>JAOPSE010000005.1:176529806-177099806 GCA_029449295.1 Zea luxurians | reverse complement strand
GCACTGGCCATACACGTAGCTGTGCCGTGGTAGAAAGGAGTGAACTCAATCTAGTCGCAAGTGTTGATGTCTATGGCAACCAAATACAGATGAATGTGCCATATCGATGGCCTTTTTCTCGGTTACGAAATCCAAGTTTATGGAGACTCCTGGACTTGGACACATGTTTTTGTCTATTGAATAATTGAGCGTTACTCATTGCGCGTGTTTGGTTACCTAGGTATATGTGTCCAATCCAGCGGTGTGTGTTTACCGAATAATTGTACCTATTTGGTTTCCTGCGTGATGGGCTAGGGACTGCAGCCGCGAGTGCAAGGTATTTTAGAGGATGTTGGTTGCATCCGTAGAGATGGGGCTAGATCCAATATCGATCGTGCAACCTAGGGTCGCACTGCGTGTCTTTGTCTAAGCAAGCAAAGACATGGTAAAAGGGAAATAGGGTCAAACCGTTTTCAAATGAATTTTGGTGTTTAAATTGTCCAACACAAATTATTGGACTAACTAATTTGCTCTAGAATATATGTTCTACAGGTGCCAAAGGTTCACAACAAACCAATACAAAGATAAAAGAAAGGGTTCAAAACAAAGGAGCAAAGTTAAACTGAAGGCAGCCCTGGTCTGGCGCACCGGAATGTCCGGTGTGCCACCGGACAGTGTTCTGTCCGGTGCACCAGGGAGGATTCACTCGAACTTGTCAGTCTCGGGAATTTGGGGAAGCCGCTCCGCTAAAATTCACCGGACTGTCTGGTGTGCCAGCGTAGCAACGGCTACTTCACGCCAACGGTCGTCTGCAAGGAACAGTAAAAGCAAACAGTGCGCGCCTGCGCGCGCAGAAGTCAGAGTAGGCGCAAGAAGACGCATCGGACAGTGAACAGGACCTGTCCGGTGCACCACCGGACTGTCCGGTGGCCCCACTTGTCAGAGCTCCAACGGTCAGAACTCAACGGCCTGGTGACGTGGCTAGCGCACCGGACAGTGTCCGGTGGCGCACCGGACTGTTTGGTGCGCCATACGACAGAAGCCTTCACCAACGGCCATATTGGTGGTTGGGGCTATAAATACCCCCAACCACCCCACATTCAAGTCATCCAAGTTTCATCCATTTGCATTCAATACAAGAGCTCTAGACTTCACTCCAAGACACAAACAAATAGATCAAATCCTCTCCCAAGTCCAAAGTTCATTCCAATCAAATAGTGACTAGAAGGAGTGACATTTGTGTTCATTTGAGTTCTTGCGTTTGGATTGCTTTTCTTCTTTCTTTCTTGTTCCCAACTCAATTGTAATCAAGGCAAGAGATACCAATTGTGTGGTGGTCCTTGTGGGGACTTAGTGTCCCGATTGATTGAGAAGAGAAGCTCACTCGGTCTAAGTGACCGTTTGAGAGAGGGAAAGGGTTGAAAGAGACCCGGTCTTCGTGACCACCTCAACGGGGAGTAGGTTTGCAAGAACCGAACCTCGGTAAAATAAATCACCGCGTCTCACTCTTCATTTGCTTGTGATTTGTTTTCGCCCTCTCTTTCGGACTCGATTATATTTCTAACGCTAACCCCGGCTTGTAGTTGTGCTTAAGTTTATAATTTTCAGATTCCGCCTATTCACCCCCCCCCCCCTCTAGGTGACTTTCAATTGGTATCAGAGCCCGGTGATTCATTAGAGCCTAACCGCTCGAAGTGATGTCGGGAGAACACACCAAGAAGGAGATGGTGACCGGTGAGAAGCCCGCCACAAGCCACGGGAAGGCTCCATCGGGAGAGTCCCGCAACAAGAAGAAGGAGGACTCACCTCCTCACAAGTCACATCGGAGTGGCGACAAGAAAAAGAAGATGAAGAAGGCGGTCTACTACGAGACCGATTCTTCGTCCCATCCACCTCCGGCTCCGACGCGCCATCCGTAACTTCTAAGCAACATGAGCGCAAGAAGTTTAGTAAGACCCCCCTACGCTACCCTCGCATTCCTAAAAATACTCCCTTACTTTCCGTCCCATTAGGCAAACCACCGGCTTTTGATGGTGAAGATTATTCTAGGTGGAGTGAAATGATGAAATATCACCTAACCTCACTCCACACAAGTATATGGGACATTGTTGAATTTAGAGCACAAGTACCATCCGTAGGGGATGAAGACTATGATGCGGACGAAGTCACCCAAATCCAACACCTCAATTCCCAAGCAACTACTATACTCCTCACCTCTCTAAGTCGAGAAGAGTATAATAAGGTGCAAGGGTTGAAGAGTGCCAAAGAGATTTGGGACGTGCTCAAGACGTCGCACGAAGGTGATGAGGTGACCAAGATCACCAAGAGGGAGACAATCGAGGGGGAGCTCGGTCGGTTCATGCTCAACCAAGGAGAAGATCCGCAAGCCATGTAAATCAAGGTCTTTACCAAGGCTAAAGACCTTGGTAAATCAAGTGCGCAACCTCGGGAGCACCAAGTGGGATGACCATGAAATGGTCAAGGTTATTCTTAGATCACTCGTATTTCTTAACCCCACTCAAGTTCAATTAATTCGTGGTGATCCAAGATATAAACTAATGTCTCCCGAGGAAGTGATAGGAAAATTTGTGAGCTTTGAATTGATGATCAAAGGCTCAAAGAAAATCATCGAGCAAGGCGCCTCCTCCGCACCCGAGGCACAACCCATCGCATTCAAGGCGATGGAGGAGAAGAAAGAAGACTCTACACCGAGTAGGGTCCCCATCGACGCCTCCAAGCTCGACAATGAGGAAATGGCGCTCATCTTCAAGAGCTTCCGCTAAATCCTCAAGCAAAGGAGGGGGAAAGACTACAAGCCCCGCTCCAAAAAAGTGTGCTACAAGTGTGGTAAGCATGATCATTTTATCGCTAAATGTCCTTTATCTAGTGATAGTGACAGGGATACCAACAAGAGGGGGAAGAAGAAGGAAAAGAAGAACTATTACAAGAAGAAGGGTGGCGATACGCATGTTTGCCGGGAGTGGGACTCCGACGAGAGCTCCACCGACTCCTCCGACGACGAGGACGCCGCCAACATCGCCATCAACAAAGGCTTCCTCTTCCCCAACGTCGGCCATAAGTGCCTCATGGCAAAGGACGACAAGAAGAAGAAGGTAAAATCAAGGTCCTCCACTAAATATGCATCTTCTAGTGATGAGGATAATTCTAGTGATGATGAGGACAACTTACTTACTCTTTTTGCCAATCTTAACATGCAACAAAATGAGAAATTAAATGAATTGATTAGTTCTATTCATGAAAAGGATGAACTCTTAGATAGCCAAGAGGACTTCCTTATTAAGGAAAACAAAAAGCATGTTAAGACTAAAAATGCTTATGCTCAGGAGGTAGAGAAAAATGAAAAATTAACTAGTGAGCTAAGTATTTGCCATGACACTATCTCCAACCTTAGAATTGAGAATGCCAATTTGATTGCTAAGGTTGAGAAGTCAAATATTTGTGATGATTCAATTACAATCTTAGAAATGATAATGATAGCCTAATTGCTAAGATTGAAAAATTGAATGCCTCTCTTGCTAGCCTTAAGGTTGAGAATGAAAAATTAATTGCTAAGGCTAAAGACTTAGATGTTTGCAATGCTTCTATTTCCAATCTTAGAGATGAGAATGTCATTTTACATGCTAAGATTGTTGAATTAAATGATTGCAAACCCTCTACATCTACCGTTGAGCATGTTTCTATTTGCACTAGATGTAGAGATGTTAATGTAGATGCTATTTATGATCACCTTGCTCTAATTAAACAATAAAATGATCACATAGCTACATTAACTGCTAAAATCAATGAGCATGACTTGGAAAATGAAAAATTTAAATTTGCTAGAAGCATGCTCTATAGTGGGAGACGCCCTGGCATTAAGGATGGCATTGGCTTCCAACAGGGAGACAATGTCAAGCTTAATGCCCCTCCTAAAAGATTGTCTAATTTTGTTAAGGGCAAAGCTCCCATGCCTCAGGATAACGAGGGCTACATTTTATACCCTGCTGGTTATCCCGAGGATAAGATTAGGAGAATTCATGCAAAGAAGACTCATTCTCACCATGCTTTTATTTACAAGAATGAGGCTTCTAGCTTTAGGCGTTCTACACATGTTAAAATGCCTAAGAAGAAATCTCCTATTGCATCAAATGATCATAATGTTTCATTCAAAACCTTTGATGCTTCCTATGTGCTAACTAACAAATCAGGCAAGGTAGTTGCCAAATATGTTGGGGGCAAACACAAGGGCTCCAAGACTTGTGTTTGGGTACCCAAGGTGCTTGTTTCTAATGTAAAAGGACCCAAGACCGTTTGGGTACCTAAGAACAAGGCCTAAATTTGTTTTGTAGGTTTATGCATCTGGGGGCTCAAGTTGGATCATTGACAGCGGGTGCACAAACCACATGACTGGGGAGAAAAGGATGTTCTCCTCCTATGAGAAAAACGAAGATCCCCAGAGAGCTATCGCATTCGGGGATGGAAATCAAGGTTTGGTCAAAGGATTGGGTAAAATTGCTATATCACCTGACCATTCTATTTCTAATGTTTTTCTTGTAGATTCTTTAGATTACAACATGCTTTCTGTTTCTCAATTATGCAAAATGGGTTACAACTGTCTTTTTACGGATACAGGTGTTACTGTCTTTAGAAGAAGTGATGATTCAATAGCTTTTAAGGGAGTATTAGAGGGTCAGATATACTTAGTTGATTTCAATAGAGTTGAACTCGATACTTGCTTAATTGCTAAGACTAACATGGGCTGGCTCTGGCATCGCTAACTAGCCCACATTGGAATGAAGAAACTTCACAAGCTTCTAAAGGGAGAGCACATTTTGGGACTAACCAATCTTCATTTTGAGAAAGACAGGATTTATAGCGCATGCCAGGCAAGGAAGCAAGTTGGTGCTCATCATTCACACAAGAACATCATGACAACTGACAGGTCACTCGAGCTCCTTCACATGGACCTATTCGGCCCGATAGCTTATATAAGCATCGGCGGGAGTAAGTACTGTCTAGTTATTGTGGATGATTATTCTTGCTTCACTTGGGTATTCTTCTTACAGGATAAATCTCAAACCCAAGAGACTTTGAAAGGATTCTTGAGACGGGCTCAAAATGAGTTCGGCTTGAGGATCAAGAAAATAAGAAGCGACAACAGAATGGAGTCCAAGAATTCACAAATTGAAGGCTTTCTTGAGGAGGAGGGCATCAAGCATGAGTTCTCTTCTCCCTACACGCCACAACAAAATGATGTAGTGGAGAGGAAGAATAGAACTCTATTGGACATGGCAAGAACCATGCTTGATGAGTACAAGACTTCGGATCAGTTTTGGGCTGAGGCAGTCAACACCGCTTGCTACGCCATCAACCGATTGTATCTACACCGAATCCTCAAGAAGACATCTTATGAACTCCTCACCGGTAAAAAGCCCAATGTTTTATATTTTAGAGTCTTTGGTAGCAAATGCTTCATTCTTGTTAAAAGAGGTAGAAAATCCAAATTTGCTCCTAAGGCTGTAGAAGGTTTTTTACTTAGTTATGATTCAAACACAAGGGCATATAGAGTCTTTAAAAAGTCCACTGGTCTAGTTGAAGTTTCTTGTGACATTGTGTTTGATGAGACTAATGGCTCTCAAGTAGAGCAAGTTGATCTTGTTGAACTAGATGATGAAGAGGCTCTGTGCATCGCGTTAAGGAACATGTCCATTGGGGATGTGTGTCCTAAGGAACCCGAAGAGCCTCCACAAGCACAAGATCAACCATCTTCCTCCATGCAAGCATCTCCACCAACTCAAGATGAGGATGAGGCTCAAGACAATGAAGGAGAAGATCAAGAAGCTGAGCCACCTCAAGAGAAGGGAAATGATCAAGGGGGAGATGCCCATGATCAAGACAAGGAAGATGAACAAGATCCAAGGCCGCCACACCCAAGAGTCTACCAAGCAATCCAACGAGATCACCCCGTGAACACCATCCTCGGCGATATTCATAAGGGGGTAACCACTCGATCTCGTGTTGCTCATTTTTGTGAACATTACTCTTTTGTTTCCTCTATTGAGCCACACAGGGTAGAGGAAGCACTTCAAGATTCGGATTGGGTGTTGGCGATGCAAGAGGAGCTCAACAATTTCACAAGGAATGAGGTATGGCATTTAGTTCCACGTCCTAACCAAAATGTTGTAGGAACCAAGTGGGTCTTCCGCAACAAACAAGATGAGCATGGTGTGGTGACTAGGAACAAGGCACGACTTGTGGCCAAAGGGTATTCACAAGTAGAAGGTTTGGATTTTGGTGAAACCTATGCACCCGTAGCTAGGCTTGAGTCCATTCGTATATTACTTGCCTATGCTACTTACCATGGCTTTAAACCTTATCAAATGGACGTGAAGAGTGCCTTCCTCAATGGACCAATCAAGGAAGAGGTCTATGTTGAGCAACCTCTCGGCTTTGAAGATAGTGAGTATCCTAACCATGTATATAAACTCTCAAAGGCGCTTTATGGGCTCAAACAAGCCCCAAGAGCATGGTATGAATGCCTTCGAGATTTTCTTATCACTAATGGCTTCAAAGTCGGCAAGGCTGATCCTACTCTCTTTACTAAGACAATTGAGAATGATTTGTTTGTATGCCAAATTTATGTTGATGATATCATATTTGGGTCTACTAACAAATCTATTTGTGAAGAGTTTAGTAGGATCATGATTCAAAAATTCGAGATGTCTATGATGGGGGAGTTGAAGTATTTTCTAGGATTTCAAGTGAAGCAACTCCAAGAGGGGACCTTCATTAGTCAAACGAAGTACATTCAAGATAAACTCACCAAGTTTGGAATGAAGGATGCCAAGCCCATCAAGACACCCATGGGAACTAATGGGCATCTCGACCTTGACACGGGAGGTAAATCCATAGATCAAAAGGTGTACCGGTCGATGATAGGATCTTTACTCTATTTATGTGCATCTCGACGAGATGTTATGCTTTCCGTATGCATGTGTGCAAGATTTCAAGCCGATCCTAAGGAAGTTCACCTTAGGGACGTGAAGCAAATCTTGAGATATTTAGTTCAAACACCTAAGTTTGGCCTTTGGTACCCTAAGGGATCCTCGTTTGATTTATTAGGATATTCCGATGCTGATTGGGCAGGGTGTAAGATTGATAGGAAAAGCACATAAGTGCTTGTCAGTTTCTGGGGAGATCCCTGGTGTCTTGGGCTTCAAAGAAATAAAACTCAGTAGCTCTTTCTACCGCTGAAGCCGAGTACATTGCCGCAGGCCATTGTTGCGCGCAATTGCTTTGGATGAGGCAAACCCTTAGGGACTACACAACAACAACAACAATAAAGCCTTTTTGTCCCAAGCACGTTGGGGTAGGCTAGAGATGAAACCCCGTATGAAAACCTCAGAGCTCAACCCCCAAAGAAAAAAAGGGAAACAAAGGCAAAGGAGAACCGACAAATGACGAAACGGGGAAACACATAAAAAGAGATAAAACCCATAAGAACCAGCAAGATCTAAATGGGCACAAGAAAAGGTCAAACGATTAAGGAGGAAAAGCGAAAGTATAAATCAGGGTTCTGGCACGTGAATTGCACACTTCCACCCCTTCCTATCCACGGCGAGCTCTTTATCAATATTCCACTCCTTCAGGTCCCTCTTCACAGCCTCTGTCCATGTCAAGGTTGGTCGACCTCTACCTCTCTTCACATTCTCGGGATGCCTAATTATTCTGATATGCACTGGTGCCTCTTCAGGTCTTCGTTGGATATGTTCAAACCATCTCAAACGATGTTGCATAAGCTTCTCCTCAATTGGCGCCACTCCTACTCTCTCTCGTATATCATCATTCCGGACTCGGTCGCTCCTTGTGTGTCCACATATCCAGCGCAACATACGCATCTCTGCCACACATAGTTGTTGGACATGTCGTCTTTTAGTGGGCCAACATTCTGCTCCATACAACATAACCAGCCGGATTGCTGTCCTGTAGAAATTGCCTTTTAGTTTGTGTGGCACTCGGGGGTCGCATAAGACACCCACCGTTTGCCGCCACTTCAACCATCTAGCTTTAATTCTATGACTGACATCCTCATCGATGTCTCCATCCTTCTGAAGCATTGATCCTAAGTAACAAAAAGTGTCTTTCTTGGGTACCACTTGCCCATCAAGACTAACATCGCCATCTTCATACCCCATGGCACTGAAATCACACTTCATATACTCCATTTTAGACCTACTAAGCCTAAAACCTTTTGCTTCCAGCGTCTGCCTCCACAATTCCAACTTTTCTGAAACACCACTCCTACTCTTCTCAATAAGTACCACATCATCGGCAAAAAGCATACACCACGGTATATCTCCTTGTATGTCTCTTGTGACCTCATCTATCACCAAAGCGAAAAGATAAGGGCTCAAAGCCGACCCTTGATGTAGTCCTATGTTAATTGGAAAGTCATCGGTGTCTCCATCACTTGTTCGGACACTTGTCACAACATTAGTGTACATATCTTTAATAAGATTAATGTACTTTATTGCTACTTTGTGTTTTTCCAAGGCCCACCATATTACACTCCTAGGTACTTTGTCATAAGCCTTCTCTAAGTCTATGAAGACCATATGCAGGTCTTTCTTTTGTTCTCTGAATCTCTCCATAAGTTGTATTAGTAAGAAAATGGCCTCCATAGTTTATCTCCCGGGCATGAAACCAAACTGATTTTGGGTCACGCTCGTCATCTTTCGTAGGTGGTGTTCAATGACTCTCTCCCTTAGCTTCATTGTATGGCTCATGAGCTTAATTCCACGGTAATTAGTACAACTTTGAACATCTCCTTTGTTCTTGAAGATTGGTACTAATGTACTCCGTCGCCACTCGTCGGGCATTCTGTTTGTCCGAAAGATGGTGTTGAAAGGCTTAGTCAGCCATACTATCGCTATGTCTCCAAGGCATCTCCATACCTCGATAGGGATACCATCAGGGCCCATCGCCTTTCCTACCTTCATCCTTTTTAGCGCCTCCTTAACTTCATATTCTTGTATCCTTCGTACAAAACCCCTATTGTTGTCATCGAATGGTTCGTCCAATTCTATTGTAGAACTCTCATTCCCTCCATTGAACAATTTGTTGAAGTACTCCTTCCATCTGTTCTTGATCTCTTCATTCTTCACTAATAGTTGGTTTGCTTCATCCTTGATGCATTTGACTTGGTTGACATCCCTTGTCTTCCTTTCATGAATCTTGGCCATCCTATAGATATCCTTTTCTCCCTGCTTTGTGTCCAACCGTTGATAAAGGTTGTCAAAGGCTTGACCCCAGGCTCTACTAATCGCTCGCTTTGCAGACTTCTTCGCTATCCTATACTTCTCTATGTTTTCTGCACACGTGTCATGATGTAAGCGTTTGTAGCAATCTTTCTTCTCCTTGATAGCCTTTTGGACATCTTCGTTCCACCACCAAACGTCTTTAACTTCCCTTCTGTTTCCTTGACTCAACCCAAACTCTTCTGAAGCTATCTTTCGGATGCATATCGCCATCTTCCTCCACATGATATTTGTGTCTCCCTCTTCTGCCCAAGGGCCCTCCTCGATAACTCTCTCCTTGAAAGTTTGGGCCACATCCCCTTTAAGCTTCCACCACTTTGTTCTAGTGACCTTATTATGCTTATTCCGTTGTAAACGAATCTTAAAACGGAAGTCAGCTACGACAATCTTATGTTGGGTTACCACACACTCTCCAGGTATAACCTTGCAATCTAAGCAGGCATGCCTGTCCTCTTTTCTCAAGAGGACGAAATCAATCTGGCTAGTGTGTTGGCCACTACTGAAGGTCACCGGGTGGGATTTCCTCTTCCTAAAGAAAGTGTTTGCTATAAACATGTCATAGGCTAGGGCAAAGTTTAGGATTTCCTCTCCTTATTGATTCCTAGTCCCAAAGCCAAAGCCTCCATGCACACCCTCGAAACTGGTGCTAGATGTACCCACATGGCCATTGAGATCTCCTCTGATGAAGAGCTTCTCGCCAACTGGCACACTACTAACCATGTCCTCCAGGCCTTCCCAGAACTCCCTCTTTGAGTTCTCATTAAGGCCTACTTGAGGAGCATACGCGCTGATAACATTGAGAACCAAGTCCCCAATGACCAGCTTGACTAGGATGATTCTATCTCCTACCCTCTTAACATCTACTACCCCATCTTTAAGGCTCTTGTCGATCAAGATGCCTACTCCATTCTTGTTTATTGCAGTCCCCGTGTACCACAACTTGAAGCTTGTACCTTCCACTTCCTTCGCCTTCTGTTCTTTCCACTTAGTCTCTTGAACGCATAAAATATTTGGTTACTCGTCTCCTCACCGCAACGTCAACTATTTCTCGTAACTTACCTGTTAAGGAACCTACGTTCCAACTACCTACACGGACCCTAGTTGGCTCGACTAGCTTCCTTACCCTTCGCACCCGCCGAGGAAGATGCAAAGACCCTTGCTCATTTTCCACTACACCCGGGCGCCGATGTAGCGCGCCACTAAGGATGCAATGACCCGATCCTTGCTCACTTATCACCGGCTCCAGATCAAGAGATGGTGCGGCTACAAATTTAGCAAAGTCCCTCTCCTATGTGATAATGAGAGTGCAATCCGCATGGCGGATAATCCCGTTGAACACAGCCGCACTAAGCACATAGCCATTCGGTATCACTTTTTGAGAGATCACCAACAAAAGGGGATATCGAGATAGCCTATATAAACACCAAAGATCAATTGGTCGATATCTTTACCAAGCCACTAGATGAGAAAACCTTTACCAAACTTAGGAATGAGCTAAATATTCTTGATTCTAGGAATTTTGATTGATTCTTTGCACACATAGCTCATTTATATACCTTTGATCATATCTCTTTTATGTCTATGACTAATGTGTTTTCAAGTGTATTCCCAAGCCTAGTCATGACATTGAAAGGGAAATGGAGTATTCGGCAAAGAAGGCGCTTCCACTCAACTCCATTGGTATTTGCCGGTACTCCGCATCGTTCTCCACTTTGGTATAATATTCACTCATATCTATTTGTGCCATTGAGGAGAAAGTTAAAGGGCTTATATTTCACTCATAAGTATCCGTTTTTGGCGATTCATGCCAAAGGGGGAGAAAGTATGAGCACAAAGCAAAAGGACCGCACCACCACTGAATTTTAAAATAAAGAGTTTTCAAATTGATATCTTATTGTGTTCAAAAGGGGGAGAAAATTCTAGTATCTTCAAAAATTTGTAAAACCCTCTTAAACACTAAGAGGAGAATTTCCTTTAGGGGGAGTTTTGTTTAAGTCAAAGGAAAAGCATTTGAAACAGGGGGAGAAATTTTCAAATCTTGAAAATGCTTCTTTCAATCTTGTTCATATACCTTTGACTATATGCAAAATGTTTTGAAAAGAATTTTACAAAGGATTTGCAAAAACAAAACTCGTGGTGCAAGCATGGTCCAAAATTTTAACTAAGAAGAAAACAATCCATGCATATCTTTTTGAAATAATTATTGTTTCAATTCCAAGCAACCTTTGCACTTACCTTATGCAAACTAGTTCAATTCTGCACTTTTATATTTGCTTTGGTTTGTGTTGGCATCAATCACCAAAAAGGGGAAGATTGAAAGAGAAATAGGGTCAAACCTTTTCCAAATGAATTTTGGTGGTTGAATTGCCCAACACAAATTATGGGACTAACTAGTTTGCTCTAGAATATATGTTCTACAGGTGCCAAAGGTTCACAACAAACCAATACAAAGATAAAAGAAAGGGTTCAAAATAAAGGAGCAAAGTTAAACCAAAGGCAGCCCTGGTCTGACGCACCGAACTGTCCGGTGTGCCACTGGACAGTGTCCGGTGCACCACCGGACAGTGTCCGGTGCACCAGGGAGGATTCACTCGAACTTGCCAGTCTCGGGAATTTGGGGAAGCCGCTCCGCTAAAATTCATCGGACTGTTCGGTGTAACACCGGACTGTCCGATGTGCCAGCGGAGCAACAGCTACTTCGCGCCAACGGTCGTCTGTAAGGAACAGTAAAAGCAAACAATGCATGCCTGCGCGCGCAGAAGTCAAAGCAGGCGCCAGAAGGCGCGCCGGACAGTGAACAAGACCTGTCTGGTGCACCACCGGACTGTCCGGTGGCCCCACTTGTTAGAGCTCCAACGGTCGAAACCCAACGGCCTGGTGACGTGGTTGGCGCACCAGACAGTGTCTGGTGGCGCACCGGACTGTCTGGTGCGCCATACGACAGAAGCCTTCACCAACGGCCATATTGGTGGTTGGGGCTCTAAATACCCCCAACCACCCCACATTCAAGTCATCCAAGTTTCATCCATTTGCATTCAATACAGGAGCTCTAGACTTCACTCCAAGACACAAACAAAGAGATCAAATCCTCTCCCAAGTCCAAAGTTCATTCCAATCAAATAGTGACTAGAGGGAGTGACATTTGTGTTCATTTGAGTTCTTGCGTTTGGATTGCTTTTCTTCTTCTTTCTTTCTTATTCCCAACTCAATTGTAATCAAGGCAAGAGACACCAATTGTGTGGTGGTCCTTGTGGGGACTTAGTGTCCCGATTGATTGAGAAGAGAAACTCACTCGGTCTAAGTAAAAGTCGCCTAGAGGGGGTGACTAGGGCGAATCTGAAATTTATAAAGTTTAAGCACAACTACAAGCCGGGGTTAGCGTTAGAATTGAAATCGAGTCCGAGAGAGGGCGAAAACAAATCACAAACAAATAAGGAGTGTGACACGATGATTTGTTTTACCGAGGTTCGGTTCTTGCAAACCTACTCCCCGTTGAGGTGGTCACGAAGACCGGGTCTCTTTCAACCCTTTCCCTCTCTCAAACGGTCACTTAGACCGAGTGAGCTTCTCTTCTCAATCACACGGGACACTAAGTCCCCGCAAGGACCACCACACATTTGGTGTCTCTTGCCTTGGTTACAATTGAGTTGATCACAAGAAAGAATGAGAAAGAAAAGAAGCAATCCAAGCGCAAGAGCTCAAATGAACACAAGTGTCACTCTCTCTAGTCACTATTTGATTTGGAGTGATTCCGGACTTGGGAGAGGATTTGATCTCTTTGGTTGTGTCTAGAATTGAATGTTATAGCTCTTGTAAGGTGTTGGAAGGTGGAAAACTTGGATGCAATGAATGGTGGGGTGGTTGGGGGTATTTATAGCCCCAACCACCAAACTAGCCGTTTGGTGGAGGCTGCTGTCGACGGGCGCACCGGACAGTCTGGTGCGCCACCGGACACTGTTCGGTGCGCCAGCCACGTCACCCGACCGTTAGGGTTCGATCGTTGGAGCTTCTGTCTTCTGGGTCACCGGACAGTCCGGTGTTGCACCGGACAGGTCCTGTAGACTGTCCGGTACGCCTTCTGACGCTGCTCTGACTCTGGCGCGCACTGTAGCGCATTAAATGCGGTTTGCAGACGACCGTTGGCGCGAAGTAGCTGTTGCTCCGCTGGCACACCGAACAGTACGGTGTTACACCGGACAGTCCGGTGAATTTTAGCGGAGTGGCTCCCAGAATTCTCGAGACTGGTGAGTTCGGAGTTGGAGTTCCATGGTGCACCGGACACTGTCCGGTGGTGCACCGGACAGTCCGGTGCGCCAGACCAGGGGAGCCTTCGGTTATCTTTTGCTCCCTTGGTTTGAACCCTTTCTTTTGACTTGTATTGGTTTATTGTGAACCTTTGGCACCTGTAATACTTATAATCTAGAGCAAACTAGTTAGTCCAATTATTTATGTTGGGCAATTCAACCACCAAAATCAATTAGGAAAAGGTGTAAGCCTATTTCCCTTTCAATCTCCCCCTTTTTGGTGATTGATGCCAACACAAACCAAAGCAAATATAGAAGTGCAGAATTGAACCAGTTTGCGTAATTGTGAGTGCAAAGGTTACTTGGAATTGAACCAATAAATATTCTCATAAGATACGCATGGATAGCTTTCTTTTCATATTTAACATTTTGGACCACATTTGCACCACCGATTTTGTTTTGCAAATTCTTTTCAAAGTTCTTTTGCGAATAGTCAAAGGTAAATGAATAAGAGTTTGAGAAGCATTTTCAAGATTTGAAATTTTCTCCCCCTGTTTCAAATGCTTTCCTTTGACTAAACAAAACTCCCCCTTAATGAAATCATCCTCTTAGTGTTCAAGAGGGTTTTAGATTTTAATTTTGAAGAGGGTATATCAATATTATATCAAAAACAAGATACCAATTGAAAATTTCTTTTCATAACTCAAATTTGAAAGACTATATTTTTGAAATTGGTGGTGGTGCGGTCCTTTTGCTTTGGGCTAATACTCTCTCCCCCTTTGGCATGAATCGCCAAAAACGGATGCTTGAGTGAAATATAAGCCCTTTTAACTACTTTCTCCCCCTATGGTAAATAATATATGAGTGAAGATTATACCAAAGTTGGAGAGATGTGCGGAGCGACGGTGAAGGATGAATGATTCGATGGAGTGGAGTGGAAGCCTTGTCTTCGCCGAAGACTCCTTTTCCCTTTCAATCTATGACTTAGCATGAAATGGACTTGAAAGAACACATTAGTCATAGCACATGAAAGAGATGATCAAAGGTATATATATGAGCTATGTGTGCAAAATATCATTCAAAATTCCTAGAATCAAGAATATTTAGCTCATGCCTAAGTTTCGTAAAAGTTTGTTCGGCTTGGTAAAGATATTGGCTAATTGTTCTTTAGTGCTAACATATGCAATCTCGATATCCCCCTTTTGTTGGTGATCCCTTAGAAAATGATACCGAATGGCTATGTGTTTAGTGTGGCTATGCTCAACGGGATTATCTGCCATGCGGATTGCACTCTCATTATCACATAGAAGAGGAACTTTGGTTAATTTGTAACCATAGTCCCTAAGGGTTTGCCTCATCCAAAGCAATTGCACGCAACAATGGCCTGCGGCAATATACTCGGCTTCGACGGTTGAAAGAGCCACAGAATTTTGCTTCTTTGAAGCCCAAGACACCAGAGATTTTCCCAAGAACTGGCAAGTCCCCGATGTGCTCTTTCTATTAATTTTGCACCCTGCCCAATCAGCATCGGAATAACCAATTAAATCAAATATGGATCCCCTGGGGTACCAAAGGCCAAACTTAGGAGTATAAACTAAATATCTCAAGATTCGTTTTATGTCCCTAAGGTGAACTTCCTTAGGATCGGCTTGGAATCTTGCACACATGCATACGGAAAGCATAATATCCGGTCGTGAAGCACATAAATAGAGTAGGGAACCTATCATCGACCGGTATACCTTTTGATCGACGGATTTACCTCCCGTGTTGAGGTCGAGATGCCCATTAGTTCCCATGGGTGTCTTGATGGGCTTGGCGTCCTTCATCCCAAACTTGGTTAGAATGTCTTGAATGTACTTCGTTTGGCTAATGAAGGTGCCCTCTTGGAGTTGCTTGACTTGGAATCCTAGAAAATACTTCAACTCCCCCATCATAGACATCTCGAATTTTTGTGTCATGATCCTACTAAACTCTTCACATGTAGATTCGTTAGTAGACCCAAATATGATATCATCAACATAAATTTGGCATACAAACAAATCATTTGCAAGTGTTTTAGTAAAGAGTGTAGGATCGGCTTTTCCGACTTTGAAGCCATTAGCAATAAGAAAATCTCTTAGGCATTCATACCATGCTCTTGGGGCTTGCTTGAGCCCATAAAGCGCCTTAGAGAGTCTATAAACATGATTAGGATACTCACTGTCTTCAAAGCTGGGAGGTTGCTCAACATAGACCTCCTCCTTGATTGGTCCATTGAGGAAGGCACTTTTCACGTCCATTTGATAAAGCTTGAAGCCATGGTAAGTAGCATAGGTAAGTAAAATGCGAATTGACTCAAGCCTAGCTATGGGTGCATAGGTTTCACCGAAATCCAAACCTTCGACTTGTGAATATCCCTTGGCCACAAGTCGGGCTTTATTCCTTGTCACCACACCATGCTCATCTTGCTTGTTGCGGAAGACCCATTTGGTTCCTACAACATTTTGGTTAGGACGTGGAACTAACTGCCATACCTCATTCCTCGTGAAGTTATTGAGCTCCTCTTGCATCGCCATCACCCAATCCGAATCTTGAAGTGCTTCCTCTACCCTGTGTGGCTCAGTAGAGGAAACAAAAGAGTAATGCTCACAAAAATGTGCAACACGAGATCTAGTGGTTACCCCCTTATGAATGTCGCCGAGGATGGTGTTCACGGGGTGATCTCGTTGGATTGCTTGGTGGACTCTTGGGTGTGGCGGCCTTGGAACTTGCTCATCCTCCTTGTCTTGATCATTTGTATCTCCCCCTTGATCATTGTCGTCTTCTTGAGGTGGCTCATCTTCTTGATCTTCTTCTTCATCATCTTGAGCCTCATCCTCATCTTGAGTTGGTGGAGATGCTTGCATGGAGGAGGATGGTTGATCTTGTGCTTGAATGGGCTCTTCGGATTCCTTAGGACACACATCCCCAATGGACCTGTTCCTTAGCGCGATGCACAGAGCCTCTTCATCATCTAATTCATCAAGATCAACTTGCTCCACTTGGGAGCCATTTGTCTCATCAAACACAATGTCACAAGAAACTTCAACTAGTCCAGTAGACTTGTTAAAGACTCTATATGCCCTTGTGTTTGAATCATATCCTAGTAAAAAGCCTTCTACAGCCTTAGGAGCAAATTTGGATTTTCTACCTCTTTTAACAAGAATAAAGCATTTGCTACCAAAGACTCTAAAATATGAAACATTTGGCTTTTTACCGGTGAGGAGTTCGTAGGATGTCTTCTTGAGGATTCGGTGTAGATACAACCGGTTGATAGCGTAGCAAGCGGTGTTGACCGCCTCGGCTCAAAACCGATCCAAAGTCTTGTACTCATCAAGCATGGTTCTTGCCATGTCCAATAGAGTTCTATTCTTCCTCTCCACTACACCATTTTGTTGTGGCGTGTAGGGAGAAGAGAACTCATGCTTGATGCCCTCCTCCTTAAGGAAGCCTTCAATTTGTGAATTCTTGAACTCCGTCCCGTTGTCGCTTCTAATTTTCTTGATCCTCAAGCCGAACTCATTTTGAGCCCGTCTCAAGAATCCCTTTAAGGTATCTTGGATTTGAGTTTTTTCCTGTAAAAAGAATACCCAAGTGAAGCGAGAATAGTCATCCACAATAACTAGACAATACTTACTCCCGCCGATGCTTATGTAAGCGATCGGGCCGAATAGGTCCATGTGAAGGAGCTCGAGTGGCCTGTTAGTCGTCATGATGTTCTTATGTGGATGATGAACACCAACTTGCTTCCCTGCTTGGCATGCACTACAAATCCTGTCTTTCTCAAAATGCACATTTGTTAGTCCCAAAATGTGCTCTCCCTTTAGAAGCTTGTGAAGATTCTTCATCCCAACATGGGCTAGTCGGCGATGCCAGAGCCAACCCATGTTAGTCTTAGCGATTAAGCAAGTATCGAATTTAGCTCTATTGAAATCAACTAGGTATAGCTGACCCTCTAATACTCCCTTAAAAGCTACTGAATGATCACTTCTTCTAAAGACAGTGACACATGTATCCGTAAAAAGATAGTTGTAGCCCATTTTATATAATTGGGAAACAGAAAGCAAGTTGTAATCTAAAAAATCTACAAGAAAAACATTGGAAATAGAATGGTCAGGAGATATAGCAATTTTACTCAATCCTTTGACCAAACCTTGATTTCCATCCCCGAATGTGATAGCTCGTTGGGGATCTTGGTTTTTCTCGTAGGAGGAGAACATTCTTTTGTCCCCAGTCATATGGTTTGTGCACCCGCTATCGATGATCCAACTTGAGCCCCCGGATGCATAAACCTACAAAACAAGTTTAGTTCTTGATTAGGTACCCAAACGATTTTGGGTCCTTTGACATTAGATACAAGAACTTTGGGTACCCAAACATAAGTCTTTGATCCCTTGTGTTTGCCCCCAACATATTTGGCAACTACTTTGCCGGATTTGTTAGTAAGCACATAGGAAGCATCAAAAGTTCTAAATGAAAAATTATGATTATTTGATGCTTTAGGAGTTTTCTTCTTAGGCAATTTAGCATGGATTGATTGCCTAGAACTAGATGTCTCACTCTTATACATAAAAGCATGATTAGGGCCAAAGTGAGACTTCCTAGAATGAATTCTCCTAATCTTATGCTCGGGATAACCGGCAGGGTACAAAATGTAACCCTCGTTATCTTGAGGCATGGGAGCCTTGCCCTTAACAAAGTTAGATAATCTTTTAGGGGTGCATTAAGTTTGACATTGTCTCCCTTTTGGAAGCCAATGACATCCTTGATGCCAGGGCGTCTCCCACTATAAAGCATGCTACGAGCAAATTTAAAATTTTCATTATCTAGCTCATGCTCGGCAATTTTAGCATCTAATTTTGCTATATGATCATTTTGTTGTTTAATTAAAGCCATATGATCATGAATAGCATCAATATCAACATCTCTACATCTAGAGCAAATAGAAACATGCTCAATGGTAGATGTAGATGGTTTGCAAGAATTTAATTCAACAATCTTAGCATGTAATATGACATTCTCATCTCTAAGATTGGAAATGGAAGCATTGCAAACATTTAATTCATTAGCCTTAGCAATTAATTTTTCATTTTCATTTCTAAGGCTAGCAAGAGAGACATTTAATTTTCCAATCTTAGCAATAGAAATAGCATGATCATTTCTAAGATTGGCATATGAATCATCACATACATTTGAATCAACCTTAGCAATTAATCTAGCATTTTCATTCCTAAGGTTGGCAATCAAATCATGGCAAGTGCTTAACTCACTAGATAATTTTTCACATTTTTCTACTTCTCGAGCATAAGCATTTTTAACCTTAACATGCTTCTTGTTTTCCTTAATTAGGAAGTCCTCTTGGGTGTCCAAGAGTTCATCCTTCTCATGAATAGCACTAATTAATCCATTCAATTTTTTCTTTTGTTGCATGTTAAGATCGGAAAAAGAGTAAGCAAATTGTCCTCATCATCACTAGATGTTGCATATTTAGTGGAGGATTTGGATTTAACCTTCTTCTTTTTGCCGTCTTTTGCCATGAGGCACTTGTGGCTGACGTTGGGGAAGAGAAGTCCCTTGGTGACGGCGATGTTTGCGGCGTCCTCGTCGGAGGAGGAGTCGGTGGAGCTCTTGTCGGAGTCCCATTCCCGGCAAACATGGGCGTCGCCGCCCTTCTTCTTGTAGTATCTTTTCTTCTTTCTTCTCCCCTTCTTGTCGTCGCCCCTGTCGCTGTCACTAGAAATAGGATATTTTGCTATAAAGTGACCGGGCTTACCATACTTGTAGCAAACCTTCTTGGAGCGGGGCTTGTAGTCCTTCTCCCTCCTTTGCTTGAGGATTTGTCGAAAGCTTTTGATGATTAAAGACATCTCATCATTGTCGAGCTTTGAGGCGTCGATGGGGTCTACTTGATGTAGACTCTTCCTTCTCCTCCGTTGCCTTAAATGCCATGGGTTGTGCCTCGGGCGTGGAGGAGGTGCCTTGCTCGATAATTTTCTTTGAGCCTTTGATCATTAGCTCAAAGCTCACAAACTTCCCTATAACCTCCTTGGGAGACATTAGCGTGTATCTAGGATCACCTCGAATTAATTGAACTTGCGTAGGGTTAAGAAAAACGAGGGATCTAAGAATAACCTTGACCATCTCATGGTCATCCCATTTGGTGCTCCCGAGGTTGCGCACTTGGTTCACCAAGGTCTTCAACCGATTGTACATGGCTTGTGGATCCTCCCCTTGGTGAAGCATGAAGCGACCGAGCTCCCCCTCGATCGTCTCTCGCTTGGTGATCTTGGTTACCTCGTCTCCTTCGTGCGCGGTCTTGAGCACGTCCCAAATTTCTTTTGCGCTCTTCAACCCTTGCACCTTATTATACTCCTCTCGACTTAGAGAGGCGAGAAGTATAGTAGTGGCTTGGGAGTTGAAGTATTGGATTCGGGCCACTTCGTCCGAATCATAGTCTTCATCCCCTACGGATGGTACTTGCACACCAAACTCAACAATGTTCCAAATACTTGTGTGGAGTGAGGTTAGGTGATGCCTCATTTTGTCACTCCACATGTCATAATATTCACCGTAAAAAACCGGTGGTTTGCCTAATGGAACGGAGAGTAATGGAGTATGTTTAGAAATGCAAGGGTAGTGTAGGGGAATCTTACTAAACTTCTTGCGCTCATGGCACTTAGAAGTTATGGACGACGCGTCGGAGCCTGAGGTGGATGGCGATGAAGAGTCGGTCTCATAGTAGACCACTTTCCTCATCTTCTTCTTCTTGT
The DNA here is from genome assembly GCA_029449295.1 of Zea luxurians. Taxonomy (NCBI): domain Eukaryota; kingdom Viridiplantae; phylum Streptophyta; class Magnoliopsida; order Poales; family Poaceae; genus Zea; species Zea luxurians. The sequence continues at coordinate 177,079,478 of JAOPSE010000005.1, read as the reverse complement.
CACCACTCCGATGCGACTTTTGTGAGGAGGATGCCTTATCCTTCCCCTTGTTGTGGAACTCTCCCGATGGAGCCTTCCCGTGGCTTGTAACGGGCTTGTCGCCAGTTCCCATTTCCTTCTTGGCATGATCTCCCGACATCACTTCGAGCGGTTAGGCTCTAATGAAGCACCGACTTTGATACCAATTGAAAGTCGCCTAGAGGGGGGTGAATAGGGCGAATCTGAAATTTATAAAGTTTAAGCACAACTACAAGCCGGGGTTAGCGTTAGAATTGAAATCGAGTCCGAGAGAGAGGGCGAAAACAAATCACAAACAAATAAGGAGTGTGACACGATGATTTGTTTTACCGAGGTTCGGTTCTTGCAAACCTACTCCCCATTGAGGTGGTCATGAAGACCGGGTCTCTTTCAACCCTTTCCCTCTCTCAAACGGTCACTTAGACCGAGTGAGCTTCTCTTCCCAATCACACGGGACACTAAGTCCTAGCAAGGACCACCACACAATTGGTGTCTCTTGCCTTGGTTACAATTGAGTTGATCACAAGAAAGAATGAGAAAGAAAAGAAGCAATCCAAGTGCAAGAGCTCAAATGAACACAAGTGTCACTCTCTCTAGTCACTATTTGATTTGGAGTGATTCCGGACTTGGGAGAGGATTTGATCTCTTTGGTTGTGTCTAGAATTGAATGCTATATCTCTTGTAAGGTATTGGAAGGTGGAAAACTTAGATGCAATGAATGGTGGGGTGGTTGGGGTATTTATAGCCCCAACCATCAAACTAGCCGTTTGGTGGAGGCTGCCATCGACGGGCGCACCGGACAGTCCGGTGTTGCACCAGACAGGTCCTGTAGACTGTCCGGTGCGCCTTCTGATGCTGCTCTGACTCTGACGCGCACTGTAGCGCATTAAATACGGTTTACAGACGACCGTTGGCGCGAAGTAGCCGTTGCTCCGCTGGCACACCGGACAGTCCGGTGTTACACGAGACAGTTCGGTGAATTTTAGCGGAGTGGCTCCCAGAATTCCCGAGACTGGTGAGTTCGGAGTTGGAGTTCCCTGGTGCACCGGACACTGTCCGGTGGTGCGCCGGACAGTCCGGTGCGCCAGACCAGGGGAGCCTTCGGTTATCTTTTGCTCTCTTGGTTTGAACCCTTTCTTTTGACTTGTATTGGTTTATTGTGAACCTTTGGCACCTGTAATACTTATAATCTAGAGCAAACTAGTTAGTCCAATTATTTGTGTTGGACAATTCAACCACCAAAATCAATTAGGAAAAGGTGTAAGCCTATTTCCCTTTCACTAAGTGACCGTTTGAGAGAGGGAAAGGGTTGAAAGAGACCCGGTCTTCATGACCACCTCAACGGGGAGTAGGTTTGCAAGAACCGAACCTCGGTAAAACAAATCACCGCGTCTCACTCTTCATTTGCTTGTGATTTGTTTTCGCCCTCTCTTTCAGACTCGATTATATTTCTAACGCTAACCCCGACTTGTAGTTGTGCTTAAGTTTATAATTTTCAGATTCAGTCTATTTACCCCCTCTAGGCGACTTTCACATAGTCAGTGAACCCCTTTGTAGTTTGTAATTGTTTATCAAATCACTAACTCAGTAAGGCCTTGTTCGGTAATTCCTATTGTTGGGGAGGAGACCGAGCACAACCTCAATCGTAGAGCGAAGACCATGTTAGGCGGAGACTAAACTCACCCTCGTTCTAAACTAACAAAAACCCTACTTCGCCATCAATTGCCTTCGCAGGTTCACTGGTGCATGGATTCCGACCAAAGAGGCCTCCGATGGAACGAGCCCGGCATTGAGGGGCTGCGCCGGACGACTGCCAGATGACCACGACTTCGCTACACCCGGGGAGGCGGGGAGTGAAGTCCTCGTCACCCCCGCGATGTGGAGCCCTCGCTCAACCTCCGTTTGGCCCAGTTGACCGAAGGGGAATTGGGGACTTCCCTGTGCTCCGGAGGCGACTCCTTCACTACCCCCACACCCATGCGTCGATTGAGGGAAAGTTAGCATGAAGACATTTGAGGACACCGACAACAGTTATGCTTCGTACTGCTCGACACCGTTCTTCAGAGGGCGCGCTCGGAGGCCCACCTGCCAGCGGAACGTGCAGATCTGTACGAATGACGCTGTAATTACCTCGTTAGGGCTTGTTCGGTTAACTCTCAATCTATGTGGATTGAGTGAGATTGAGTATGTTTAAATCCTAAATAAGTCAAACTTCTTCTTAGTTTTTTCCAATCTCATCCAATCCATAAGTAACGAGATTAACCAAACAAAGCCTTACATGGAATATTACTTAATATATTTTGGACCGATTGCGAAAGAAAACGGAGGATGAGTTGGCCATTAGCGAACACAAGATATAGCCCACGCGGCCCACACCCCATCCACATCACTGTTCGGATCGGACGGTCAGAATTCTCGCGTGGGACGAAAGCTAGCCGGCTACCATCCGTCGGCCACAACTCCTGCGTCCATTCAAAGCTATCAAGCCCCGCAGTCGCGAGTAAAGAACAACAGCAGGCCACCGCTGCTATAAAACCCTCCGCCTCCACCGGCGGCTCGCCAAACTCCGTTTCGAATTCTAGGGTTTTGCTGCTCTCCGACCCCGAGCTCCGAAGGCCGCAGCATCAGGCGCGGCCCCCCTCGCGTGTGACCGAGATGGTGAGCGCCCCGCCCCCGCACGGATCCGATCTCCGCCGTGTTTGATCCCAGGATCTGCGGCTGCGTGTTTCTGACCCGGTATGTTTTTTTTTTGCAGGCGCTGCCGAATCAGGGGACCGTTGATTACCCCAGCTTCAAGCTCGTCATCGTCGGCGATGGTGGAACTGGTGAGTTTCCGAATGGCTCCGTGTCTCCATTGGTTGTTAGAAATGGTAGAAGCTGCCGATGTTTCTACGAGATCTGGCGGATTGGACTTGGGCGCTGTGTGCAATATGTTGATATTATGCCTCTTAGGATTATAGTGGCTGCCTCCCATAGTGTCCTCACGACCTCCGTGACGTGACTGGAATATTACACAGTTCCACTAGTACTGATTCCTAATCACGTTTATGCCGTAGTTGTTTCCACTCAATAGAATTCATATTCGCATATAGTAATCTATAGAAATATATTGTACCTTAGGATCATAGGCGAGGACATATCGTGTGCAATCACTCATTTTGGTGCAAGCATGCAATCAAACTATCCAGAGCATCCAATCTAGATCCAACGGTTTCATATGGAAGGGGTTAAAAGTAAAATAGGTACTATGTTTTAGGTGGAAGGGGTTAAATATAAAATAACAGTCATCATTAGATCTAGATTAGATGCATCAAACCGCTTGATTGCACGCTTGCACCAATATAAGTGATTGCACAGGATATTTTCCCATCATAGGCCTACCCTCTACCTAATGTCGTATTAACACTTCAAAAAATTGTAAGAACTTGTCTTTGTATTTCGCTTTTATTATCATATTCTGTGTTGTATCAAATCTGTTTGCTATTCTATGTAAGGCCTCAAATGTGATGCAATGCAACTAAACTTGAGGTGGAGGTTTTTCATTTCGTGTTTCAAATATTTTGAATCCTTATAGCATAGAAATTATGTTGTCGCACTCTTGATTGGAAATAACATGGTTGTTTGTTGAATACTCTTTTGTTTTGTCTGTTAGGATGTCAGTTACATATATCTGCAACCTTCATAAGCTAGATGGTTCGAATTTCAGTTGCTATGGCACCCTTGTAGGCTTTAGATTCAATAATATTTATATTCTCTACATCACACCTGTCCTATTATATTCTCATCTGTTGACCTGTATGATTTTTATCACTGATGTTTTCTTGTTGCAGGTAAAACTACATTTGTGAAGAGGCATCTCACTGGAGAGTTCGAGAAGAAATATGAACGTAAGTACCACATTGATTGGGATTTTCTTCATTTAGTTATCATCATTAATACTTCCAGGTTCTCTAATGCATTTTGTTGTTTCAGCAACCATTGGTGTGGAAGTTCATCCGTTGGATTTCACCACTAACTGTGGTAAGATCAGGTTCTACTGCTGGGATACTGCAGGGCAAGAGAAGTTTGGTGGCCTCAGGGATGGATACTAGTAAGTATTTTTTGTGATATCTGAAATAATGTGTGTACATATGCTGTAAAATCAATGTGTACTTCTCAGGGATGGATACTAGTAAGTATTTTTTGTGATATCTGAAATAATGTGTGTACATATGCTGTAAAATCAATGTATACTTTCAGTACTTAACTATTTTTATTACATTTTCTGATGCTCTTTCTGTTTTTTGTTCCCATTCAGTATCCATGGCCAGTGTGCGATCATCATGTTTGATGTAACCTCAAGGCTTACTTACAAGAATGTTCCTACGTGGCATAGGGACCTGTGCAGGTATGTTGCCGTCTTTCTTTGTCGTAAACTTGTACTAATGTATCATTTTGTTGGAAAATTTTGATGTCCAGTTATGAATTCATGCAGGGTCTGTGAAAACATCCCCATTGTCCTCTGCGGTAATAAGGTTGATGTGAAGAACAGGCAGGTCAAAGCCAAGCAGGTTACTTTCCACAGGAAGAAGAATCTGCAGTACTATGAAATTTCTGCCAAGAGCAACTACAACTTTGAGAAACCTTTCCTGTACCTTGCAAGGAAGCTGGCTGGGTAATTGACTACCCTACTTCTGTGCATTGCATTTAGTAGTCACAACCAATTACCACCACTCTTATGTTTGTTCTTGACAATGTCATTGTTTTTAACAGTGATCCGAACCTTCACTTTGTTGAAGCTGTTGCTCTTAAGCCTCCGGAAGTTACCATCGACATGGCTATGCAGCAGCAGTGAGTGTCACCTTTTGTCTTCATCCAACTTATAATCATTATGGTCCTACTATCCTTTTAATGTGTCTCCTCAATTTGAAATATTGCGGGAACTGATTCACTTTTCATTTACTCAGGCATGAAGCTGAGCTTGCTGCAGCAGCTGCACAACCTCTTCCTGATGACGATGATGATCTGATTGAGTAGAAAGGATCATGAGTCTTGGACTTGAGCAGGAGTTGTGCCTTGCACAATTTAAGTTGTTCTAGGGTGAACTCTCTCTTGAGTTCTCATTGTCTGGATCATCGTTTTCTCCTTGGACGTGTTGCAACTTTTGAGTGTGGAAATGGATTGGAATAGTCGCCATGAATTTGCTGGCTACTTTATACATGCCTTTGTTCATAAACTTTGTTTTAAGATGAAGTTGTGGCAATCCTCTTAGTGCTAATATAATGTTCTATTTCTCAGCTGTACAATGTAGAAATGCTTCTATCTTTTTTTTTCGGGCACGTTCCAGGTGTATTTTTAGGTTTAGTGTATAGTTCGTATCATCGTGTGTTTGGTGTCTGGTTATGGCTCTCGACTGTATAGATTGATATATACATTTGAGCTAGTTGGGTCGTAGTAGTCTAAGATTGTTGTCTATCTGAAAATTTTGATTTAAGATGAAGTCGAGGAAATTTTACATTGCTAGTAGCTCCGAGAGAATAATCAGTACGGTGCTCACAAGGTCTTCTTTTAGACTCAGTAATTTGATTGGAATCATGTAGGAATTAGTTTATTTTCTTTAGAATTTTCATAGGGAATTACACGTTCTAAAGAGGCCTTATCATGTGAGACAACTGTGGTGATTTTTTTCCCCAGAAAACAACTTTAAAACGTTACAAACATTTATTTCTACTAGACATGGTAGATTTCCCACAAAAAACCAGCTCAGCCCAGCTGTGAGTTTGACAGTCCATCTCCATGCAGAAGGGAAGCACAACAGAATCGAAGGGAACTTGTCCGCAGTCCGCTGAACCGCGGCGGCGCGAGCGAGACGTTACGCGCCGCTCCGTCGTGCTCACACACAGTCGTTGTGCGCTTGCGCGAGTCGGCGAGTGACACCTTCCACCTCCGCCAACCAAGCATCCAGCAGAGCACAGAACAGATGTGGGTTAATTAGTTGTCATTCAGTAAAAAACAGTATAAAATAGGGTATTCTAAATCTAAGAAGTTTAATGATAATGTTATCAGCCAAAAATGTTTAATGATATACTAGTAACTTACTCGTGCCTTGCGCCAGTCTTCAATCAATGCATTTACATATTTAAAAGAGTGTTGCTTAGACATATAGAAGCAGCAAAATACAAAGATACACGTAAAATACACATTTAAAAGAGCGTTGCTTTAGACATATAAAAGCAGCAAGATACGTGGATACACGTAAAAGTGACATAATTATTTGAACACAAAATTGTCCACGGTATTAGGATAATTTACTTTGCAAATGTACCAACACCAGCAGTATAAATGTCAGCACTCAAAGTTTTAGATTAATGATCTCAAGCATAACATAATTAATGTTGATAGTTTCATTGTGCATATTAAATGCATTCAAGGTTAATTTATTTTATTTGTTTTAGGGATAGAAAATGTACAAATTTAAAAGGTATATATCTAAAATGCATAGATGAAATACGTTAAGCATATATGTTTTTTCTCGGAGTGATGACTTTTGAAAAAAGAAGTTGTGATGTCTCCGTGTAGTGGACGGATATGTGGAATCAGCAAGTAAATAGGTTAATATCGACATAAATTGATGCACACTCAATAGAAAATGGAGACGAGGACATATGTTAAGTAACTATATTTTCCATATTGAAAATAACATGGAGAATTAGATAGGACATAGATTGCTAATTACATGCTAATCTCTATGAACAAAAATAAAGTTGGAAATGCATACATACATAAGGACATAACATTTAAACTATGAGTCTTTGTTTCAACAGATTTTGAATAGCAAATGTTGATTTGGTTCATTACTATCCTAAGTCATTATGCGTAGTCAGCTTATTAACTTAATGTTTCTATATTGAATCTATATGTATATGTCTAGATAAAATTATTAGAGGTTGATGTTGCTTTCTATATATACCCAAAAAACATGAATACCAGTTGCACAAAAATATAGTAAGACTCCTTTGACACTTAACACTTATCACATTAGGCAAAGTGAGTTGCAATGCAACTTACCCCATTCATTTATGAAATCCCAATTGCAATACAGTTGCCACACCTAGTTCCAACGACAGCTACAATTTACACTAATCGAGTTTGTGATTCACAAAAAAATGGATAGGAAATATTCATTCGCCCACATACCAAACTGACATTCGGTCCGAGGCAAAAAAAAAAAAAAAAAGACATATAAAGCTTGCTCTTGATATTGTCACCAGTTGGTTTAGAGTAGGATGGCCATGTTGTACCACTATCAAATTTGGCTGATGACCTGAAACAACACCAAGCACCAGCGATGCAGAATAATTAGAAAGATCACGGATGAGATTCCGGGAAAAATATCAAATGAAGGAATATGAAACTATTTCTCTTGGTTGTCCGGGGTGTGGTTGCTTACTAAAACGGAGGGGTTCACAACATACACCGATAGATGTGTGAGGTTTTAGTATTCCAGTATTCCTTGATAAATAATAAAAAATATATAATGTTGTTCTGCATCTTACGTATCGAGTGAATAAGAGTTTGAGTAGATAAAAATGTTGGGCAAAAGAAGATTAATAGTTTGAGTGGATTGCTTAAAGATTTTGAATAACAACCAATTGGCAACATAACCTGTAAATGCTCTTTTGGAGCCCTTCTGCCTGGTAACATAATACTGCTCTTCAGTCAAGCGCTTCTTCCACTTCTTTTCACTCAGTGATTTAATCTGGCCTCCGGACTCAATGTCGATGGTGAGGTCGTCGGTGGGCTGGAAGCGCTTGTGGGCATGTGGCTGTACTGCAGCAACATGCATGGATTGCCGACGCCTGCAGCAAAGGCAAGAAGAGGAAGGTCATCATCATCATCACAAGCGGGTAAGCGGATTAGCAGCAGGCACAACTTGGCGACGACTGCAGCAAAGCCAAGCAGAGGAAGGCCATCAGCATCATCATAAGCGGGCAGGCGTATTTCCATCTTGCGTGTGTCAGTATTGTTTTTAGACATGAAAATTACCATATGCGCAGTCTAAATTAAGATAAAGACAAAGAAAGAAATATCAGTTGTAAATATGGCAATTGTAAACAATGCATATGGTAATTTGCAACTGAGTTTGCTTTCTTTCACAACTGCCATGTAAGTTTATATTCTCTTAATTAGTTTGGCGTCTCAGAATTTCTGTGAACTCAGTTAGAATAGTACAATTGTTGTAAGTTTGTTCTTATTGAAGATGGAGGTACTTTGTTCACTTCATTTGCTGCTGGTGAATCCAAGACTTGAGATCTGTTAGCGAAAACAATAGATTTTTGTTTGCACAATGTAAGAGAAGCATGTATTTGAAAATTTTATAACAACAACAACAAAGCCTTTTTATCCCAAGCACGTTGGAGTAGGCTTATTTGAAAATTTTATGTAGATAAGTTTTGGGATAGAAATGAATACATTGCAGTTTCTTCCTCTTGTGTTTGATATGCAAGTTTTTTTGGCAACCTATACTGTATGAGGGACATAAATATTTGGTGAATATATTTATTGTTGTACAAGTTGGCAAAAACTGTCAGATTGTCTAATAGACAATCACATATAAACACATTGTCTAATTTATCAATGATGCATGTGTGCACGAACACCGGTCTAGAGAAAGCGAAGCAAAAGAAGACGACCAGCAACCAAGAACTGAATTCTTTTCCTGTTATTGCCCTTTTGAGCTTGTGTGTAGAATTTTTAAAAAATCTCTGAACTTAAAATTCAAAACCTCGACCAAAAATCTTAGAATTTGAAATGAACATAAGCCCCTAAATAATCTCAACTAAAAAAATCATCAATAATATAATTTGGTGTGCGAGGATCACCAATGACGATATTTTTATCTTTGCTTTTATCGGTCGCACATGGCTGAACTAAAACTTTTTGCTCGTCAGCTCTAATGTGGTGACAGGGATAGGTGGCCTCTCAATCTTCACCTCTTTTTAAAATCTCAACCGGTCTTCGTTTATAGCCGATTGTATTTACCGAGGAAAGACAAAACAATCATTGGTGTTATAAAGAAAGGACAATCATCGCTGAGGTGGGGCTCCCACAGAGTGTGCATATGTAGGCACACCTGCTGGACGGTGTAGGCGATGTCAGGCCTGGAGAAGGTGAGGTACTGGAGCGCGCCGGTCAGGCTCCGGTAGGACGTCGCATCGGCGACCGGAGGCCCGTCGTCCTCAGAGAGCTTTGCCTGAGTGTCGACAGGCGTGAAGCAGAGCTTGCAGTCAGACATGCCAGCCCGCTCCAGGATGTCAATGGCGTACTGGCGCTGGTGGAGGAAGAGACCCTGAGGCCGGCGCTCGGCGGTGATGCCGAGGAAGTGGTGTAGGGGCCCCAGGTCCTTCATCGCGAACTCCCGTTGAAGGGCGACGATCGTGCACTGTAGAAGGTCGGCGGTGGATGCCGTGAGCATAATGTCGTCGACGTAGAGCAGGAGGTAGATGGTGTCGTCGCCACGTCGGTAGATGAACAGGAACGTGTCCAACTTGGCCTCGACGAAGCCGATGGAGGCCAATTAGGAGGCGAAGCGACTGTACCATACCCGCGGCGCCTGCTTGAGACCGTACAGGGATCGGTTCAGCTGGCCGACCAGATCCGGACGATCGGCATCGACGAAGCCGGTGGGTTGGCTGCAGTAAACAGTCTCCATCAGAGTTGCCATGGAGGAAGGCATTCTTGACGTCGAGCTGATGGATCCCCAGTCGCGAGAGAGGGCGAGGGAGAGGATGGCGCGAAAAGTAGCGAATTTGACGACGGGGCTGAAGGTCTCGTCGTAGTCTACTCCGGGGCGCTGGGTGAAGCCCCGAAGGACCCAACGGGCCTTGTAGCGGTTGAGGGAGCCGTCCGAGGTCAGCTTATGGCAAAATAGCCACTTGTCGGTGACCACGTTGGTGCCTGGTGGACACAGCACCAGGTCCCAGGTGTGGTTGGCCAAGAGGGTCGCGTACTCCTCCTCCATAGCACGACGCCAATGTGGGTCGGCGAGGGCAATGCGAACGGAGGAGGGCACCGAGGATGCGTCCGGTGGAGTGCAGGTCGTATCAGCTGCCAGGATCAGCCGGTCGACAGGGCGAAGAACGCCAGCGGCGCGCCGAGTCACCATCGGGTGGACGTGCCCGGGGTCGCGGTGGATGGCGACCGGGTGGTACACTGACGGCTCGGAGCGGACCGCCGAAACGTTGGGAGTGGCGGGTATGGTTGGCTCGCGGCGGTGATAGACGACGACAGGGTCGGCAAAGTAGGCCACGCTCGTCGACGGGCCCGAGTCGGCAGGCGCCGAGGTAGCAGCGTGGCCACGACGGTGGTAGACGAGCGCGGGGTCGGCGAAGCGAGCCGGGGTCGACGGGGCCGCGCGTGGCGCAGGCAGGGGCGACGAGGCCGCGTGTGGCGCAGGCGTGGTCGTCGGGGCCGCGCGTGACGCAAGCATGATCGACGGGGCCGCGCGTGGTGTAGGCGTGGCTAACGCGGCCGCGCGGGGCGCAGGCGGGGTCGACGGGGCCTTGTGTGGCGCGGGAATGGGCGCGAGCGGTGGCATTGTGGCCGCACGAGGTACAGGTAATGGTGCAAGGCGGGGCGCCGGGGGTGGGGGGGGGACCGGATCGAACTCGAGGAGTGAGTCGAGATCGGTGGGTGGGGTGAAGCCTGCAAGGGGAAACACATCTTCGTCGAAGACGACGTGACGAGAGATGATGATGCGGTGGGAGGTCCCTACGTCTTCCTCGGTGGTAGACGATGGTGACGAGAGATGATGATGATGCAGTGGGAAGACGACCTAAGCGCAAGAGCGGCATCTTCCCTACGTCGCACCGTACGGTCCGCGCTCTGGACCGGACGATTCGTGATGGCGCAAGGTCGTCTTCCTCCTCGTTGGAATCAAGGTCTTGCCCCTGTGGGAGAGATCTTAGGGCATTTCGGGTCGACGGGTCACCTAGGGCGTCCCTAGACGATTTAGAGTCATCTAGAAATTAAGATATCAATTCAAGTAAGAGATCTTGAGTGGACACCTAGATCTTGCCCACCGAGAAGGGTAAGATGCTAGGGTCGTCTTAGGGTCGACAGACCATCTAAGACGGATCTGGACGACGTAGAGTCAAATAGAAGTGGAGGTTGTGAAAGTAGCCTAGAGGGGGGGGGGGGTGAATAGGCTACACCTGAAAATTTTCACTAAAAAAACTTCGAGATAGGTCAAATTAAAGTTGCACTGGTGCAAACCGGTTCAGTTGATTTTGTTTACAACTGAACAAGTTTGAACCTGCTCAACTTAGATTAAATAATCAGTTAAACAAATATTACGAAGTAGTGAAAGATATTGCTAACGACTTGCTCTACAGAAAATCCACTCAAATAGATGAATATGAACCAACCAACAATTTAAGGCACTTGACAAGAAAGCACAAGAACACGCGATTTATCCCGAGGTTCGGCAACCACCACAAAGGTGTCCTACTCCTCGTTGAGGAGCCCACAAAGGGCCGGGTTTTTTCCAACCCTAATCCTCCACAAGCCGACCACAAAGGTCAAGGCAATCTCTTCTCAAATTTGCTCAACGAGCGGGTAATACAAACTTCTTGGGGTCATCCACAAATTTGGAGACTCCCAAGCAACCTCTAACTGTCAAGGAACACAAGGCTCCAAGAGTAACAAATCCGCACAAGGTCAAGTTTGCAATGAGCTCAAGAACAAAGAGAATGAGAGAATCAAGATGAAATTGACATCGCGTTAGATCAACTTCACCTCACACCAAGGATCCTTCAATCGATTGAAGAGGATGCGATTTCAGGTGTGAGATGTGAATTGAATGCCTTTGGTTGGGGTTTGGTCAGCTGAGAAATCGTGGAGAGAGCAGAAGTAATGAAGAGAGAGAGTGTGGGGGGGGGTATTTAAAGGATCCCCCAAAAGCTGGCAGCCGTTGGGAGAAAAGAGCCGAAAATCGATTGAACCGGTTTACAGACCGGTTGAACCGGTTTCCACCAGGAAGATCCCGGTTCACAGACCTACTTAGCCGGTGACTCGACCGGATCCAAAACTGGTTGAGCCGAGAAAAATTCCGGTTGAACCGGTTTCCCAAAAATATCTACAACAATTTTTCTGACAACTCTGACTGTCAGACAGGTCAGAGAAGGGATGGCAGAGGAACAGTACCGAAACCGGTTGAACCAGTTTCAGGTCCGGTTGAGCCGGTTTCAAAGGCTGAAAAGCAAGTTTTGAACATTTTGAAGTGAACAAAGGTGGAACTCTTGTGGGAAGTAAAAATGGTTTTTCTCAAAGGCATTCATGATCTGGAAAAGTGTTCTCTAAGATGATTTCGAAGGATTTTGAACTTAGCTCATTGCATAACTTACTTAACCATTGCGGATCCCTCTTAATTGAACGACGATTCCTACAACTCAAGAATTATAAAATAAACACTGCCGTTGTTTCCAAGCACTTGGAGCACGCCATATGATGTAGAATTTAATTCCGTTGTGCTTTACATTTTTATGCTCATAAGATCTATGCTTCTCCTGTCTGTAGAATTATTGTGTACATGCTAGGAGCAAATTTGTTAGAATCTCTGTTTGTTTTGTCATTTAATCACCAAAACCCTCAATTAGGGTTGATTGCACTTACAATCTCCCCCTTTTTGGTGATTGATGCCAAAACAAACTAGAGTAGAGATAAAAATTAAAAAGTAAGAACACTTGCGAGGTAAAAGTACTTGTGTATGTGTAGCTCCCCCTAAATATGTGCATGAGTTTTGTGATATGAATATTGACTTGATATGTCAAATTGCAACATATTTAGAGAGAGTGAACAACCAACACAATACACAAAAACTGAGGGATGCAACACAATTATATAGGATGTGATGATAAAAGGAATAGTATTACATAGACAAGTCCATCATTGCATAGCATAAGATATGAAATGTTACTACTGGCTATTACAATAATGTCATCACATCACATCATTAAAAAGTTTGTGGCTCTAAGCCATCACCACAAGCATCACAAGTCAGGCGAATAATTATTACAGACCAGTTGAGACCAATTGTTCATTACATAAATTAAAAGTACTGCCAAGATAAGAACCTTCTCCCCCTTTTTGGCAACTAGCACCAAAAAGAGAGAACCACCAACCACATATTACCACTGAGGAGGAGGAGAAGGATCAAAGAACTGATGCGCCAAGTGAGTTGCAAAGTGTTCTTCCCCAGACTAAGCTGGGGGAGGATAGCTTCCTAAGGGATCCTGGGGCGGAGGATAAGAAGAGAATTGACCCGGATCCCCCTGGTGGGGAGGCGGGACAAACTGCTCACGATCATCAAAGTATTCTTCATCTTCTTTATCATCTTCTGGAGACATGAAAGGCACCCCATATGCCTGTTGGTGCCACTCATTGATTTCTAGAGAAGGCGGATGGAGAGGCACATCAGGCGAACGGGGAGCAAATGGCATACCCATAGAGGAAGCTTGACGACGAAGATTGTCGTCAGTCTCCCGCTGACGCCTTGCCAGCTCATGCACATCTGTAGAAATATTCTAGCACATAGAAAAGAATGCTGCAATCCCATGGGCTAGGCGGGCACCCATCCCTCTGCCACGACCTCGACCACGACCACGACCATGTGGCGTGGGAGATCCGTGGCCAGGGGAGGGACGCGAGGCGCCGGCAGTAGCAGCAGGACCAGCAGAAGTATGTGCACAGGAGCTGGAAGGGGCTTTCCTCAAACGCCCTGCTGGATTGTTTGGATCAATCCAGAAGAGGGTATAAGATAGATGTCTAGTACCTTTCTCATAGCGGAACTGCGTCACAACTTCAATCATCTTCATGATGAAAGGTGCATGTAGACATCCCTTAAGAGGAAAGCAGACAGCATGAATAACTTCTTGCCAAATCATGTCAAAAACGTTGATGCTTTCCGAGCTGTTGGGCTTCATAAATGAGAGCAAGACCTTGCTCTCTCCCAGGATATTCATCTGGTTACCCCCATTGGGAATGAGGGTCATTCTGCTGAGAGAGTTGATATATCTATTATATTTGTGCAGATTTGTGGACTCCCAAAATTTTCCAGTCTCAGAGATATGAAGATCTCTGGCTTCATCTTTGGTGGGTTGGCGAAAATCATGAATTTTGATCTTGTCCCCAGAAATGTCATCATTAGAGAATCCAAGAATGTGAGCAAACCTCCGGTAGCTCACCTTGTACCAGCTGCCTTCGATATAGAAACTAAGATAAGGAAAGTTATAGGGACTTTCCTCATCGGCCAGCTTGATCCAAAGAGTGGAATAAAATTGAGCAATGACCTCATCATTCCAATCATATTGGAAGGTCATAATATTTTTCATTTTCTTCCTCTCACAGGCTCTCAAAGCCTGTGTCATTTCTGGATCTCCAATAGCTTCACATCCTTCCCAGTTGATGTACCGCTGATGCAGAATTGGCCGATGTTTCTTGGGAAGAATCACCGAGTTGTAAAAATCGACATGCTGAAGAGTCCAGAACTGATTCCCATCAGTCCTGGCATCACAAATACGTAATGCAAGATTCTGTAAGCGGATGTCCTGGAGAAGTGCAGAACCCCCGCTGGCAGTAAAATCCGTAACTGGCTCATTGCCAGAACGACGGGCCTCCGCCCGGTGGAGAACCAACCCTCGGATAATAGGAGCGTGGGCAGAGGGGAGGTCAATCTCATCATCCTTTCCACCATCATCATCACTTGTCGGCTCCCATGCCTGAGGGTTTGCCGCGGGTCGAGACCGGCCAGATGGATTCCGGGCCGTTTGACCACGACCACCATGAGACCCAGAGGCCTCACCACCCTGCATTACGTTCCCGGATCCTCGCCCGCGCTTGGATCTGGAACGCGGGGGAGTTTCTTCTTGAATCTCTTGATCATCATCGGAGTCGGATTCAACAACTGATGGGTTCCTCCAACACACCATCCTTAAAATAAAAGGTAGAACCTATGATGAGCGAAGAGATCGAAGTTCAAGGATTTTAACAAACACGTTTGAGTAAAGACGCGTATGATATTGAGCATGCACTTCAACCGTTCATGCAAGCGGTTCAACTACAACAAGCAATACCAAACAACTAAACTCAAACAATGTTCGAGACAAAAGAAGATAGTTTAAGTGTTGCAAGCACCTAAACTAAGAAGTATCCTTGAAACGATACACTAGATAATCAAGAACGGGTGAGATCGAGTAAAAACAAAAGGAAATAAGGTAATACCTCGATCTGAAGATTGAACCACAGAAATCTCAACTAAAGTGAGGGAGTTGATGGAGGAAGCCGAGAGGAACAAATCTCCAACAAAACTCCCAAGGATTTGATGGCACAAATGGGCTTTGGTTTGGTGAAAGCGAGAGGTAGAGAGAGAAAAAAATGAGGGCAACGGCGGCTGGAAGAAGTGAATGGGTAAGAAGTGAAAGGAGGAAGAGGAGAAGAAAAGGGGCGGTGTCGGCTAGTTAGCAGACCCAAAACCGGTTCAACCGGTTATAAAAGCGTCATAGTGAGCAGTAAAAGCGCGCAGAAAAAGTTGCTGACTGCGCAGAATTTCTGCCAGACTGACAGCGCACACTGCGGCGCTGACTGACAGCACAGACGCGGAGGTGGCCAAAACCGGTTCAACCGGTTTTTATACCGGTTCAACTGGTTTCCACCAGGGGAAAACCGATTGAGTGACCTACTCAGCCGATTTACTCAACCTATTTTGAGATATTGCCCGGTAAGGCTTTAACAACACTTAACATATATGACATGAGTAATTTTAATAATAAAAACTGTATTTCTCATGGCATTTTGTGCATACAACCATTTTATATCCATCAATCATGTGATCAAAATTTTAGTTTTATGACACGTTTCGAGAATCCAAGATATTTAGCTCACTCCTAAGAAAGCAAAACCTAGTCTCATCAAGGGGTTTTGTGAAGATATCGGCTAGTTGATTTTTGGTGCTCACATGAAATAATTTGATGTCTCCTTTGGCTTCATGGTCTCTCAAGAAATGATGTCTAATGTCAACGTGTTTGGTTCTAGAGTGTTGCACATGATTGTTGGCAAGTTTTATGGCACTCTCATTGTCACACAGTAGTGAAATCTTATTAAACTCACAACCAAAATCTCTAAGGGTTTGCTTCATCCATAACAACTGTGCACAACATGCACCAGCTGCTATGTACTCAGATTCTGCAGTGGAAAGTGCAACACAATTTTGTTTCTTGGAACTCCATGACACTAAGGACCGCCCAAGGAATTGGCAAGTCCCAGTAGTGCTTTTTCGATCTACTTTGCAACCGGCATAATCTGAGTCAGAGTAGCCAAGTAAATCGAAAAGGGAGCCTTTAGGATACCATAATCCTAGGTTTTGGGTGTGGACTAAGTATCTTAGGATTCTCTTAACGGCAACAAGATGGCAATCTTTAGGATTAGCTTGAAAGCGTGCACACATGCAAACACTTAACATGATGTCAAGTCTAGATGCACATAAGTAAAGCAGTGACCCTATCATTGATCTATATAATTTTTGATCTACTGGTTTACCTTCTTCATTTAGGTCGAGATGTCCATTTGATGACATTGGAGTCTTGGCATGCTTTGCCTTTTCCATGCCAAACTTCTTGAGCATATCTTATGTATATTTGGTTTGGCATAGAAAGGTACCTTCCTTGAGTTGTTTGACTTGAAATCCCAGGAAGTATTTGAGCTCGCCCATCATAGACATCTCAAACCTGTTCGTCATTACTTTGCTAAACTCTTCACAAAATTTTTCATTAGTACTACCAAATATAATGTCATCGACATATATTTGGCACACAAATAATTCATTGTCAACTTTGCGAGTAAATAATGTAGAGTCAGCTTTTCCTATTGTAAATCCATTCTTGATTAAAAAATCTTTAAGATAATCATACCAAGCTCTAGGGGCTTGTTTAAGCCCGTAGAGTGCCTTGTGAAGTAGATAGACGTGGTTTGGCTTCCTTGGATCTTCAAAGCCCGGTGGTTGCTCCACATAGACCCTCTCTTGTAGTGGTCCATTTAGAAATGTGCTCTTGACGTCCATTTGATATAACTTGAAATCATGGTTATTACCATAGGCAATTAACATTCTAATTGACTCTAACCTTGCTACCGGCGCATATGTTTCACCAAAATCAAGTCCTTCCACTTGAGTGTAGCCTTGGGCAACCAACCGTGCTTTGTTTCTTGTAACAACGCCATGTTCATCTTGTTTGTTCCTAAAGATCCATTTTGTCCCAATCACATTTTGCTTGGGTCTTTGAACCAAGGACCAGACTTCATTCCGGGTGAAGTTGTTCAATTCCTCTTGCATGGCAATTATCCAATCCGGATCACCCAACGCTTCTTCAACCTTAAGTGGCTCAAGAGAGGAAACAAACGAGTAAAATTCACAAAAATTTGCTAAACGAGATCGAGTTGTTACCCCTCTCCTGATGCTACCCAGGATGTTGTCCACCGGATGATCTGTTTGAATGGTATGATGGACTCGAGGATGGGGCACTGACGGTTGTCTTTGAATTTGCTCATCCTCGTCATCCACTTGATCAAGAGGCACTTCACCATCAACACTTTCATGTTCATCTTCTACCACCGTTGGCATCCTTTGGGGTTGATGATTTTCTTCAAGATTGGATGACTTGAGGTTCATGGGTTTGCTTGGGTGGAGGATTTGTCACCCACCACCTTTGCGCCCACATCAAAAACCTCATTGGTCATCCACAAAGTTCCTTCCTCATCATCCTTTTCTTGAGGTCTCACTTCACCTACTGCAAGTTTCTTTATGGCCTCACAAGGTGGTTCTTCATTTCCTGTAGTGTCATTAGAAACATGTCCTTGCGAGCCATTAGATTCATCAAATGTCACGTCTATCGCTATTTCAACAAGACCAGTGGTATTGTTGAAAACACGATATCCATGCGCATTTGATGCATAACCAAGCAAGAAGCCCTCGTCCACTCTAGAAGCAAACTTTGAGCTCTTGACTTTTTTGTTAAGAATAAAGCATTTACAACCAAATACTCTAAAATAATCAACTTTAGGTTTGTTACCAGTGAGAATCTCATAGGCAGTCTTTTTGTAGATCTTGTGAAGATAAAGACAGTTGATTGCATGACAAGCGGTGTTGACCGCTTCTGCCCAAAAATTGTCAGGGGTCTTGTACTCATCCAACATGGTTCTTGCAGCCTCAATTAGTGTTCGGTTCTTTCTTTCCACAACACCATTTTGTTGTGGAGTGTAGGGAACCAAGAACTCGTGTTTAATTCCTTCTTCGCCTAAGAATTCTTTGACACCTGTGTTCTTGAATTCTGTCCCATTGTCACTTCTCACTTTCTTGATTTTAAGCTCAAACTCATTTTGAGCTCTTCTCATGAATTTCTTCAAGGTCTCTTGTGTTTCACCTTTGTCACTCAAAAAGAAAACCCAGGTGAAGCGAGAAAAATCATCAACAATAACTAAGCCATACTTACTACCACCAATACTGATGTAAGCCACAGGTCCGAAGAGGTCCATGTGAAGAAGCTCCAATGGCCTTTTTGTTGTGACCACATTCTTTGATTGATGTGGGACTCCATGTTGCTTTCCTGCTTAGCATGCGCCACAAACCCTATCTTTCTCAAACACAACATTTGTTAGTCCAATAATGTGACTATCCTTTTGAAGTTTGGCCAAGTTCCTCATGCCAACATGAGCTAGCCGGCGATGCCAAAGCCAACCCTTGTCGAATTTTGCCACTAAACAAGTCTCAGGCGTCACTCTACTTGTTGTGAAATCAACAAGATAGAGTTTGCCCTTCAAGCGACCTGTAAAGGCAACAGAGAAATCCTCCCTTCTAAGGATCTTCACATCCACATCAGAAAATAGACAATTATAACCCATTCCACAAAGTTGTGAAACATACATCAAATTATAGCTTAAAGAATCTACTAGTAAAACATTTGAAAGTGATTGTTGGTCAGAGATAGGAATTTTACCAATACCAACCACCTTACTTTTGCCACTATCTCCAAACACAATTTCTTGTGCTTCTTGAGTTAGTTGCAAGGAATGAAACATGTCTTTCTCCCGGTCATATGATTTGTACATCCACTGTCAAGCACCCAGCTTGACCCACCAGAGGAGTAGACCTGCAAAACAGATTTAGGCTATGCTTTTAGGTACCCAAATTGAATTGGGTCCTGCAGTGTTAGTTATAGCCTTGGGTACCCACACACTCCTTTTCATGACTTTTCTTTTAGTGTAGGCACCCACATATTTAACAACCAATTTCCCTAAATCCCAAGTCAACATATAATCACAAAGATAAGAGTGAGAAATGGGAGCATTAAATTTTTCTCCACTTGTTGATCCTGCTTCCTTCATCTTACTCTTTGTGGAACTCAAGTTTACCTTTACTTGAGTTGACTTGTCATTTGAGGAGTGAATCCTCCCAAGGCATCATATAGGGTGGTTCCCTCTATGAACTTGGGGGATCTCCACCCCTTATGCACCATGCTAGGGTTTTCCTTAACTGAGTTGAACCCAAGCCCCTTTTTTCCATTGTTGGGCTTTAGGGACTTGTACTTGGGTTCAATTTTCTTTCACCCATCATCGCTAGAGCATTTCTTCAATATTTCTTTGACCTTCACCTGTGGGCTTTTCTTCCTTGCATGGTTAGTTAAACAACAAGAAGCATGGTATTTGGCATAATGTTTGCAAGAGGTATTATTTGAGGAGCTAGACTTAGATTCAATCAATAAAGATGAGACATTGATGTTCTTGCAATTTTTAAGTTGCACTTGAAGTTCTTGATTTTGGACATTCAAGCTTAACATGCTTGATTCAAGTGCATCCTTTTCATTTGCAAGATTAGCTATAGAGGTTTTCATATTTGTTACTTCTTTTTCTTTATCCTCTATAGTTATCTTGACTAAGGATACTTCCTTAGTCAAGGCATCTAGCATTTCATCTTTATTGAGTAGCAATTCTTGAAGCTCTAGGTTTCTCTCCTTTTCAAGGATGAGCAAGTCTTCTTGAGCATCAAGAGTTGCTTTTCTTTTATCTAGCTTCTCCATTAATTTTGTGATAACATTATATCATTCAAGCCAAATTCTTTAATCATTTTGTTTTTCATGGCAATTTGTTCATCATCATCATCATTTGGAAAATCATTACTAAATAAAGTTACCTTATCTCCTTTTTCCATGAGTGAGAGCACCTAGAGGGGGGGGGGTGAATAGGTGATCCTGTAAAAACTTAAAACTTATAGCCACAAAACTTGGTTAAGTGTTAGAGAGATAATGTCATGTGACTATAAAGCAAGCTCTTACGAATCACAATAATCACACAAAAAGCAATCACAAGAGACACGCGAGTTATCCCGTGGTTCGACAAGTACAACACTTGTCTACCTCCACGTTGTGGCGTCCCAATAGACGAGGGTTGCACTCAACCCCTTTCAAGTGATCCAATGATCAACTTGAATACCATGGTGTTTTGCTTTCTTTCACTGTATCCCGTTTGCGAGGAATCTCCACAACTTGGAGCCTCTCGCCCTTACAACAAATATCAATGTAAAAGCACTAGAGTAAGTGAGGGGAGCAACACACACAAATCCACAGCAATACGCACACACACAGGCCAAGACTTGAGCTCAAATGAAATGCAACAAGTTCACCACTAGAACAGAGCTCAAATCACTAAGAAGATCAATCGAGTGTGCCGAGATGGAGTGTGAGAGTATTAGAATGTTCAAAGTATGCTTGATGTCCTCCTCCATGCGCCTAGGGGTCCCTTTTATAGCCCCAAGGTAGCTAGGAGCCGTTGGAAGCAATCTGGGAAGGCAATTCTTGCATTCTGTCGGGTGGCGCACCGGACAGTCCGGTGCACCATCGGACATCCACTGTTCACTGTCCGGTGCAGATTACTTTCCTAAATGGCGTAGCCGACCGTTGAAGATTTGTAGCCGTTGGCGCATCGGACACTGTCCGATGCACACCGGACAGTCCGGTGCCCCCATCAGACCGTTGGCTCGGCCACACGTCACACGCAGATTGCGCGGCCGACCGTTGGCTCGACCGACCGTTGGCTCACCGGACAGTCCGGTGCACCACCGAACAGTCCGGTGATTTTTAGTCGTACGCTATTGACTATTTCCCGAGAGCGGCGACTTCGCCGCAGACGACTCATCGAACAGTCCGGTGCACCACCGGACAGTCCGGTGATTTATAGCCGTACGCCGCCATCGAGACCCGAGAGTAGGCTGTTCATCGGGACTGGTCCTGGCACACCGGACATAGTCCGGTGCACCACCGGACACTGTCCGGTGCACCACCGGATAGTCCGGTGTACCCCGATCGAGCAGCCTTTTGGCTGTACATAGCCAACTTTTCTCCAAAACGATTTCTCCTGTTTCTAGCACTTAGACATAATACATTAGTCTTCAAAACAATGTACTAAGTCTAGAAACATACCTTTAATCTTGATTTGCACTTCGTGAGCTTTTGGCACAAATATCACTCAAAGCATTTTTGTGTGGAGCACTTAATCACCAAAATCTTATAGAAATGGCCCAAGGGCACATTTCCCTTTCAGTCTCCCCCTTTTTGGTGATTTATGCCAACACAACAAAAAGCAACTAAAAGAAGTGCAACATCAATGCAAATGAGAACAAAAATTTGTTTTTGATTCAAATTTGGCATATTTGGATCATTCTTTGCCACCACTTGATTTGTTTTTGCAAATCAAACTCAATTTCCTATCTCTAAGTCAAATTCACTTGTTGAGGCATAGAGAGAGGTATTCCAAGAGAAATTGATCAAAGATTCAAAAACTCCCCCTTTTTCCCATAATCAAATATTCTCCCCACAAGAGACCAACTTTTGACAATAAGAAACTGTCGGCATTTCGACCCCGGGGGGTCCCTGGACCGACGAGTAAATTGTCGCTGCGTGTCCTAGCCCAGATGGGTCGGCGCGAGATGGAGACACAAGGGGGAAAAACAGTAAGGGGAAACCCACGGCCTCGTGTTGTCCTGCGCCTAGGTCGGATGCGCTTGCAGTACTGGGTTACAAGCGCTCGCGAGGGAGAGAGAGAGACAGGGGGCGTTAGGCTGCCCGTTCTCCCGCGCGGCCACCTTTTTTCGTATGAGAGCCCTAGACCTTCCTTTTATAGACATAAGGAAAGGGTCCAGGTGTACAACGGGGGGTGTAGCAGTGTGCTAACGTGTCTAGCAGAGAGGAGCTATAGCCCTATGTACGTGCCGACGTGGCTGTCAGAGAGGTGTTGGAGCCCTATTCATGTGGTGTCGTGGCCGTCGGAGGAGCGCTTGAGCCCTGTAGAAGCACAGCTGTCGGGGCTGTCGGATCCTTGCTGACATATCCTTGCTTCCGTAGGGGGCTGAGAACCACCGTTGTCATGGAGCACGTGGGGTGCCATCATTACTTGTTTTACCGGGGCGAGCTAGATGGGACGCTAGTCTTGTCCCCCGTAGCCTGGGCTAGCTAGGGGTAGGGTAACGATGCCCCCCCTTGTGGCGTGGTCGGCCCGAGCGAGGTGGTGACTCCTCCGAGGTCGAGGTTGAGTCTGAGCCCTGGGGTCGGGCGAGGCGGAGACCGTCGTCCGAGGTCGAGGTTGAGTCCGAGCCCTGGGGTCGGGCGAGGCGGAGATCATCGTCCGAGGCGAGGTCAAGTCCGAGCCCTGGGGTCGGGCAAGGCGGAGATCGTCGTCCGAGGCGAGGTCGAGTCCGAGCCCTGGGGTCGAGCGAGGCGGAGATCATCGTCCGAGGCGAGGTCGAGTTCGAGCCTTGGGGTCGGGCGAGGCAGAGATTCCTATGGCGCCCAAGGCTGGACTTGGTTGCTATCAGCCTCACCCTGGCGAGTGGCATAGCAGTCGGAGCAGTTTTCCTGTCAGGTCAGTCAGTGGAGGGGCGATGTGACTGCGGTCACTTCGGCCTTGTAGACTGGAAAGCGCGCGTCAGGATAAGGTGTCAGGCGATCCTTGCATTAAATGCTCCTGCGATCTGGTCGACTGGCGAGGCGATCTGGCCAAGGTTGCTTCTCTGCGAAGCCTGCCCGAACTGGGCCTCGGGCGAGTCGAAGGTGCGTCCGTTGCTTGAGGGGACCCTCGGGCGAGGCACAAATTTGCCTTGGTCTATCGTTCCTGCCCGAGGCTGGGCTCGGGCGAGACGAGGTCGTGTCCCTTGAGTGGACGGAGCCTTGACCAGAATTGCGCCCATCAGGCCTTTGCAGCTTTGTGCTGATGGGGTTACCAGCTGAGATTAGGAGCCTTGGGGGTACCCCTAATTAGGGTCCCCGACAGTAGCCCCGAGCCTCAAAGGAAGTGTGGGTACTCGCTTGGAGGCTTTGTCGCACTTTTTTGCAAGGGGACCAGCCTTTCTCGGTTGCATTTTGTTCCGGTTGGTGTGCGCGAGCGCACCCGCCGGGTGTAGCCCCCGAGGCCTCGGAGGAGTGGTTTGACTCCTTCGAGGTCTTAATGCCTTTCGTGATGGCTCTACCGGTCTGGTTGTTCCCTCATGCGAACTGGTCGTTGCCCGGGTGCATAGTCAGGTTCCGAGTTCTCGGGCTGGTATGTTGACGCTGTCAACGGTTTGGCCGGAGCCGGGTTTGCGAGAGCAGCCCTCGAGCCTCTGCACAGGGCGAGAGGACGGTCAAGGGCAGACTCGGCTTTTTCCATACGCCCCTGCGTCGCCTTTCCGCAAGGAGGAGGGGGGGAAGCGCCATGTTGCCCTCGGTGGGCGCCGAACATGGTGTCTCCAGTGAGTTGCTAACGGGTGATCCGAGTGGACGCCCGTGCCCCATTCGATAAGGGTCGGCTAGTGGCCCAGAGGTGCGCTCCAAAAGTACCTGCAAGTGATTTGCCAGACCCGGTCCCATTCGATAGGGTCTGAGGGCTCGATGCCTCCCTCTGATGGGATTCCGTTACAGAATCGTTCCTGCTGGTATCGGAAATGTCCTAGGGTACCTCGGGAGCGTAGCCCGAGCCTTGGTTATGTATCGAACGTACCCAGAGTCATCCCTCACTCTGTGTGCTCTAGGGCGACTGTCGAACCCGTCGGGGGGCCAGCCTACGAACCCCAGATCAGTGTATGTGATGGGACGAGTGGTTCGCGGGACAGCTGTTGTGCGGGCCGTTCGAGGAACGGGACACGGGCGTGTCGTCTTCACGCCGTGGGAGAGAGCTCCCTCGCTGTTCCAGGAGGGGACGTGAGCCTGCAGACGATTTGACTGCTGCTTCCATCCGCCTGCCGCCGCCATTACTGTCGGTCCACTTTTGGCCATGTTGACCGTCGTGCCTTCTCCCGCGGCTGACTGACCCATCACCGGCGTGCCTGGTTGGCACCGCTGGGCCGTGCGCAGGGTCGCCTCGAGTCGCGACACCGGTTCCGTAGTCGATAAGGCGTGGCGCTGGCGCAAGTGGCACTGCAGTTTTTTGCACGTAGTAATCGGCGCGTCGATTACATGACGTGTGGGCCTGGGCCTCCATGCTGGATGTGTCAAAGTCGAAAGGGTGCGCCCCCTCGGTGCAGTCGCATGCCGCCTGCATGGCGGTCCGCCCTTTCACCCGCTGGTTTGGGCGAAGACGGAAGAATGCTTGTAACCGCTGGGCGGTCACATGCTCCCCGCGCGGCGGTTTGGCTCCTTCTGTCCTGGGGCAGCTTGTATGCCACGTGGGGCCCAGCCCCTGTGTCGTAGGGGGAGGATCTTGGAGCGTGTTGGTGAAGACTTAGTTCGCGACGGCTGAGGACACAAGTGGGGGGAGTCACCTTTAAAAGGGATCGGCCTCCTGGGTGGTGGTCATGCCTTCGCACTTTCCTCATGCATCGCGTCCTTTCGCCTTCCGAGCCCCTGGGTGGGGCGTGCCCGCGTTGTCTTCGTCTTGTTGTGGAAGGAGCGCAACCTTGTGGAGGTTAGTACCTTTCAGCCATCACTCGGCTTCAAGGGTTTTCGTTAGGCAGCTCGGCCGCCTTCCCTCACCAATGGGCAATTTGGTGGAGAGTAGCGAGCCAGGCTGCGGCCTCCGCCCCGCCCTCAGCTTCAAGGATTTTCGTCATCCGGGCTGAGGCGGAGGAGCACACCGAGTGGGGGGTTGCCTCCGCGTGGGTCGGTAACCCTTTTCTTCCCCCCAGTGTTTGGGGGAAAAGGCATCCTCCAGCCCCGTGGAGGCTTCCTTCGGCCATGCCAGGGAAGACGAACTGCTGCTACCCAGCCAGGGTACAGCATTCTGTCCTCTGTCCGGGCGATGGTCGCGCCGCGTACGAGCCGGCCATGTCCAGGTCTTCCTCGCGCCGACAGCCGCGCCAGAGGGTTGCCCAGCACGTCGTGCGCCGCGAGGGCGGTGCTCATGTTCTGGGGCGGCCTCGGCGAGGGCGGGAGCGAGGACCTGCCGGTGCGCTTTGGGGCGCCCGGCGCCCGCTGGTGCGGTGTTGAGGTGGTAGAAGCCGGAGAAGGTTTCTCTGCCGACGAGATCGCCAACTCCGCCTGCACCCCTGGACCTCCGTCCCCCTGGCTTGAATGGCTGGTTCTCGTCCTTCGTGGGCGAGAGCCTTTCCGCTGCAGCGTTTGCCCAGAAGCCGTTGCTGCAGCTGTCTTGCCACCCGGGATGGAGGTCATTGTCGCTGTTGTCGGAGCGGGCGGCAGTGAGCCGCTTGGAGTTCGTCGTCCCGCGGGCCTCCTGGTGTGGAGGTTGTTCGCACCCGCGGGAACGGAACCGGAGTCCCGTTTGTAATGGCACCTTGAGTGCTGGCGTATGTTCATTGCGGCTGTCGGGGCCTGAACATTTGTGTATTCAGGCGTAAAGCCGTGTTTCTTCTCCATTTTGCGCACCAGAACTCGCCTGTCGGCTAGCTGGACCGCTTAACCAAGCGTGAGTTGCCCTGTGTGGAAGGTGACGAATGAGGTATCCGTATCCCGGAGGCGTAGGAGTCCCTTAGCTCGGTCGGCCTTGCCGCTCGAGGCTCCTCTTGCTTAGTGAAGGAAACCTCGGCTGCTCTACGACGAGCCGAAGCCGGAGGCAGCGGCGTCAGCATGGACAGAGGCGGAGTTGGCTGGAGAAGAAACTTCGTCGGCCCAGGAGTAGAGGACTTCCCAGGCCGAGGAGGCGTAGCAGTGGCGGCTGGGATCTGGCCAGGTCGTCCACTGGCAGGACCAACCCTGGAGTCAGGCTGCCGAGGCCATGAGCCGGGCTGGTGTCCTCGGGGGACAGCTGGCTGAGGCTACGGAGCGGCCGGTCCGGCCTTCTGCTTGGGCCGGGTTCCTGGAGGAGACCCTGGCGGCGATGGCCCAGGCACGGTGCTGACATCTTCCTTCGAGGTGGAGATCCTTCGACCATGTCGCTGTTCGAGGCCGGGTCGGATTCCGCTGAAGGTGGAGTCAATGCCGAGGGTGCTGCTGCTCCCCCTACTGACGCCTGAACCTGCAGGAACAGTTTGTCTGTAGCGTGCGTATGTTTTTTGCGGCCGCCGAGGCCAAAACATACCATCGTCGTGTTGTAAAGATGTGTTTCTTTTCCCCTTGTTTCGAGCATCAGGACTTGTTCGTCGGTAATGTAATCGTTTATCCGAGCGTGAGTTACTTATCGCAGAAGGTGATGAGTGAGGTATCCATATCCTGGAGGCATAGGAGTCCCTCGGCTCAGTCGGCCTTGCCTGCTTACGTGTACTCTTACTCGTCCGTAGGATTCTGTTATCGATATAGTCGAGATGGCACGAAAAAATGTTTCGGCAGAAGAAGTTTTCGAGCGTTAAGACTTGTTCAGACTGTGGAATCCCTTATCCGAGTGTGAGTTACTTATTGCAGAAGGTGATGAGTGAGGTATCCGTATCCCGGAGGCATAGGAGTCCCTCGGCTCGGTCGGCCTTGCCTGCTTATGTGTACTCCGTCGTTTTCAGGACTCCACTATCGAAGTAGTCGAAAAGCACGAAAGATGTTCTGGCAGAAAGACTTTTTCCAAGGAAAATTTTGACGCAGAGGGGGTTCCCCCCTTCTAGCCCCCGAGGGAGGGTCGAGCTTTGCCGAGGCAAGGCTGACCCTTCCTTGAAGTTTAGACTTTGCTTGTGTATGTAAACGAGGTATGTGAACGACTTGAAAACATCTTAAGGGTAGAAGCAACGTAGCTGTCGGATATTCCAAGCGTTGCTGTAGACCTCGCCTTGACTGTTGGCCAGCTTGTATGTTCCGGGCTTCAGAATCTTGGCGATGATGAACGGCCCTTCCCAGGGAGGCGTGAGCTTGTGGCGCCCTCGAGCGTCTTTTCGTAGCCGAAGCACCAGGTCGCCCACCTGGAGGTCTCGGGACCGAACCCCTCGGGCGTGGTAGCGTCACAAGGACTGCTGATACCATGCCGAGTGTAGTAAGGCCATGTCCCGAGCCTCTTCCAGCTGGTCTAGTGAGTCTTCTCAGTTTGTCTAGTTGCTTCGGGCGTCGTATGCCCTCGTCCTCGGGGAGCTGTGTTCTAAGTCTGTGGGCAAGATAGCCTCGACCCCATAGACTAGAAAAAACGGCGTGAAGCCCGTGGCTCGGCTTGGCGTCGTCCTCAGACTTCAGACCACCGAGGGGAGTTCCTTCATCCACTGCCTGTCGAACTTGTTGAGGTCGTTGTAGATCCTTGGCTTGAGTCCCTGTAGAATCATGCCGTTGGCACGCTCTACCTGCCCATTCGTCATGGGGTGAGCTACGGCGGCCCAGTCCACCCGGATGTGGTGGTCCTCGCAGAAGTCCAGGAACTTTCTGCCAGTGAACTGGGTGCCGTTGTCGGTGATGATGGAGTTCGGGACCCCGAAGCGATGGATGATGTTGGTGAAGAACACCACCGCATGTTTGGACCTGATGCTGTTTAGGGGTCGGACCTCGATCCACTTGGAGAATTTGTCGATGGCGACCAGCAGGTGCATGAAGCCCCCGGGTGCCTTCTGCAAGGGACCGACGAGGTCCAGACCCCACACAGCAAACGGCCAGGTGATGTGTATTGTTTGCAGAGCCTGAGCGGGCAGGTGGGTCTGCTTTGCGTAGAATTGACACCCTTGGCAGGTGCGTACAATCCTAGTGGTGTCGGCCACCGCGGTGGCCAATAGAAACCCTGTCGGAAGGTGTTTCCCACGAGGGCCTAAGGTGCTGCGTGATGACCGCAAGCCCCCGAGTGTATTTCTTGTAATACCTCCTGACCTTCGGTGATGGATATGCATCGTTGGAGGATGCCTGAGGGGCTGCGGTGGTAGAGCTCCTTTTCGTCACCCAGCAAGACGAACGACTTGGCGCGCCGTGCCAGTCGCTGAGCTTCGGCTCTATCGAGGGGTAGCTCTCCTCGGTGGAGATATTACAGGTATGGGGTCTGCCAGTTTCGATTAGGCGTGACCCCATTCCGCTCTTCCTCGACGTGCAGTGCCTCACCCTCGGGGGCCGAGGGTGCCTCGGGCGGAGCTGAGGCCTTCTCGGGCTCGGGCGTGTCGTCGGTCTTGACGGAGGGTTGATGTAGGTCTCAGGAGAAGACGTCTGGAGGAACCGTTGTTCGCCCCGAGGCTTTCTTAGCCAGCTTGTCCACAGTCTCGTTGTATCGTCGAGCGACATGGTTGAGCTCGAGCCCGTAGAACTTGTCCTCTAGGCACCGAACCTCGTCGCAGTAGGCTTCCATCTTCGGGTCGCGGCAGTGGGAGTTCTTCATGACTTGGTCAATGACAAGCTGCGAGTCGCTGCGAGCGTCGAGGCGTCGGACCCCTAGCTCGATGGCGATGCGCAACCCGTTAACCAGAGCCTCATACTCAGCCACGTTGTTGGATGTGAAAGGGAAATGTGCCCTTGGGCAATTTCTAAGTATTTTGGTGATTGAGTGCCAACACAAGTGTTTTTGTGTTTATCTATGCAAAGTGGTGAACAAAGTACAAATCATGTCAAAAGGTATGTTTCTAGACTTAGTACATTGTTTTATGGACTAATGTATTGTTTCTAAGTGCTGGAAACAGGAAAAATTGAGTTGGAAATCAGATGGCTTTGTTCTGCCAAAGTCTGCTCAGTCTGGGTGCACCGGACAGTGTCCGGTGCGCCAGGCTGGCCCTAGCAAACAGGCTGCTCTCGGGACTTCGACGGCGGTGTACGGCTATATTTCACCGGATTGTCCGGTGGTGCATCGGACTGTCCGGTGAGCTGTTCATAGGCGAACTCGTCGCTCTCGGGAAATGATTAACGGCGTATGGCTAAAATTCACCGGACTGTCCGGTGTGCACCGGACAGTGTTCGGTGAGCCAACGGTCGACCGGGCCAATGGTCGGCCGCGCGATCTCTGCGGGACACGTGGCCGAGCCAACGGCTAGAAGGAGGCACCGGACTGTCCGGTGCACCAATGGCTCTCAAACTCCAACGGTCGGCTTCGCCAAATAAGGAAGGGAATCCGCACCGGACAGTGTCCGGTGATCCACCGGACTGTCCGGTGCGCCAGTCGGCAGAAGGCAAGAATTGCCTTCCTACAATGCTCTCAATGGCTCCTAGCTGCCTTGGGGCTATAAAAGGGACCCCTAGGCGCATGGAGGAGTACATCAAGCATACTAAAAGCATTCCTAAGCACCAAGACTTCGATTCCACACATTTGTTTCTTCGTGATAGCATCTAGAGCTCTAGTTGAGTTGTGAACTCACCGTGTTGTGTTGCGAGCTCTTGTTACGACTTGTGTGCGTGTTGACATTCTGATTTTGTGTCTTGTGTGCGTTGCTCATCCCTCCCTTACTCCGTGCTTCTTTGTGAACTTCAAGTGTAAGGGCGAGAGGCTCCAAGTTGTGGAGATTCCTCGCGAACGGGATAAAGAAAAGCAAAGCAAAACACCGTGGTATTCAAGTGGGTCTTTGGACCGCTTGAGAGGGGTTGATTGCAACCCACGTCCATTGGTACGCCACAACATGGAGTAGGCAAGTTTTGTACTTGGCCGAACCACGGGATAAACCACTGTGTCTATCTGTGTTGATTCTCTTGTGGTTATCGTGTCTTGCGAGAACTTCTCTCTAGCCACTTAGCAATTATTGTGCTAACGCTTAACCAAGTTCCTTGTGGCTTTAAGTTTAAGTTTTTACAGGATCACCTATTCACCCCCCCTCTAGGTGCTCTCAATTGGTATCAGAGCCGTTCTCTTCACAAAGGGACTAATCGCCCGAAGAGATGGATCCTAAGGGGAAGGGAATTGTGATCAACGATAAGGAGAAGGAATCCTTCGTCAACGAGCCCAAGGAGGACAAGCCTACCGACTCGGGCTCGGGCCATAAACAGAAAGATGGGAAGAAGAAGAAGACAAGGCGCATCAAGGAGATCGTCTACTACGACGACAGCGACGAGTCCACTTCTTCCCAAAAGGACGACTACGACTACGAGAAATGGAAAACGGTCAATTCGAACTTTTCTTTCGATTACTCCGTATTCCGCAAAGTACAAATGCTCATTTGCTCTCTATTCCACTTGGCAAACCTCCTCACTTTGATGGAGAGGACTTAGAGATGGCAATGGGTACCCGCGACCCGATACCCGATGGGTATTTACTCCATTAGGGTATGTACGTGGGCTAAATATTCTACCCGTGGGTCTGTTATTGGGCAAAAATCTTCACCCAATGGGTAAATGGGTATTAGAACGTTCTGCCTTCACCCATACCCGTTAACCCGCGGGTATAAAATACCCAGTATAAACTTAGCCGAACCATGAACTTTGACTTTAGTCATCCATCTTTTTTACTATTTAACAACCTTTTAGGCCATAATGTCATAGAAGGCTTAACGACAATTTAATGACCATGTAATGGAACATGTAATGTGCTATGTAGTACTATCCTAGTGTTACTACTTTATCCAATTATCTTTGATGTGTTGAATGGATGGTTAAATGATGCTAGAAATTTTGTAATGGTATTTAGATGGATATACTTGACATTTGTATCATATAATATTTTGATAGATGTTTAGCTTTTGTGGGTACGAGTGACCCGATGGGTGACCCATACCCACATGGGTATGGGTATTGGGGTAAATCCATACCCGCCAGTATATATGGGTGACCCGATGGGGTTATTTTTGTGTCGTGGGTATGGGTATGGAGTAGTAATACCCGGTGGGTATTTACCCATTGCCATCTCTAAGAGGACTACGGATTTTGGAGTCACAAAATGCGTAGTCACTTGTTCTCTCTCCATCCGAGCATATGGGAGATAGTTGAGAGTGGAATGAAATTTGATAATACTGATAGTCCCATGTTCATTAACGAGCAAATTCATAAAAATGCACAAGCTACTACTGTGTTGTTAGCCTCTTTGTGCAGGGACGAGTACCATAAAGTGAGCGGCTTGGACAATGCCAAGAAAATCTGGGACACCCTCAAGATCTCTCATGAGGGGAACGACGTCACCTTGCTCACCAAAATGGAATTGGTGGAGGGCGAACTTGGGAGATTCGCGATGATAAGGGGCGAGGAGCCAACCCAAACGTACAACCAGCTCAAGACCCTTATCAACAAAATAAGGAGCTACAGAAGCACGCGATGGACGGACCACGACATCGTTCTTCTAATGCTAAGGTCCTTTACTGTACTTTATCCACATCTGGTGAACAATATTCGTGAAAATTCTAGGTACACCAAGATGTCGCCCGAAGAAGTTCTAGGGAAGTTCATCAGCGGGCGAATGATGATCAAGGAAGCAAGATACGTCGACGATGCACTAAATGGACTGATCCAAGAGTCTCAACCCGTTGCTCTCAAGGCAACGAGAAGCAAGGAGGCGCTACCTAATAAGGTGGCACAAGTTGAGGCGGCAGGGCTTAATGATGAAGAGATGGCCCTCATCATCAAGCGCTTCAAGACGACGCTTAAAGGTCGCAAGGGGCAGCCAAGCAAGACCAAGACAAAGGGGAAGCGCTCATGCTTCAAATGTGGTAAGATTGGTCATTTTATTGCTAACTATCCCGATAATGATAGTGACCAGGAAAAAGGGAACAAAAGGGGAAAGAAGAAGAATTACAAGAAGGCTAAGGGCGAGGCACATCTTGGAAAGGAGTGGGATTCAGATTGCTCCTTTTCCGACTCCGACAATGAAGGACTCGCCGCCACCGCCTTCAACAAGTCATCCCTTTTCCCAAATGAGCATCACACGTGCCTCATGGAAAAGGAGAAGAAGGTATGCACTTGGAATACCACTTATACTTCTTCAAGTGATGAGGAGTCTAGTGATGACGATGAAATAGACTATTCTAGTTTATTTAAAGGTTTAGATAGAAATAAAATTGATAAAATTAATGAGTTAATTGATGCTTTAAATGATAAGAATAAATTATTAGAAAAGCAAGAGGATTTGTTGTATGAAGAACATGATAAATTTGTAGAAGCACAAAAATCTCATGCTTTAGAAGTTAAAAGAAATGAAATGCTTTCTTGTGAACTATCCACTTGCCATGAGACAATTTCTAGCTTAAAGAGCATAAATGATACTTGAATGCTAAGTTAGAAAAATCTAGTAAATTAACATCTTGTGTAGAACATGTTGTAATTTGCACTAGGTGTAAAGATTTCAATGTGGATGCTTGTAGTGAACACCTAGTGTCTATTGCTAAGTTAAATGATGAAGTGGCTAGTCTTAATGCCCAACTTAAGACTAGCAAAAGTGAATTTGATAAATTAAAATTTGCAAGGGATGCCTACACGATTGGTAGACATCCCTCAATTAAGGATGGACTTGGCTTCAAGAGGGAAGCCAAGAACTTGACAAGCCATAGGGCTCCCATATCCGCCAAGGAGAAAGGGAAGGCCCCTATGGCTAGTAGTGCTAAAAAGAACCATGCGTTTATGTACCATGATAGAAGACAATCTAGAAATGCTTATAGGAGTTGTTATGCTTATGATGCTTTTGATTCTTATGCCATGGTTGCTTCTAGTTCTTCATACATGCATGGTAGAGAGGTGTCTAGGAGAAATGTTATTCACAATGTGCCTAGCAAGAATGTTGTTCATGCTCCTAGGAAAGTAATGAATGAACCTTCTACAATTTATTATGCTTGCAATGCTTCCTTTGCTATTTGTAGAAAGGATAAGAAAGTAACTGCTAGGAAGTTAGGGACCGAATGTAAGGGAGACAAAACTTGCATTTGGGTCCCTAAGACCATTGTCACTAACCTCGTAGGACCCAACAAGAGTTGGGTACCTAAGACCCAAGCCTAAATTTGCCTTGCAGGTTTATGCATCCGGGGGTACAAGCTAGATTATCGACAGCGGATGCACAAACCACATGACGGGGGAAAAGAGGATGTTCTCTTCCTACGTCAAGAACAAGGATCCCCAAGATTCAATAATATTCGGTGATGGCAACCAAGGCAAGGTAAAAGGGTTAGGTAAAATTGCTATTTCATCCGAGCACTCTATATCTAATGTGTTTTTAGTTGAGTCGCTTGGATATAATCTGTTATCTGTTAGTCAACTGTGTAAAATGGGATATAATTGTTTATTCACAAATGTAGATGTGTCTGTCTTTAGAAGGTGTGATGGTTCACTAGCTTTTAAGGGTGTACTAGACGGCAAACTTTATTTGGTTGATTTTGCAAAAGAAGAGGCCGGTCTAGATGCATGCTTAATTGCTAAGACTTGCATGGGCTGGCTGTGGCATCGCCACTTAGCACATGTAGGGATGAAGAACCTTCACAAGCTTCTAAAAGGAGAACACGTGATTGGTCTAACTAATGTGCATTTCGAAAAGGATAGACCTTGTGCAGCTTGTCAAGCAGGGAAACAGGTGGGAAGCTCTCATCGCACCAAAAATGTGATGACCACATAAAGACCCTTGGAGATGCTTCATATGGACCTCTTTGGACCCGTCGCCTATCTAAGCATAGGAGGAAGTAAGTATGGTCTTGTTATAGTTGATGATTTTTCCCGCTTCACTTGGGTATTCTTTTTGCAGGATAAATCTGAAACCCAAGGGACCCTCAAGCGCTTCCTCAGGAGAGCTCAAAATGAGTTTGAGCTCAAAGTGAAGAAGATAAGGAGCGACAACGGGTCCGAGTTCAAGAACCTTTAGGTGGAGGAGTTTCTTGAGGAGGAAGGGATCAAGCACGAGTTCTCCGCTCCCTACACACCACAGCAAAATGGTGTGGTAGAGAGGAAGAATAGGACGCTCATCGATATGGCGAGGACAATGCTAAGAGAGTTCAAGACCCCCGAGCGCTTCTGGTCGGAAGCCGTGAACACGGCTTGCCACGCCATCAACAGGGTCTACCTTCACCGCCTCCTCAAGAAGACTTCGTATGAGCTTCTAACTGGTAACAAACCCAATGTGTCCTATTTTCGTGTATTTGGGAGCAAGTGCTATATTCTTGTGAAGAAAGGTAGAACTTCTAAATTTGCTCCCAAAGTTGTAGAAGGGTTTTTATTAGGTTATGATTCAAATACAAAGGCGTATAGGGTCTTCAACAAGTCATCGGGTTTGGTTGAAGTCTCTAGCGACGTTGTATTTGATGAGACTAATGGCTCTCCAAGAGAGCAAGTTGTTGATCTTGATGATGTAGATGAAGAAGAAGTTCCAACGGCCGCAATGCGCACCATGGCGATTGGCGATGTGCGACCACAGGAACAATTGGCGCAAGATCAACCTTCTTCCTCAACAATGGTGCATCCCCCAACTCAAGACGATGAACAGGTTCATCAGGAGGAGGCGTGTGATCAAGGGGGAGCACAAGATGATCATGTGAGGGAGGAAGAAGCACAACCGGCACCTCCAACCCAAGTTCGAGCGACGATTCAAAGGAATCATCCCGTCGACCAAATTTTGGGTGATATTAGCAAGGGAGTAACTACTCGTTCTAGATTAGTTAATTTTTGTGAGCATTACTCCTTTGTCTCTTCTATTGAGCCTTTCAGGGTAGAAGAGGCCTTGCTAGATCCAGACTGGGTGTTGGCCATGCAGGAGGAGCTCAGTAACTTCAAACGTAATGAAGTTTGGACACTGGTGCCTCGTCCCAAGCAAAACGTTGTGGGAACCAAGTGGGTGTTCCGCAATAAACAAGACGAGCATGGGGTGGTGACAAGGAACAAGGCTCGACTTGTGGCAAAAGGTTATGCCCATGTCGCAGGTTTGGACTTTGAGGAAACTTTTGCTCCTGTGGCTAGGCTAGAATCCATTCGTATTTTGCTAGCATATGCGCTCACCATTCTTTCAGGTTGTACCAAATGGATGTGAAGAGCGCTTTCCTCAACGGGCCGATCAAGGAGGAGGTGTACGTGGAGCAACCCCCTGGCTTCGAGGACGAACGGTACCCCGACCACATGTGTAAGCTCTCTAAGGCGCTCTATGGACTTAAGCAAGCCCCAAGAGCATGGTATGAATGCCTTAGAAACTTTTTAATTGCTAATGCTTTCAAGGTTGGGAAAGCCGATCCAACTCTTTTCACTAAGACTTGCGATGGCGATCTTTTTGTGTGCCAAATTTATGTCGATGACATAATATTTGGTTCTACTAATCAAAAGTCTTGTGAAGAGTTTAGCAGGGTGATGACGCAGAAATTCGAGATGTCGATGATGGGCGAGTTGAACTACTTCCTTGGGTTCCAAGTGAAGCAACTCAAGGACGACACTTTCATCTCCCAAACGAAGTACACGCAAGACTTGCTAAAGCGGTTTGGGATGAAGGACACCAAGCCCGCAAAGACTCCGATGGGAACCGACGGACACACCGACCTCAACAAAGGAGGTAAGTCCGTTGATCAAAAAGCATACCGGTCTATGATAGGTTCTTTGCTTTATTTATGTGCTAGTAGACCGGATATTATGCTTAGCGTATGCATGTGTGCTAGAGTTCAATCCGATCCAAGGGAGTGTCACTTAGTGGCTGTGAAGCGAATTCTTAGATATTTAGTCGCTACGCCTTGCTTCGGGATCTGGTATCCAAAGGGGTCTAACTTTGACTTGATTGGATACTCAGATTCCGACTATGCTGGATGTAAGGTCGATAGAAAGAGTACATCAGGGACGTGCCAATTCCTAGGAAGGTCCCTGGTATCATGGAACTCTAAGAAACAAACTTCTGTTGCCCTATCCACCGCTGAGGCCGAGTACGTTACCGCAGGACAGTGTTGCGCGCAACTACTTTGGATGAGGCAAACCCTCCGGGACTTTGGCTACAATCTGAGCAAAGTCCCGCTCCTATGTGACAATGAGAGTGCTATCCGCATAGCGGAAAATCCTGTTGAGCACAGCCGCACAAAGCACATTGACATCCGGCATCACTTTTTGAGAGACCACCAGCAAAAGGGAGATATCGAAGTGTTTCATGTTAGCACCGAGAACCAGCTAGCCGATATCTTTACCAAGCCTTTAGATGAGAAGACCTTTTGCAGGCTGCGTAGTGAGCTAAATGTCTTAGATTCGCGGAACTTGGATTGATTTATAGCATACATGTGTTTATGCCCTTGATCATGTTCCTTTTGCATTTTGTTGTTTACTTATGGTGCTCAAGTTGTATAATCACTCCCCGGACCTCACAAGTCCTTTTTGCATGTAATGCACAAATTTAAGGGGAGTTGTGCTACAACTTGACCCCTTGAGACTAACCGTGTGCTTGAGTTTTCTTAATTTAGTCTCAAAGGAAGTTTGAAAGGGAAAAGGTGGACTTGGACCATGAAAGACTTCCACTGCACTCCGATGAGAGAGTAACTTATTCCAAGCTCATCTCATGTACTCTGATTGCCTTTATATTTTTATTTGAAGATTTTGGTGATGCAATGGGGTTAAAGGGCCAAGATTGATCCCGTTTTGGTGCTTGATGCCAAAGGGGGAGAAAATAAAGGCCAAAGCAATAAATGGATCAGCTACCACTTGAGAAATTTTGAAAATAGTAGAATAGGGCTTTTTGTTTTGTCAAAATACTCTTGTTGGCTCTTTTTGTCAAAAGTTGATCTCTTATGGGGAGAAGGTTGATTATGGGAAATAGGGGGAGTTTTTGCTACTGTGATTAATTTCTCTTGGAATACCTCCTTTTATGTCTCTACAATTGTGTTTGACTTTGAGATAGAAAATTGAGGTTAATTTGCAAAAACAAAACCAAGTGGTGGCAAAGTATGATCCATATATGTCAAATTTGAATCAAAACAACTTTTAGTTTTCATTTGCATTGATATTGCACTTGTTCTAGTTGCTTTATGTTGTGTTGGCATAAATCACCAAAAAGGGGGAGATTGAAAGGGAAATGTGCCCTTGGGCCATTTCTAAATATTTTGGTGATTGAGTGCCAACACAAGTGTTTTTGTGTTTATCTATGCAAAGTGGTGAACAAAGTACAAATCATGTCAAAAGGTATGTTTCTAGACTAAGTACATTGTTTTATGGACTAATGTATTGTGTCTAAGTGCTGGAAACAGGAAAAATTGAGTTGGAAATCAGATGGCTTTGTTCTGCCAAAGTCTGCTCAGTCTGGGTGCACCGGACTGTCCGGTGGTGCACCGAACAGTGTCCGGTGTGCCAGGCTGGCCCTGGCAAACAGGCTGCTCTCGGGACTTCGACGGTGGTGTACGGCTATATTTCACCGGACTGTTCGGTGAGTCGTTCACAGGCGAACTCGTCGCTCTCAGGAAATGATTAACGGCGTACGGCTAAAATTCACCGGACTGTCCGGTTTGCACCGGACAATGTCCGGTGAGCCAACGGTCGACCGGACCAACGGTCGGCCGCACGTTCTACGTGGGACACGTGGCCGAGCCAACGGCTAGAAGGAGGCACCAGACTGTCCGGTGTGCACCGGACAGTGTCCGGTGCGCCAACGGCTCTCAAACTCCAATGGTCGGCTTCGCCAAATAAGGAAGGGAATCCGCACCGGACTGTCCGGTGCGCCAGTCGGCAGAAGGCAAGAATTGCCTTCCTACAATGCTCTCAACGGCTCCTACCTGCCTTGGGGCTATAAAAGGGACCCCTAGGCGCATGGAGGAGTACATCAAGCATACTAAAAGCATTCCTAAGCACCAAGACTTCGATTCCACGCATTTGTTTCTTCGTGATAGCATCTAGAGCTCTAGTTGAGTTGTGAACTCACCGTGTTGTGTTGCGAGCTCTTGTTGCGACTTGTGTGCGTGTTGACATTCCGATTTTGTGTCTTGTGTGCGTTTCTCATCCCTCCCTTACTCCGTTCTTCTTTGTGAACTTCAAGTGTAAGAGCGAGAGACTCCAAGTTGTGGAGATTCCTCACGAACGAGATAAAGAAAAGCAAAGCAAAACACCATGATATTCAAGTGGGTCTTTGGACCGCTTGAGAGGGGTTGATTGCAACCCTCGTCCGTTGGGACGCCACAACGTGGAGTAGGCAAGTTTTGTACTTGGCCGAACCACGGGATAAACCACTGTGTCTATCTGTGTTGATTCTCTTGTGGTTATCGTGTCTTGCGAGAACTTCTCTCTAGCCACTTGGCAATTATTGTGCTAATGCTTAACCAAGTTCCTTGTGGCTTTAAGTTTAAGTTTTTACAGGATCACCTATTCACCCCCCTCTAGGTGCTCTTAGGATGCCGGGAAATGGAGGCGCAACACGTAGCGGAGGTGCTTCCCGAGGGGTGAGATGAAGAGTAGGCCCGCGCCCGCTCCTGTTTCATCAGCGACCCGTCGAAAAACATAGTCCAGAGTTCTGGTTGGATTGGAGCTGTTGGAAGCTGGGTGTTGACCCATTCAGCCACAAAGTCCGCCAAGACTTGGGACTTGATGGCCTTCCGAGGGGTGAACGAGATTGTCTCGCCCATGATCTCCACCACCCACTTTGCAACCCTACCCAAGGCCTCTCGGCACTGGATGATCTCCCCCAGGGGGAAGGATGACACCACAGTCACCGGATGAGACTCGAAGTAGTGTCGCAACTTTCGCCGTGTCAGAATCACCGTGTACAACAGCTTCCGAATTTGCGGGTAGCGGATCTTGGTCTCGGACAGTACCTCACTGATGAAGTAAACCGGCCTCTGGACGGGTAGTGCGTGCCCTTCTTCTTGTCTCTCGACCACGATCGCGGCGCTGACCACCTGAGTGGTAGCGGCGACGTAGATCAAGAGGGCTTCTCCAGTAGCGGGGGGACTAGGATGGGTGCGCTTGTAAGGAGCGCCTTCAAGTTCCCGAGGGCTTCATCGGCCTCGGGGGTCCAAGTAAAGCGCTCGGTCTTTCTTAAGAGGCGATACAGGGTCAGGCCTCTTTCGCCGAGGCATGAGATGAAGCGGCTCAGAGCCGCAAGGCATCCCATGACCCTCTGTACTCCTTTCAAGTCCTTGATAGGCCCCATGTTGGTGATGGCCGTGATTTTCTCCGGGTTGGCTTCGATGCCCCCCTCGGAGACGATGAACCCAGGAGCATGCCTCGGTGGACTCCGAAGACACACTTCTCGGGATTGAGTTTTACGCCTTTCGCCTTGAGACACTTGAATGTCGTTTCAAGGTCAGAGAGGTGGTTGGAGGCTTTCCTCGTCTTGACTACGATGTCATCGACGTAGGCCTCGATTGTTCGACCAATGTGCTGTCCGAACACGTGGTTCATGTACCTTTGGTATGTCGCACTCGCATTCCTCAAACTGAATGGCATAGTAACGTAATAGTACATGCCAAAAGGTGTGATGAAAGAAGTTGCGAGCTAGTCGGACTCTTTCATCCTGATTTGGTGATACCCTGAGTAGGCATCGAGGAACGACAGGGTTTCGCACCCAGCAGTGGAATCCATGATTTGATCGATACGAGGCAGAGGGTAGGGAACCTTCGGACATGCTTTGTTTAGACCAGTGTAGTCTACACACATCCGCCATTTCCCAACTTTCTTTTTCACAAGCACAGGGTTGGCTAGCCATTCGGGATGGAATACCTCTTTGATGAACCTTGCAGCCATCATCTTGTGGATCTCCTCACCTATGGCTCTGTGCTTTTCTTCGTCGAATCGGTGCAGAGGCTGCTTCATGGGTCGGGCTCTAGCTCGGATATCTAGTGAGTGCTCGGCGACTTCCCTCGGTATGCCAGGCATGTCCGAGGGACTCCACGCAAAAACCTCGGCGTTCGCGCGGAGAAAGTCGATGAGCACCATTTCCTATTTGGGGTCGAGCTTGGAGCCGATCCGGATCTGCTTGGAGGCGTCGTTGCTAGGGTCAAGAGGGACGGACTTAACCGCCTCTGCTGGTTCGAAGTTGCCGGCGTGGCGCTTCGCATCTGGAACCCCCTTGGAGAGGTTTTCCATGTCGGTGATGAGGGCCTCGGATTTGGCGAGAGCCTCGGCGTACTCCACGCACTCCACGTCGCATTCGTACGCGTGTCGTTACGTGGGGCTGACGGTGATGACCCTGTTGGGGCCCGGCATCTTGAGCTTGAGGTAGGTGTAGTTGGGGACGGCCATGAACTTGGCGTAACATGGTCTCCCCAGCACTGCGTGGTAGGTTCCTCGGAACCCGACCACCTCGAACGTGAGGGTTTCCTTTAGGAAGTTGGAGGGAGTCCCGAAGCAGACGGGCAAATCGAGTTGTCCAAGGGGCTGGACGCGCTTCCCGGGAATGATCCCGTGAAAGGGCGCCACGCCGGCTCGGATCGAGGACAGATCGATCTACAAGAGCCCGAGGGTGTCGGCGTAGATGATGTTGAGGCTGCTGCCTCCGTCCATGAGGACCTTGGTAAGCCTGACGTTGCCGATGACGGGATCAACAACAAGCGGGTACTTCCTCGGGCTCGGCACGCGGTTGGGGTGGTCGCCTTGGTCGAAGGTGATGGGCTTGTCGGACCAGTCTAGGTAAACTGGCGCTGCCACCTTTACCGAGCAGACCTCCCGGCGCTCTTGCTTGTGGTGCCGAGCTGAGGCGTTCGCCACCCGCCCACTGTAGATCATGAAGCAGTCATGGACCTCGGGGAACTCCTCTGCCTTGTGAGCTTCCCTCTTGTCGTTGTCGGGGGCCCTACCACCTTCCGTCGGTGGCCCGGCCTTGTGGAAGTAGCGCCAAAGCATGACGCAATCCTCAAGGGTGTGCTTTACATGACCCTGATGATAGGGGCACGACTCATTGAGCATCTTGTCGAACAAGTTGGCGCCTCCGGGAGGCTTCCGAGGGTTCTTGTGCTCGGCGGCGGCGACAAGGTCTGCGTCGGCGGCTTCGCGTTTCGCTTGCGACTTCTTCTTGCCCTTCTTCCTCGCGCCGCGCTGAGCGGACGCCTCGGGGACGTCATCCGGCTGGCGCCCCTGAGGCTGCTTGTCCTTCCGGAAGATGGCCTCGACCGCCTCCTGACCAGAGGCGAACTTGGTGGCGATGTCCATCAGCTCGCTCTCCCTGGTGGGAGTCTTGCAACCCAGCTTGCTCACCAGGTCGCGGCAAGTGGTGCCGGCGAGGAACG
Source organism: Zea luxurians (assembly GCA_029449295.1). NCBI lineage: Eukaryota > Viridiplantae > Streptophyta > Magnoliopsida > Poales > Poaceae > Zea > Zea luxurians. Next base: position 177,038,086 of record JAOPSE010000005.1, on the reverse strand, counting down.
CGCCGATGACATCTGAGTCGGTAATGTTGGGCAGCTCGGTGTGCTGTTTCGAGAATCGCCGGATGTAGTCCCGCAGGGACTCTCCCGGCTGCTGGTGGCAGCTTTGGAGATCCTGTGGGGGATAGATATCCCCCGGGTCCACTAAAAGAGTAAAGGACCTCACGAAAGGCCCAAGGGCCCAATAAATCGTAGGGTTATTCTTTCGTGGGCCTGGGGAGAAACAACCAGCAACGCAGAACGACATGAGGCCGGATTGGTGCAAACCCGGATGGCCCACAGCATTGAGCGAGTGACCGCAACAGAGATCCGACTTTCCCGCGCAGGAGCCTCCATGCAACGAAGCCGCGAGGATAGGTCGGCGAGGGTTACGTAGGGATAATCTCAAGAGGTTCACTATCTTTTAGCTACTTGTTGTTATCTTATCCACGTGTACTGCCCCACGGTCGAGTATATAAGGCCTAGGGGGCACCCCTTCAGAACGATCGACCCATTACTTAGCCACCCACACCAACTCTCTGTATTCTCGATCCAGAGAGCTCTCTTGTAATCACATCCACCAAGCATACTCATCAGGACGTAGGGTGTTACGCGTCACTAAGCGGCCCGAACCTGTAAACCTTGTCCACCGTCTCTCGTGCGATCGGCACGAACCATTTTGCTACAGTTGTCGACACCGTCCTACTCCTAAAACACCTTGAGAGGCAACCCCGGGTGTGCGGTCGGACCCAAAACACCGACAGCTGGCGCGCCAGGTAGGGGGTGTGTCGACAATCCAAGCTAGCTCAATGGCCATCTCCTTCTACAGCAAGATCACCCTACGTCCCGGATCTGTGTTCTGCTTCGGAACAATCTCCTTCGTAGCGGACGAAGAAGGAATTCTGCACCGAATCGCGGATCCGCCGGAAAGGAAGTCTCCTCCAACGAACTCCGAAAATACCGGAGAAGCGCAACCCCCGGCTCTCCGAAAGAAGATCACCACGACGGCAGCACCGTTCTACCCCGACGTCCTCTTCATCGGAAGAGCGGAATCGCCCGTCATCTCCGACGACGAGCCGACCGTACCCGGGGAGGAACCACCCCAACAAGAGTCTCGTCGACGGAGGAACCGGCGCAGGAACGTTCGACGACATCACGCAGCCGGAGAGCGGAATCCGGAACAACCTGTCTCGCGAGACGAGGTCTCGGAGGTAGGAGAGACTCCGGAAGAACGCGTCTTCAGAGAACGAAGGAACTCCCGACGACGTGATCGCCGACGAGCTCAGGAACAGGCTGAGCAGGATGCAAGACAGCGTCGAGAGAATCCATTCTTCGGGCGCAACCTGAACCCCGACTTCGCCCGAGCCATGAACACGCCGAGCGAAGTCGGAGGGGTACTGGCTCGAATAGCTGAGGGACTTCCTCGAACTCCAGACGCCGATGGCTACCGACGACTGTTCACCCAGGCGGCCAACCACCTTCTACCGCTTGCTCACCCACCGAACGATCTACGACACGCCATCAACAGTCGCCGAGACGCGCGGAGCTCCATCAATGCTTCGCGCGAGCGGCGGCATGAGAACGAGATTCGCCGTCGGGAGGAGTATGACAGGGATCATGGCATCCCGACTCAGAGCCAAGCTACCAGGACTGAGTCGGCAACGGCTTCAACTGGCGGAACCACCCGGGGATGGTCGAGGAATCACAATCACAACTCCCCTCCCCGGGACAGACATCGTCCCCGACGACAGGAGGACACGTGCGGAGTGTCCGCCCTCACTCCGCGCCTTAGGGCCATCCAATGGCCTCCCAATTTCAAGGTATCCAATGTTGACAAATATGAACCTAAGCAGGATCCATGGGGTTGGCTAGCCGTCTACACCACCGCTGCTCGAGCTGCTGGGGCGTCCGAAGACGTGATGACCGCGTACTTACCCATTGTCCTTGGGCAAGACGCGCTGCAATGGCTGCGACATCTACCCCGACACTGCATCGACGTCTGGGGCGACTTCAGTCGACGCTTCACCGCCAACTTCCAGTCCCTCTCCGACAAGCGGGCGCAACCGTGGGACCTCAAATCTATCAAGCGCCGAGGGGACGAGACTCTCCGGTCGTACCTCAAAAGGTTTCAGACCATGAGAAATCGTATCCCTGAGGTCACGGAGGCGGCCGTGATCGAAGACTTCTACAGAGGATCCAATGACTCGGCTTTCGTCCGAGCCGTACTACAGAAGGCACCGACTACCTCCGAGGAGCTGTTCCGGGAAGCCGACCTCTACATCACCGCCGACGAGCGAGCCCAGGACCTCATCGGAGGAGCAAAGCCCGCACCGGCAGCACCACAACGCGACACGAACCAGCAACCCGACAAGCGATGGGAGAAGAGGCCACGCGAAGAAGTGCACGCTGCCGGACCACCTGCCTCTCGCGCTCGAGGAGGACCTCGTGGGGGCGAACGTACGTTGGACGACATCCTCGACGCCCAGTGCCCATACCACAAGGACATGCGCCACACTCTTCGTAACTGCCGAGACTTCAAGCATTCCGTCGGACACGGTCGACCCTTCCAACCTCTACCTCCTCCTCCGCCGAGGGGAGGACCAGATGAACCACGACAACCCTATCGGCAGGAGGAGGGAGGAGGAGGAGGAGCTTTTCCACGCGTTGACAGGGAGGTCAACGTCATCTTCGGCGGACACGGATCGCAGGAGAGCAAAAGACAGCAAAAGCTCAACGATCGCCAGATACTGGTGGCGACCATCAGCCCTCCCGCTCCATACCGGTGGTCGGAGCATCCGATCACCTTCACTCGGGCAGATCAATGGCTCAACTTCGACCACCCGGGCAAATACCCGCTTCTCGTCGATCCGGTGATCCCAGGAGTTCCCAGGGCGCACGTATGTGCCCTGGAAGTTGCCGGCGAAGGCTTTGACCAGGTCGTCCCAGTTGGAGATCTGCGCGGGAGGCAGATGCTCCAGCCAGGCTCGGGCGGCGTCAGAGAGGAACAGGGGGAGGTTGCGGATGATGAGGTTGTCATCGTCCATTCCACCCAACTGGCAGGCCAGCCGGTAGTCCACGAGCCACAGTTCAGGCCTCGTCTCCCCCGAGTACTTGGTGATGGTCGTCGGGGCCCGGAACCGGGTCGAGAACGGCGCCCGTCGTATGGCCCGGCTGAAAGCTTGCAGACCAGGTGGTTCGGGCAAAGGGCTCCGATCCTCCCCGCTGTCGTAGTGTCCCCCCACACCGGGGGTGGTAGCCTTGGCGCATTCTCTCGTCGAGGTGGGCTCGACGGTCGCGGCGATGGTGCTCGTTGCCGAGGCGGCCCGGGGCCGCAGGCGCTGTGTTTCGCGTGCGCCCGGTGTGGACCGAGGCCTCCCGCATGAATCGAGAAGTCGCGGTGCGATTCTCTAGGGGGTATCCCTGCCTTCGGGAGGCAGAGCTTTCGGTCCGTCGGACCGCGGCATCCTCCAGAAGATTCTTGAGTTCTCCCTGGATACGCCGCCCCTCGGTGGTGGATGGTTCCGGCATCGCGCAGAGTAGCATTGCTGCTGTAGCCAGGTTCTGGCCGACCCCACTGGAAGCCGGGGGCAGCCTGGCCCTGGCACCATCGGCGATGTGGCGCTGGACGTCCTGGACCAGATGACACACTTCTCCGGCCGGTGCTCGGCCTGCCCGCTCCTGCCCGATGTTCTGCCGGAGCTGCACAAGTTGTCCTGCTTCCTCGTCGAGCCTGGCCTGCATCTCGCGGATTTGCTCGAGCTATGTGTCCTGACCCCGCGTAGGGACTGGGACCATAGCTAGCTCCCAAAGGATGTCAACGCGAGGCACAGGCCTAGAGGGATCGCCGTCCTCTGGCATACCAAGGTGGTTGCCTTCGTCGAGACCCTCTAGACGACGTGGAAACATTCGTGACTTGGGCCACAGTCCTCGTCGCCGAGGCTGTGGCTATCATCGGAGCAATCAGAGAGGCAGTAGTCACATGCGGTCATGAAGTCCCGCATCGCACTAGGGTTATCAAGCCCGGAGAAATCCCAACCGGAGTCGGGCTCATCATCTTCCTCAGAACCTGAGGTCCCGTAGGTCGAGATGGTCGTCGATCTGTCCCAGGTTGACCACATATGGTACCCCGGAAGGTTCGGATATGCCTTTATGAAAGCGTCCACCAAAGCGGGGTCGCTTGGTGGGTCGTAGCTAAATCTAAAAGGCGCAGGATGTGAAACGGACGGTACCTCTTGATCGACGGACGGTGATGAAGTCGCGTCAGGGACGGACTGCACCGTTATCTCAGGTACGAGGTTGACACTCAGCAAGTCCTTCGCGAGCGTGCTGGCGTCGCCCGTCGTATGCTTGGGGTTGGCGTGTTGCGGGGAAACGACGCTCGTCTTTGTCTCAAACGCGAGGTCGACGCCCGACGTGTCCCCCGTTGGGGCGCCGCGTCGTTGACTCGCTCGACAACAGATGAGGCGCCGCCTCCTGCTCAGCCATGATTGCCCCGCCTCCTTCCCCGTCGATGGGGAAGGTGACAGGACAGACTCGGATGCTGTTCTTCTGCCACGCGGGGAAGACGTCATCGATTCCGCCGCTGGCGGGTGGGCTGACGGCCGCCATTGTCGTTGTCGCGCGGCGGAGGAAGGAGTATCATGTCGTAGCTGCCGTCGAGGGACATGAACTCGAGACTCCCGAGATGGAGCTTCGTCCCGGGTTGGAGAGGTTGCTGGAGACTCCCCATCTGGAGCTTGATGGGAAGATGTTCGTCAACACGCAGCAGGCCCCTACCTGGCGCGCCAACTGTCGGCGTTTCGACCCCGGGGGGTCCCTGGACCGACGAGTAAATTGTCGCTGCGTGTCCCAGCCCAGATGGGTCGGCGCGAGACGGAGACACAAGGGGGGAAAAACAGTAAGGGGAATCCCGCGGCCTCGTGTTGTCCTGCGCCCAGGGCGGATGCGCTTGCAGTAGGGGGTTACAAGCGCTCGCGAGGGAGAGAGAAAGAGACAGGGGACGTTAGGCTGCCCGTTCTCCCGCGCGGCCACCTTTTTTCGTATGAGAGCCCTGGACCTTCCTTTTATAGACGTAAGGAGAGGGTCCAGGTGTACAACAGGGGGTTTAGCAGTGTGCTAACGTGTCTAGCAGAGAGGAGCTAGAGCCCTATGTACATGCCGACGTGGCTGTCGGAGAGGTGTTGGAGCCCTGTTCATGTGGCGTCATGGCCGTCGGAGGAGTGCTTGAGCCCTGTAGAAGCACAACTGTCGGGGCTATCGGATCCTTGCTGACGTATCCTTGCTTCCGTAGGGGGCTGAGAACCACCGTTGTCATGGAGCACGCGGGGTGCCATCATTACTTGTTTTACCGGGGCGAGCCAGATGGGACGCCGGTCTTGTCCCCCGTAGCCTGGGCTAGCTAGGGGTAGGGTAATGATGCCCCCCCCTTGTGGCATGGTTGGTGAAAGGGAAATAGGCTTCAAACCTTTCCCTAAATGATTTTGGTGGTTGAATGCCCAACACAAATAATTGGACTAACTAGTTTGCTCTAGTTGATCATTCCACAGGTGCATAAGTTCATCTACAATTATTCTAAGTCGACTGTTCGGAATATCGTAGATTATTCCGGACAGGAGAAGCTTTTCGGAAAATCAGACTAAGCGCGGACCGTCCGGGCCCTTGCGGCGGACCGTCCGCGACACCAGGATAACCCTCGGACAGAACCAATGCAAAGACACATGTCTCTACTGCGGACCGTCCGATGGAAAAGTAAGCACCGTCCGAGACCACGCGCGGACCGTCCGGCCTCAGGCGCGGACCGTCCGGTCGGTGCAGAACCGAAAAGCCCGAAGGTGACAAGTTGAGCAAAAGGAATTATAGAGCTGGCGCGGACCTTCTGGAACCAAGGGCGGACCGTCCGCGTGGTGTCACCGAGGCAAATAGCCGTTGATCTAACCGTTGATCTGTCAGAAGTATTCGTTGAAGATGTCAGAAACGACCGTTGGAGGGTCGCGGACCGTCCGGGCCCTATCCACGGACCGTCCGCCAGTGCAATTTTTGGCAGATGTGCCCCAACGGCTATATGGGTGGTTGAGGGCTATAAATACCACCCCAACCGGCCACTTCAAGGTGTGGGAGCTCAAGCAACATTCCAAGTCATCTAGTTGACATACTCAAGCCCTCCCAACCACATATATTCATTGATCCATCCTATACACAAGATTTAGTCCACTACAACCAACACAAGTGCCACAAAAGAGAGAGCAACAATTGAGAGCTACTCAATTGAGTTTAGCCCTAGCGCCTTGTGAGATTCATTGAGAGATAGTGTGTGCCACATCTTTGTGTTCATTTGTGCGTGGAGTATTGACTCCCATCGAACTTCCTCCAAAGTTTTGGAGGTTTGTAAAAGCTAGCAAGAGACACCAAAGAGTGTGGTGGTCCTTGCGGGATCGAGAGTGATCCTTGAAAAGAAGAAGAGCTCGCCGATCCTTGTGTGATCGGTGGAGAGAGGGAAAGGGTTGAAAAAGACCCGTCCTAAGTGGACTCCTCAACGGGGACTAGGCCTTAGAGGGCCGAACCTCGGTAAAACAAATCACCCGTGTCATTTGTGTTTATTGTTTGTGATTTGTTTGCTTTCCCTTACTCTAAGTTTTTCTTGTGCTATTATTTGCTCATATCATTTGGTGTTGCTTCAAGTTAAATTCTCATTTAGTGAAGCAACATTTCACAAGAAACAACTTTACTTATTGCTCTTCTCATTTAAGCCTTCTTGCTTTATTCTCATAAACTCGTTAGTAGTATTGATTTATCACTTCTGAATTATTTAAGCGCAATACTCTTTACAAGCAAGAACTTAGTTTTTATATTCCGATATTTGTATACCTTGTTCTAACCACTAATCAAGGGATCTAGTTGGGGGAAAGTTTTAACTTTCAGGTTTCGCCTATCCACCCCCCCTCTAGGCGACTTTCAATTGGTATCAGAGCTAGGCACTTCATATTGAGTCTAACAACTCGAAGTGATGGCTCGTAGAAGATCCCAAAAGAACAAGAAGACAACTCCGAAGGAAAACAATGAGGTAACTCTTGAAATATTACTTTCCGATTGTTCTAATTATGATTCTTGGTCTACTAGGGTGATAAATGCCTTTAGAACCGTAGATCCACAATTAGAACAAATTATGGACAAGAGTATCTTCCCTCCTAGTTATAATGGAAAAATTATCTCCGATGAGGATCAAAGATGTTTTCGCTTAAACTACCTAGGTTATGACATCTTAAGCAATTCTCTTAGTAATGAGGATTATCATGCCTTCATATCAAATAATGACGAATCCATTCATGATGCGCATGATATTTGGACTAGAATTAAAAATAAATTTGATGAGTCCAAACATGATAGTTCATTTTGTGTCTCTACTTCCTTTGGTATTTGTGATACTAACCCTTGCAAGGAAGAAGAAGAAAATGAACGATGGAGACCAAACGATGAATCCACCTCTCCAAAAGGTTTGTCTTTCCATCTCGATTCCCACATATGTTGTGTGGCTAATGAAAATGATAGCGGAAGGACAAATGAGGATGAGGAGGAAGAAAGAAGCTTCTTGCAACTCTACGCTCACCTAAGCCAAGAAGATAAGGCGGTCATGCTCAAACTTCTAGAAAGAGCGAGAGAGCAAAGCGAAGCTCGTCAAAGGCTAGAAGATATTCTCTCCATGAAAATGCTACACTTTGACGAGTTGACTAAAGAACATGAGGAGCTAAAGTGCTCTCATGTTGATTTGGTCCAAAGGTATGAAACTATTTAAATTGAGCAAGATAACACTTTACATTGTATAGCTCAATTAGTAAATAAGAATACCTTGCTTAAGGACCAAGTAGAAAAGCTAAAAATTGAAAATCTAGCTTTTCAAGAAAAATATGATATGCACCTATGCTCTCTTGAAAATCTTAGAGATGATCATATCATATTAAACATTGCTCATGAGGTTGTGATAGAAAACTTAAAATCCCAACAACCTCACTCATGCACATGTATTCAAATTGATACTATATTACCATGTGTTAATGCTTGTTGTCCGTCGACAAACATATCTTCTTTTGAGCTAGAATTTGCAGGAACAAAAGATGATATATATCAAAAGCTCAAAGAAGAGAATGAGAGGCTAAAGATGAGCTTGACACAACTAAAAGGGAAATACATTGCCCAACCTTCTCAAGATAACTGTGATCACATGGTGAAGAAGCTTGAGACGGGAACAACCGTGGCATGCACTACATCCCTTGAAGAAAATGTCAAGGATTTGAGGATTGCCATGAGGAGGAAACAAAAGATGAAATTCAATACCTCTTCCAAAAGCCTCAACCATGCCTCCATAAAAGGTAACATCCAAGGTAATAATCAAGTTACACTTCATACAAATGAAAATAAGAAGTGTAGTGAATGCTTTGAAAAGGGGCACTTGATTAGATCATGTCCCTACATCAAAAATGGCTTGATTATTAAGGATGATAGACTTTGTTTTAAATGCTCCAAGAAGGGACACTTATTTAGGTCTTGTCCCCATTTAAAACAAAAAGGCATAAGGTTAGAAAAGAAAATATTCACTAACCATGTAGCAAGCAAGAAACAAGGAAGGAAGAAATCTTCAAGAGTTGAAGGTCGCCTATGCTACATATGCCGAAAGAAGGGACATCAATGCAAGGATTGTCCCATAGGTAAATCTCCCACTCCTAGCTTGTCAATTACTTCTCATGTAACTAGGCAACCCAAAATTGCAACTTGTGCTAGAAAGGTAATGAGTTTACCTAGTGCTAACACAAAGGACTTTTGGGTTCCTAGATCTTTGTTGACTAACCGTGATGGACCCATCAAGCGATGGGTACCAAAATATACTTCACAAGCTTTGTAGGAGAAGGAGATGATATGAAGCTTTGGGGTGCTTGAGAGAGTTACTTCAATTCTTATCAACTCAAGCTATCAATCTTTAATTATCCACATATTCAAGATTGACCCAAAGTTATTTCAATTTATTATATTCAAAACTCATATCATCTCGGGAAGGTATTAATGTTGTAGGAAATGAAAGATTATCATATGCAGAAAATCAAGGCCTACAACATGGAGGAAAGTCAAAGGATGGTAACTTCTATGCTTTTAAAGTGCAAGTATTTTAAATTATCATTTCTTATGTGTCTTGTGTAGTCACATAGAAATGTGTAGCACTTCAAATGTCTTTAAATTTGTATTACCATTCTTTGAAGAATTTCCTCTCATATGGTAGATTGCATTCTCATCATTTCCATCCTATGGCAATCTACATGCTTTAAATTATTGCAAGTTTCATGGCATGTTTTTCGCTAGTCATTCTATTATTGCCATGATTCTAGATATAGAGAGATATTTCAAGTTCTTAAAAGAATAAGGTGTCATGTAAGGAATTCAAATCCTTAGGACACTTATAAAAGGAAAACTCTCTCTATAACTAGAATAGTGAGACTAATGATTTTATCTAAGTAACCCAAGTAGTCTCACTTGTAGAGAATAGGTTTCTTTTTGGAAAAGCATGTAATCCAACATAAAAAGAAAAATCAATCTAATGATTTATGTTGTATTTCTACTTGCCTAAATTGGATATGATTCTTTCATATTTATCGCTTTCCATATCATGAATTAGATTTATTCCTGTAATCTTAAAGGATCATTTATGCTTATTTTATGAGTTAAAATTGAGCATAACATCATCTATAGGATAATCTAGTTCATGCTATGAAGTTTCCATGTTTTAGTAATCTAGCTTTTCATTTCTTATCAAAATGATTACAAAAATGGAAACTAGTGCTTGTGCTACTGATGACATGTCTCTTGAGCTTACATTTGAAAATCTACAAGAGAATAAGTGCAAGTCACAAGCCTCAAGGGTTACTCTTTGCCCAAAGGAAGAAAGGTAAAAGCAAAGGTATGGGAACTCATCCTCTTAATCAAATATAGTTCCCTTCAATGGTTATTTACTCTAAATTATTATTCTTGAAGAATAGATTCTTTATTGGACTAAATTTGTCTAGATGTGCATTCAATCACATTCTCATAAATGCACTTGTCCATTAGAATCTAATTCATGCCTTTGCTATATTAGTTTTCATATTGATATGCTTCTAAGGTATGATATTGAAATTCAATATGAAGAAGTAAACTTCCTATGATTGATAAAAAATGTTTAAAAGGTGTATATTCCTCTTTTCTAATGATGTGCACTAATGATAAGGATTTTACTTCATGTCTATGTAACTTGTGGATGATGAATTGTTTATATTTCCTATCTAAAAGAGATCATCTTTCACCATATACTCCCTTGTGCTATTAACATCTCTCTTGAGTATTTTCAATAAGTTTGGAAGGAAAAAGAGACAACTACAAAAGGAGGACACTCAAATGAAAAAGGAAGAACATCAAGGACAACAACACCTACTTGGACAATAAGGTCTTCACAACAATCAATGGTGTGGTTGTAAGCATTCTAAATCTTTTTCATTATGAGATTACCAGGCTTAAATTGTTTATTGCAAATTTTATAAGCCTTGATCAAGATGTATAATGCTTCTCCCTATATGTCTTTAAAAGTGAATGCATTGAATCAATTCTTTCAAATACTTGATGGATATCTTTAGGGGGAGTCTATTCTTATATCTTGATTATGTTGAGACTATTGCTTTATCTTAGTAATTTCATATAGTCTCTTGCATGAGAATAAGTTTCTCATAAAGTATGCTACTACACATCAATCCAACTTGTTAAAATAATGTCGCTTTTATCAAGGATTGTTGCTTTCATTGCTAAAGTAGCATGTTTACTGGATTCTCCTATATTAAGCTTATTTGATAATCTAATGCTCATGTTGTTCTTTTGATCACATCTGTTATTTGTTTGATCATTGAATAACTTCAATTAACAATCATATTTCTTAGTGCCATATATACTATCAATCGATATCTCTCTTGATATGCACTAAGTTAAAAGGAGAATTCATGATTCATTTATACAATTGGTGATCCACTTGTTATATGCTAACCATGAATTAGAAAGGAATCACTAGTTGTAAAAACTCTCTCTTGTGCAAAAATATTTTCATTCATTGTCATTGAGTATAGGTCTTAAGCAAACAAGACTAAGGACAAAGCACAATGAAGAGAACGTCTCCAAGTAAAGGTACAAAACGGTAAAACTACTTCCCTCTTTTTACACATGTACCTAAACCTTCCTTTTCTATGCACTCCTTGCATATCTTGTATAAAAGGAAGAAAAAGCATGTCCATGCATTAACCCTGCTTCATACCTAGTTTAACTTCTCAAAAATCTCACTCCTGCATTAATGCATCCTTTGTTAAAACTAGATGAAGTGATTTTATTGTCAAAGAGCTTAAAGCTTAACCTTGTAACGAGGATAAGCTGGCTTTGTACCAAAGGTGGATGGTCCTTAAGTCTCTTTGAAATCCTTAAGGGAAAATGCTTAAATTGTTCATAACATGCTTTCATAAGTGCATAAATTGTCATGAGCGTCACACTTACACTATGACACAATGCACTTCACATTCTCTATGATATAGACATGTTCTCATTAACCTAACTATGTGCACTTGGCCAAAATTCGTATTCCCCTCATGCACATATTTAGGGGGAGCAATCTATGTTGTATAGAACTATGATCATGCTTAATTGATATATCTCTTGATCATATCTCTTTCATTTTGGTACAAATGCATATATCCTATTATTCTCGTACCATGACTACGACTAATATGTTTCCAAGTATATTTCTATACTAAGTCATAGATTGAAAGGGAAATGGAGTCTTCGGCGAAGACAAGGCTTCCACTCAACTCTATTGGTACTATCTACCCTTCGCCATCACTCCACACTGTCTCTCCACATTGGTATAATCCTTCACTCATATATTATTTGCCAAAGGGGGAGAACACTTCTAAGGGCTTATATTTCACTCAAGTATCCGTTTTTGGCGATTCATGCCAAAGGGGGAGAAAGTATTAGCCCAAAGCAAAAAGGATCGCACCACCATCCTAAGTTTAAAAACTAATGATTTTCAAATTGGTAAATTTCAAATTGGTATCTTACTATATTCAAAAGGGAGAGAAAGTAGTATTTTCAAAATTAATATCTTAAAACCCTCTTGAACACTAAGAGGAGAATTTATTGAGGGGGAGTTTTGTTTATGTCAAAGGAAAAGCATTTGAAATAGGGGAGAAAATTTCAAATCTTGAAAATGCTTCTCAAACTCTTACTCATATACCTTTGACTATTTGCAAAATGTTTTTGAAAAGAATTTCACAAAGAATTTGCAAAAACAAAACTCGTGGTGCAAATGTGGTCCAAAATGTTAAAATTATCATATCAAACTTATCTGCTTAGAAATGTCTTCATTTCAAAATAACTTTTGCACTTACCTTATGCAAACTAGTTCAATTATTCTCATATGTATTTGCTTTGGTTTGTGTTGGCATCAATCACCAAAAAGGGGGAGATTGAAAGGGAAATAGGCTTCAAACTTTTCCCTAAATGATTTTGGTGGTTGAATGCCCAACACAAATAATTGGACTAACTAGTTTGCTCTAGTTGATCATTCCACAGGTGCATAAGTTCATCAACAATTATTCTAAGCTTTTCGGAAAATCAGACTAAGCGCGGACCGTCCGGGCCCTTGCGGCGGACCGTCCGCGACACCAGGATAACCCTCGGACAGAACCAATGCAAAGACACATGTCTCTACTGTGGACCGTCCGATGGAAAAGTAAGCACCATCCGAGACCACGCGTGGATCGTCCGGCCTCAGGCGCGGACCGTCCGGTCGGTGCAGAACCGAAAAGCCCGAAGGTGACAAGTTGAGCAAAAGGAATTATAGAGCTGGCGCGGACCGTCCGCGTGGTGTCACCGAGGCAAATAGCCGTTGATCTAACCGTTGATCTGTCAGAAGTATTCGTTGAAGATGTCAGAAACGACCGTTGGAGGGTCGCGGACCGTCCGGGCCCTATCCGCGGACCGTCCGCCAGTGCAATTTTTGGCAGATGCGCCCCAACGGCTATATGGGTGGTTGAGAGCTATAAATACCACCCCAACCGGCCACTTCAAGGTGTGGGAGCTCAAGCAACATTCCAAGTCATCTAGTTGACATACTCAAGCCCTCCCAACCACATATATTCATTGATCCATCCTATACACAAGATTTAGTCCACTACAACCAACACAAGTGCCACAAAAGAGAGAGCAACAATTGAGAGCTACTCAATTGAGTTTAGCCCTAGCGCCTTGTGAGATTCATTGAGAGATAGTGTGTGCCACATCTTTGTGTTCATTTGTGCGTGGAGTATTGACTCCCATCGAACTTCCTCCAAAGTTTTGGAGGCTTGTAAAAGCTAGCAAGAGACACCAAAGAGTGTGATGGTCCTTGCGGGATCAAGAGTGATCCTTGAAAAGAAGAAGAGCTCGCCGATCCTTGTGTGATCGGTGGAGAGAGGGAAAGGGTTGAAAAAGACCCGTCCTAAGTGGACTCCTCAATGGGGACTAGGCCTTCGAGGGCCGAACCTCGGTAAAACAAATCACCCGTGTCATTTGTGTTTATTGCTTGTGATTTGTTTGCTTTCCCTTACTCTAAGTTTTTCTTGTGCTATTATTTGCTCATATCATTTGGTGTTGCTTCAAGTTAAATTCTCATTTAGTGAAGCAACATTTCACAAGAAACAACTTTACTTATTGCTCTTCTCATTTAAGCCTTCTTGCTTTATTCTCATAAACTCGTTAGTAGTATTGATTTATCACTTCTGAATTATTTAAGCGCAATACTCTTTACAAGCAAGAACTTAGTTTTTATATTCCGATATTTGTATACCTTGTTCTAACCACTAATCAAGGGATCTAGTTGGGGGAAAGTTTTAACTTTCAGGTTTCGCCTATCCACCCCCCCCCCCCTCTAGGCGACTTTCAGTTGGCCCGAGCGAGGTGGTGACTCCTCCGAGGTCGAGGTTGAGTCCGAGCCCTGGGGTCGGGCGAGGCGAAGACCGTCGTCTGAGGTCGAGGTTGAGTCCGAGCCCTGGGGTCGGGCGAGGCGGAGATCGTCGTCCGAGGCGAGGTCAAGTCCGAGCCATGGGGTCGGGCGAGACGGAGATCATCGTCCGAGGCGAGGTCGACTCCGAGCCCTGGGGTCGGGCGAGGTGGAGATCGTCGTCCGAGGTGAGGTCGAGTCTGAGCCCTAGGGTCGGGCGAGGCGGAGATCGTCGTCCGAGGCGAGGTCGAGTCCGAGCCCTAGGGTCGGGCGAGGCGGAGATTCCTATGGCGCCCGAGGCTGGACTTGGTTGCTGTCAGCCTCACCCTGGCGGGTGGCACAGCAGTCGGAGCAGTTTTCCTGTTAGGTCAGTCAGTGGAGGGGCGAAGTGACTGCGGTCACTTCGGCCTTGTCGACTGGAAAGCGCGCGTCAGGATAAGGTGTCAGGCGATCCTTGCATTAAATGCTCCTGCGATCCGGTCGGCTGGCGAGGCGATCTGGCCAAGGTTGCTTCTCCGTGAAGCCTGCCCGAACTGGGCCTCGGGCGAGTCGAAGGTGCGTCCGTTGCTTGAGGGGACCCTCGGGCGAGGCACGAATTTGCCTTGGTCTATCGTTCCTGCCCGAGGCTGGGCTCGAGCGAGACGAGGTCGTGTCCCTTGAGTGGACGGAGCCTTGACCGGAATTGCGCCCATCCTGCCTTTGCAGCTTTGTGCTGATGGGGGTTACCAGCTGAGATTAGGAGCCTTGGGGGTGCCCCTAATTAGGGTCCCCGATAGAAACAATAAGACCTTTTTCCCATAATCAAACATTCTCCCCACAAGAGACCAACTTTTGACAATAAGAGACAATAAGAGCTCTAACTCTACTTATTTTCAAAATTCTCAAGTGGTAGCTGATCCATTTCTTGCTTTGGCCTTAATTTCTCCCCCTTTGGCATCAAGCACCAAAACAGGATCATTTTTGGCCCTTAAACCCCATTGCCTCACCAAAATCTTCAATTAAGAGTAAAAAGGCAATAAGAGCACGGAGATGAACTTGGAGTAAATTACCCTCTCATCGGAGTGCAGTGGAAGTCTTGCATGGTCCAAGTTCACCTTTTCCCTTTCAATCTTCCTTTGAGACTAAATTAAGAACACTCAAGCACATGGTTAGTCTCAAGGGATCAAGTTGTGGCATTTCTCCCCCTAAATATGTGCATCATTCACACATGGACTTGTGAGGTCTAGTGATCCCTTGCACAACTTGAGCACCGTAAATAAGCAATAAAATGCATAAAGGAACATGATCAAAGGCATAAAACACATGTTTGCTCTAGATCAATCCAAGTTACGCGAATCTAAGACATTTAGCTCACTACGCAGCCTGCAAAAGGTCTTCTCATCTAAAGGCTTGGTAAAGATATCGGCTAGCTGGTTCTCGGTGCTAACACAAAACACTTCGATATCTCCCTTTTGCTGGTGGTCTCTCAGAAAGTGATGCCGGATGTCTATGTGCTTTGTGCAGCTGTGTTCAACAGGATTGTCCGCCATATGGATAGCACTCTCATTATCACATAGGAGTGAGACTTTGCTCAGATTGTAGCCAAAGTCCCTGAGGGTTTGCCTCATCCAAAGTAGTTGCGCAACACTATCCTGCGGCAACGTACTCGGCCTCAGCGGTGGATAGGGCAACGGAGGTTTGTTTCTTAGAACTCCAAGACACTAGGGACCTTCCTAGGAATTGGCATGTCCCTGATGTACTCTTCCTATCGACCTTACATCTAGCATAATCGGAGTCTGAATATTAAGTCAAAGGTAGACCCTTTTGGATACCAGATCCCGAAGCAAGGTGTAGCAACTAAATATCTAAGAATTCGCTTAACGGCCACAAGGTGACACTCCCTTGGGTCGGATTGAAATCTAGCACACATGCATACGCTAAGCATAATATCCGGTCTACTAGCACATAAATAAAGTAAAGACCCTATCATGGACCGGTATGCCTTTTGATCAACGAACTTACCTCCTTTGTTGAGGTCGACATGTCCATCGGTTCCCATTGGAGTCTTTGCGGGCTTGGCATCCTTCATCCCAAACCGCTTGAGCAAGTCTTGCGTGAACTTAGTTTGAGAGATGAAGGTGCCGTCCTTGAGTTGCTTCACTTGGAACCCAAGGAAATAGTTCAACTCGCCCATCATCATCTCGAATTTCTGAGTCATCACCGTGCTAAACTCTTCACAAGACTTTTGGTTAGTAGAACCAAATATTATGTCATCGGCATAAATTTGGCACACAAATAGATCACCATCACAAGTCTTAGTAAAAAGAGTTGGATCGGCTTTCCCAACCTTGAAAGCATTAGCAATTAAAAGTCTCTAAGGCATTCATACCATGCTCTTGGGGCTTGCTTAAGTCCATAGAGCGCCTAAGAGAGCTTACACACGTGGTCGGGGTACCGTTCATCCTCAAAGCCAGGGGGTTGCTCCATGTACACCTCCTCCTTGATTGGCCCGTTGAGGAAAGCGCTCTTCACGTCCATTTGAAACAACCTGAAAGAATGGTGAGCGGCATAGGCTAACAAAAAACAAATCGACTCTAGCCTAGCCACAGGAGCAAAAGTCTCCTCAAAGTCCAAACCTGCGACTTGGGCATAATCTTTTGCCACAAGTCGAGCCTTGTTCCTTGTCACCACCCCGTGCTCGTCCTGTTTGTTACGGAATACCCACTTGGTTCCCAAAACGTTTTGCTTGGGACGTGGCACCAGTGTCCAAACTTCATTTCGCTTGAAGTTGTTGAGCTCTTCCTGCATGGCCAACACCTAGTCCGGATGAAGCAAGGCCTCTTCTACCCTGAAAGGCTCAATAGAAGAGACAAAAGAGTAATGCTCACAAAAATTAGCTAATCTAGAGCGAGTGGTTACTCCCTTGCTTATGTCACCCAAAATCTGGTCGACGGGATGATTCTTTTGAATCATCGCTCGAACTTGAGTTGGAGGAGCCCGTGGTGCTTCTTCTTCCTCAACTTGGTCTTCTTGTGCTCCCCCTTGATCACACGCCTCCTCTTGAGGAACCTGTTCATCAACTTGAGTTGGGGGTGCACCATTGTTGAGGAAGAAGGTTGATCTTGCACTTGGTGTTCCTATGGTCGCACATCTCCAATCGCCATGGTACGAATTGCGTCCGTTGGAACATCGTCTTCATCTATATCATCAAGATCAACTTGCTCCCTTGGAGAGCCATTAGTTTCATCAAATACAACATCACTAGAGACGTCAACTAAACCCGATGATTTGTTGAAGACTGAAAGGGAATTAGGCTTACACCTTTTTCCTAAACTAATTTTGGTGGTTGAATTGCCCAACACAAATAATTGGACTAACTAGTTTGCTCTAGTCTATAAGTTATACAGGTGCCAAAGGTTCACAAAAGGCCAATAAAAAGACCAAGAAAAGGGTTCAACAAAAAGAGCAAAGGGACAACCGAAGGCATCCTGGTCTGGCGCACCGGACTGTCCGGTGCACCACCAGACATGTCCGGTGCACCAGGATTCTCCACACACTGAACTCCTCGCCCTCGGGAAAACGCAGAGTCGCTCCGCTATAATTCACCGGACTGTCCTGTGTACACCGGACAGTGTCCGGTGCTCCAGGAATGAAGCGACTACGAACTCGCCAGCTTCGGGAATTCGCAACAGCTACTCCGCTATAATTCAACGGACATGTCCGGTGTAACTGCGGAGCAACAGCTACTTCGGCGCCAACGGTCACCTGCAGGCGCATTAAATGCGCGCCAGAGCATGCAGAAGTCAGGCACGCGCGAACAGGCGCACCGGACACTCTACAGTACATGTCCGATGCGCCACCGGACATCCAGGCGGGCCTAGCAGTCAGAGCTCCAACGGTCAGGACCCTAACGGTTGGGTGACGTGGCTGGCGCATCGGACATGTCCGGTGTGCACCGGACTGTCCGGTGCACCATGCGACAGACAGCCTCCACACCAACGGCTAGTTTAGTGGTTGGGGCTATAAATATCCCAACCACCCCACATTCAATTGCATCCAAGTTTTCCACTTCTCAACCACTTACAAGAGCTAGGCATTCAATTCTAGACACACCCAAGTGATCAAATCCTCTCCAATTCCACACAAGGCTTTAGTGACTAGCGAGAGAGATTTGTCGTGTTCTTTTGAGCTCTTGCGCTTGGATTGCTTCTTTTCTTTCTCACTTGTTCTTGTGATCAAAAGTCATTTGTAACCGAGGCAAGAGATACCAATTGTGTGGTGGTCCTTGCGGGGAAGTTTTGTTCCCGGTTTTTGATTTGAGAACAGAAGCTCACTCGGTCCGCGGGACCGTTTGAGAGAGGGAAAGGGTTGAAAAAGACCCGGCCTTTGTGGCCTCCTCAACGGGGAGTAGGTTTGCAAGAACCGAACCTCGGTAAAACAAATCCGCGTGTCACACTCTTCATTCGCTTGCGATTTGTTTGCGCCCTCTCTCTCGGACTCATTATTATTTCTAACGCTAACCCGGCTTGTAGTTGTGATTAATTTTGTGAATTTCAGTTTTGCCCTATTCACCCCCCTCTAGGTGACTTTCAATTGGTATCAGAGCCTGGTGCTTCATTAGAGCCTAACCGCTCAAAGTGATGTCGGGAGATCACACTAAGAGGGAGATGGAGACCGGCGACAAGCCCACTACGAGTCACGGGAGCACTTCATCGGAAGAGTCCCGCACCAAGAGGAAGGAGAAGAAGAAGGACTCCTCCAACAAAGGGAAGGGGAAGGAGAAGAAATTCTCTTCCCACAAGTCGCATCGGAGAGGCGACAAGCACAAAAGGATGAGGAAAGTGGTCTACTACGAGACCGACACTTCATCAACGTCGACCTCCGACTCCGATGCGCCGTCCGTCACTTCTAAGCACCAAGAGCGCAAGAAGTATAGTAAGATCCCCCTACGCTACCCTCGCATTCCTAAACATACACCTTTACTTTTCGTCCCATTAGGCAAACCACCAACGTTTGATGGTGAAGATTATGCTAGGTGGAGTGATATGATGCGGTATCACCTAACCTCACTCAACAAAAGTATATGGGATGTTGTTGAGTTTGGTGTACAGGTACCATCCGTAGGGGATGAAGATTATGATGCGGACGAAGTGGCCCAAATCGAGCACTTCAACTCCCAAGCCACCACTATACTCCTCACCTCTCTGAGTCGAGAAGAGTATAACAAGGTGCAAGGGTTGAAGAGCGCCAAGGAGATTTGGGACGTACTAAAAACCGCGCACGAAGGAGATGAGGTGACCAAGATCACCAAACGGGAAACAATCGAGGGGGAGCTCGGTCACTTCCGTCTTCGCCAAGGGGAGGAGCCACAAGACATGTACAACCGGCTCAAAACCTTGGTGAACCAAGTGCGCAACCTCGGGAGCAAAAAGTGGGATGACCACGAAATGGTTAAGGTTATTCTAAGATCACTTGTTTTCCTTAACCCTACTCAAGTTCAATTAATTCGTGGCAATCCTAGATATTCACAAATGACCCCCGAGGAAGTTATAGGTAATTTTGTGAGCTTTGAGTTGATGATCAAAGGCTCAAAGAAGATCAACGAGCTTGACGGCCCCTCCACGTCCGAAGCACAACCGGTAGCATTCAAGGCGACGGAAGAAAAGAAGGAGGAGGCTACTCCAAGTCGAACACCCATCGACGCCTCCAAGCTCGACAACAAGAAAATGACGCTCATCATCAAGAGCTTCCGCCAAATCCTCAAGCAAAGGAGGGGGAAAGACTACAAACCCCGCTCCAAGAGAGTTTGCTACAAGTGTGGTAAGCCCGGTCATTTTATAGCAAAATGTCCACTATCTAGTGACAGTGACAGGGGCGACGACAAGAAGGGCAAGAGAAGAGAAAAGAAGAGGTACCACAAGAAGAAGGGCGGCGATGCCCATGTTTGCCAGGAGTGGGACTCGGACGAGAGCTCCACCGACTCCTCCTCCGACGAGGACGCCGCCAATATCGCCGTCACCAAGGGCCTTCTCTTCCCCAACGTCAGCCACAAGTGCCTCATGGCCAAGGAGGGCAAAAAGAAGAAGGTAAAATCAAGATCCTCCACTAAATATGAAACCTCTAGTGACGAGGATAATGCTAGCAATGAGGAGGATAACTTGCGCATTCTTTTTACCAACCTAAACATGCAACAAAAGGAAAAACTAAATGAGCTAATTAGTGCCATCCATGAAAAGGATGATCTCTTGGACTCCCAAGAGGACTTCCTAATCAAGGAAAATAAAAAGCATGTTAAGGTTAAGAATGATTATGCTCTAGAGGTAGAAAAATGTGAGAAATTATCTAGTGAGCTAAGCACATGCCATGACACTATTGCCAACCTTAGAAATGAAAATGCCAAATTAATTGCTAAGGTTGATTCTCATGTTTGTGATGTTTCAATTCCCAATCTTAGAAATGATAATGATGATTTGCTTGCTAAGATTGAAGAATTAAACACCTCTCTTGCTAGCCTTAGGATTGAAAATGAAAAATTAATTGCTAAGGCTAAAGAATTAGATGTTTGCAATGTTACAATTTCCAATCTTAGAGATAACAATGATATTTTGCGTGCTAAGATTGTAGAACTTAATTCTTGCAAACCCTCTACATCTACCATTGAGCATGTTTCTATTTGCACTAGATGTAGAGATGTTGATATTGATGCTATTCATGATCACATGGTCTTAGTTAAACAACAAAATGATCATATAGCAAAATTAGATGCTAAAATTGCCGAGCATAACTTAGAAAATGAAAAGTTTAGATTTGCTAGAAGTATGCTCTATAATGGGAGACGCCCTGGCATCAAGGATGACATTGGCTTTCAAAGGGAAGACAATGTCAAACTTAGTGCCCCTCCTAAAAGATTGTCTAATTTTGTTAAGGGCAAGGCTTCCATGCCTCAGGATAACGAGGGTTACATTTTGTACCCTGCCGTTATCCCGAGAGCAAAATTAGGAGAATTCATTCTAGGGAGTCTCACTCTGGCCCTAATCATGCTTTTATGTATAAGGGTGAGACATCTAGCTCTAGGCAACCAACCCATGCTAAGTTGCCTAAGAAGAAAACTCCTAGTGCATCAAATGATCATAGCATTTCATTTAAAACTTTTGATGCATCATATGTTTTGACTAACAAATCTGGCAAGGTAGTTGCCAAGTATGTTGGGCGCAAACACAAGGGCTCCAAGACTTGTGTTTGGGTACCCAAAGTTCTTGTGTCTAATGCCAAAGGACCCAAAACCGTTTGGGTACCTAAAGTCAAGAACTAAAATTGTTTTGTAGGTTTATGCATCTGGGGGCTTAAGTTGGATCATCGATAGCGGGTGCACGAACCACATGACGGGGGAGAAGAAGATGTTCTCCTCCTACGAGAAAAACCAAGATTCCCAACGAGCTATCACATTCGGGGATGGAAACCAAGGTTTGGTCAAAAGTTTGGGTAAAATAGCTATATCTCCTGATCATTCCATTTCCAATGTTTTTCTTGTTGACTCATTAGATTACAATTTGCTTTCCGTATCTCAATTATGTCGAATGGGCTACAACTGTCTCTTTACTGATGTAGGTGTCACTGTCTTTAGAAGAAGTGATGATTCAATAGCATTTAAGGGAGTGTTAGAGGGTCAGCTATACTTGGTTGATTTTGATAGAGCTGAACTCGACACTTGCTTAATTGCTAAGACTAATATAGGATGGCTCTGGCACCGCCGACTAGCCCATGTTGGAATGAAGAATCTTTATAAGCTTCTAAAGGAAGAGCACATTTTAGGATTAACAAATGTTCATTTTGAGAAAGACAGGATTTGTAGCGCATGCCAAGCCAGGAAGCAAGTTGGCACTCATCATCCACACAAGAACATCATGACGACTGACAGGCCACTTGAGCTCCTCCACATGGACCTATTCGGCCCGATTGCTTACGTTACATAAGCATCGGCGGGAGTAAGTACTGTCTAGTTATTGTGGATGACTATTCTCGCTTCACTTGGGTGTTCTTTTTACAGGAAAAATCACAAACCCAAGAGACTTTAAAGGGATTCTTGAGACGGGCTCAAAATGAGTTCGGTTTAAGGATCAATAAAATTAGAAGCGATAATGGGACGGAGTTCAAGAATTCGCAAATTGAAGGCTTCCTTGAGGAGGAGGGCATCAAGCATGAGTTCTCTTCTCCCTACACGCCACAACAAAATGGTGTAGTGGAGAGGAAGAATAGAACTCTATTAGACATGGCGAGGACTATGCTTGATGAGTACAAGACTTCGGATCGGTTTTGGGCCGAGGCGGTCAACACCGCTTGCTACGCCATCAACCGGTTGTATCTACACCGAATCCTCAAGAAGACATCATATGAACTCCTAACCGGTAAAAACCCAATGTTTCATATTTTAGAGTCTTTGGTAGCAAATGTTATATACTTGTTAAAAGAGGTAGAAAATCTAAATTTGCTCCTAAGGCTGTAGAAGGCTTTTTACTAGGATATGATTCAAACACAAGGGCATATAGAGTCTTTAACAAGTCCACTAGATTAGTTGAAGTTTCTTGTGACATTGTGTTTGATGAGACTAATGGCTCCCAAGTGGAGCAAGTTGATCTTAATGAATTAGATGATGAAGAGGCTCCGTGCGTCGCGCTAAGGAACATGTCCATTGGGGATGTGTGTCCTAAGGAATCCGATGAGCCCATTCAAGCACAAGATCAACCATACTCCTCCATGCAAGCATGTCCACCAACTCAAGATGAGGATGAGGCTCAAGATGATGAAGAGGAAGATCAAGAAGATGAGCCACCTCAAGACAATGGCAATGATCAAGGGGGAGATGCAAATGATCAAGACAAGGAGGATGAGCAAGTTCCAAGGCCGCCACACCCAAGAGTCCACCAAGCAATCCAACGAGATCACCCCGTGAACACCATCCTCGGCGATATTCATAAGGGGGTAACCACTAGATCTCGTGTTGCACAATTTTGTGAGCATTACTCTTTTGTTTCCTCTATTGAGCCACACAGGGTAGAGGAAGCGCTCCAAGATTCGGATTGGGTGATGGCGATGCAAGAGGAGCTCAACAACTTCACGAGGAATGAGGTATGGCACTTAGTTCCATGTCCTAACCAAAATGTTGTAGGAACCAAGTGGGTCTTCCGCAACAAACAAGATGAGCATGGTGTGGTGACAAGGAACAAAGCCCGACTTATGGCCAAGGGATATTCCCAAGTCGAAGGTTTGGATTTCAGTGAAACCTATGCACCCGTAGCTAGGCTTGAGTCAATTCGCATTTTACTTGTCTATGCTACTTACCATGACTTCAAGCTTTATCAAATGGATGTGAAGAGTGCCTTCCTCAAAGGACCAATCAAGGAAGAGGTCTATGTTGAGCAACCTCCCTGCTTTGAAGATAGTGAGTATCCTAATCATGTTTATAGACTCTCTAAGGCGCTTTATGGGCTCAAGCAAGCCCCAAGAGCATGGTATGAATGCCTAAGAGATTTTCTTATTGCTAATGGATTCAAAGTCGGAAAAGCCGATCCTACTTTATTTACTAAAACACTTGCAAATGATTTGTTTGTATGCCAAATTTATGTTGATGATATTATATTTGGGTCTACTAACGAATCTACATGTGAGGAATTTAGTAGGATCATGACACAAAAATTCGAGATGTCAATGATGAGGGAGTTGAAGTATTTTCTAGGATTCCAAGTCAAGCAACTCCAAGAGGGCACTTTCATTAGCCAAACCAAGTACACTCAAGATATACTCAACAAGTTTGGGATGAAAGACGCCAAACCCATCAAGACACCCATGTGAACTAATGGGCATCTCGACCTCGACACGGGAGGTAAATCTGTAGATCAAAAGGTATACCGGTCAATGATAGGTTCCTTACTCTATTTATGTGCTTCACGACCGGATATTATGCTTTCTGTATGCATGTGTGCAAGATTCCAAGCCGATCCTAAGGAAGCTCACCTTAGGGCCGTAAAACGAATCTTGAGATATTTAGTTTATACTCCTAAGTTTGGCCTTTGGTACCCCAGGGGATCCACATTTGATTTAATTGGTTATTCCGATGCCGATTGGGCAGGGTGCAAAATTAATAGAAAGAGCACATCGGGGACTTGCCAGTTCTTGGGAAGATCTCTGGTGTCTTGGGCTTCAAAGAAGCAAAATTCTGTGGCTCTTTCAACCGCCGAAGCCGAGTATATTGCCGCAGGCCATTGTTGCGCGCAATTGCTTTGGATGAGGCAAACCCTTAGGGACTATGGTTACAAATTAACCAAAGTTCCTCTTCTATGTGATAATGAGAGTGCAATCCGCATGACGGATAATCCCGTTGAGCATAGCCGCACTAAACACATAGCCATTCTGAAAGGGAATTAGGCTTACACCTAGTTCCTAAATAATTTTGGTGGTTGAATTGCCCAACACAAATAATTGGACTAACTAGTTTGCTCTAGTGTATAAGTTATACAGGTGCCAAAGGTTCACACTTAGCCAATAAAATGACCAAGTATAGGGTTCGACAAAAGAGCAAAGGGACAACCGAAGGCACCTCTGGTCTGGCGCACCGGACTGTCCGGTGTGCCACCGGACATGTCCGGTGCACCAGAGGACTCCAAACTTCAACTCGTCACCTTCGGGAATTTCCAGAGGCAGCTCCGCTATAATTCACCGGACTGTCCGGTGTACACCGGACATGTCCGGTGCTCCAACGAAGAACGGCCTCCGGAACTCGCCAGCCTCGAGAATTCATCTCAGCCGCTCCGCTATAATTCACCGGACATGTCCGGTGTACACCGGACTGTCCGGTGTAACAGCGGGGCAACGGCTACTTCAGGCGCTAACGGCTACCTGCAGCACATTAAATGCGCGCCAGCGCGCGCAGAGGTCAGGCACGCCCATACTGGCGCACCGGACACTCTACAGTGCATGTCCGGTGCGCCACCGGACATCCAGGCGAGCCCAGAAGACAGAGCTCCAACGGTCGACCCCAATGGCTTTTGGTGACGTGGCTGTCGCACCGGACTGTCCGGTGTGCACCGGACTGTCTGGTGCGCCATCGAACAGATAGCTCCACCAAACGGCTAGTTTGGTGGTTGGGGCTATAAATACCCCCAACCCCCCACCATTAATTGCATCCAAGTTTTTCACTTCTCAACCGCTTACAAGAGCTAGGCATTCAATTCTAGACACACTCAAAGTGATCAAATCCTCTCCCACTCCACATAAGGCTTTAGTGATTAGCGAGAGAGATTTGCCGTGTTCTTTTGAGCTCTTGCGCTTGGATTGCTTCTTTTCTTTCTCACTTGTTCTTGTGATCAAAACTCATTTGTAACCAAGGCAAGAGACACCAATTGTGTGGTGGTCCTTGCGGGGAAGTTTTGTTCCCGGTTGTGATTTGAGAAGAGAAGCTCACTCGGTCCGAGGGACCGTTTGAGAGAGGGAAAGGGTTGAAAAAGACCCGGCCTTTGTGGCCTCCTCAACGGGGAGTAGGTTTGCTAGAACCGAACCTCGGTAAAACAAATCATCGCGTCCCACTCCGCATTTGCTCACGATTTGTTTTGCGCCCTCTCTTTCGGACTCATATTTATTTCTAACGCTAACCCGTCTCGTAGTTGTGTTTATATTTGTAAATTTCAGTTTCGCCCTATTCACCCCCCCCCTCTAGGCGACTTTCACATTCGGTATCATTTTCTAAGGGATCACCAACAAAAGGGGGATATCGAGATTGCATATGTTAGCACCAAAGAACAATTAGCCGATATCTTTACCAAGCCATTGGATGAACAAACTTTTACCAAACTTAGGCATGAGCTAAATATTCTTGATTCTAGGAACTTTTATTGATGTTTTGCACACATAGCTCATATGTATACCTTTGATCATCTCTTTCATGTGCTATGACTAATGTGTTCTTTCAAGTCCATTTCATGCTAAGTCATAGATTGAAAGGGAAAAGGAGTCGTCGGTGAAGACAAGGCTTCCACTTCACTCCATCGCATCATTCATCCTTCACCGTTGCTCCGCACCAATCTCTCCAACTTTGGTATAATCTTCACTCCTTTACTTCCATCCAAAGGGGGAGAGAGTATTTAAAAAGGGCTTATATTTCACTCAAATATCCGTTTTTGGCGATTCATGCCAAAGGGGGAGAGAGTATTAGCCCAAAGCAAAAGGACCGCACCACCACCAATTTCAAAAATTATAGTCCTCTATTTGGTATTAAAAGAAGTTTTTCAATTAGTATCCTATTTCGATATAATTTTAAATTAGTATACCCTCTTCAAAATTAATATCTAAAACCCTCTTGAACACTAAGAGGAGGATTTCATTAAGGGGGAGTTTTGCTTAGTCAAAGGAAAAGCATTTGAAACAGGGGGAAAAAATTTCAAAACTTGAAAATGCTTCTAAAAAATCATATTCATTTACCTTTGACTATTTGCAAAATAACTTTGAAAAGAATTTCCAAAACATTTTGCAAAACAAAACATGTGGTGCAAGCGTGGTCCAAAATGTTAATAAGAAGAAAAGCCAGCCATGCGCATCTAGTAAGTAATAGTTATTGGTTTCATTCCAAGCAACCTTTGCACTTACATTATACAAACTAGTTCAAATCTGCACTTCTATATTTGCTTTGGTTTGTGTTGGTATCAATCACCAAAAAGGGGGAGATTGAAAGGGAAATAGGCTTACACCTTTTCCTAATTGATTTTAGTGGTTGAATTGCCCAACACAAATAATTGGACTAACTAGTTTGCTCTAGATTATAAGTTTTACAGGTGCCAAAGGTTCACAATAGACCAATAAAAAGACCAAGAAAGGGTTCAAACAAAGAGAGCCAAAGGCAACCGAAGTGTGCCCTAGTCTGGCGCACCGGACAGTGTCCGGTGCACCAGGGAACCCGACGCTGAACTCGCTACCTTCGGGAAAATGGAGGTCGCTCCGCTATAATTCACTGGACAGTGTCCGGTGGCACACCGGACTGTCCGGTGTGCCAGCGGAGCAACGGCTACTTCGACTGCAACACATTTAATGCGCGCCTGCGCACGCAGAGGTCAGAGCACGCGTAGTTGGCGCACCGGACAGTCTACAGGACTTGTCCGGTGCACCACCGGACAGCCCAGAGGCCCCATCAGTCAAAGCTCCAACGGTCGAACCCCAACGGCTGGCTGACATGGCTGGCGCACCGTGTCCGGTGCGCCATGCGACATCAGACTTCCAACGGCCACATTTTGGTGGTTGGGGCTATAAATACCCCAACCACCCCACATTCAATGGCATCCAAGTTTTCCAACTTCTACACCTTACAAGAGCTATAGCATTCAATTCTAGACACAACCAAAGAGATCAAATCCTCTCCCAAGTCTCTAGTTCAATTCCAATCAATAGTGACTAGTGAGAGAGTGACTTGTGTTCATTTGAGCTCTTGCGCTTGTGAAAGGGAATTAGTCTTACACCTATTTTCTAATTGATTTTGGTGGTTGAATTGCCCAACACAAATAATTGGACTAACTAGTTTGCTCTAGTCTATAAGTTCTACAGGTGCCAAAGGTTCACAATAAGCCAATAAAAAGACCAAGAAAAGGGTTCAAACAAAAGAGCAAAAGACAACCCGGAAGGCACCCTGGTCTGGCGCACCGGACTGTCCGGTGTGCCACCGGACAGTGTCCGGTGCACCAGGGCTATCAAAGCCAAACTCGCTACCTTCGGAAATTCTCAAGGGCGCTCCGCTATAATTCACCGGACTGTCCGGTGAGTCACCAGACAGTGTCCGGTGCACACCGGACTGTCTGGTGTGCCAGCGGAAGCAACGGCTACTACGGCTCCAACGGTCACCTGCAGAGGCATTCAATGCGCTACAGTGCGCGCCAGAGTTAGAGCACGCGCGGGAGGCGCACCGGACAGTCTATAGTACCTGTCTGGTGCACCACCGGACAGCCAGGCGACCCCACCAGTCAGAGCTCCAACGGTCGAACCCTAATGGCCGGGTGACGTGGCTAGCGCACCAGACACTGTCCGGTGGCGCACCGGACTGTCCGGTGCGCCCGTCGACAGCAGCCTTCACCAAACGGCTAGTTTGGTGGTTGGGGTTATAAATACCCCCAACCACCCCACATTCAAGTCATCCAAGTTTTCCACCTTCCAACTACTTACAAGAGCTAGGCATTCAATACAAGACACACCAAGTGATCAAATCCTCTTCAAATTCCACACAAGGCTTTAGTGATTAGTGAGAGAGATTTGTTGTGTTCTTTTGAGCTCTTGCACTTGGATTGCTTCTTTCTTTCATTCTTTCTTGCGAACAACTCAATTGTAACCGAGGCAAGAGACACCAATTGTGTGGTGGTCCTTGCGGGGAAGTTTGTTCCCGTTTGATTGAGAAAAAAAAGCTCACTCGGTCCGAGGGACTGTTTGAGAGAGGGAAAGGGTTGAAAGAGACCCGGTCTTTGTGACCACCTCAACGGGGAGTAGGTTTGCAAGAACCGAACCTCGGTAAAACAAATCCGCGTGTCACACTCTTTATTCGCTTGCGATTTGTTTTGCACCCTCTCTCTCGGACTCGATTATATTTCTAACGCTAACCCGGCTTGTAGTTGTGATTAACTTTGTAAATTTCAGTTTCGCCCTATTCACCCCCCTCTAGGCGAATTTCAATTGGTATCGGAGCCTGGTGCTTCATTAGAGCCTAACCGCTCGAAGTGATGTCGGGAGATCACGCCAAGAGGGAGATGGAGACCGGCGACAAGCCCACTACAAGCCACGGGAAGGCTTCATCGGAAGAGTCCCGCAACAAGGGGAAGGGGAAGGAGAAGAAATCCTCTTCCCACAAGTCGCATCGGAGTGGTGATAAAAAGAAGAAGATGAGGAAGGTGGTCTACTACGAGACTGACACTTCATCACCATCGACCTCCGGCTCCGACGCGCCGTCCATTACTTCTAAGCGCCACGAGCGCAAGAAGTTTAGTAAGATCCCCCTACGCTATCCTCGTATTTCTAAACATACACCTTTACTTTCCGTCCCATTAGGCAAACCACCAACGTTTGATGGTGAAGATTATGCTAGGTGGAGTGATATGATGCGATATCACCTAACCTCACTCCACAAAAGTATATGGGATGTTGTTGAGTTTGGTGTACAGGTACCATCCGTAGGGGATGAAGATTATGATGAGGACGAAGTGGCCCAAATCCAACACTTCAACTCCCAAGCCGCAACTATACTCCTCGCCTCTCTAAGTCGAGAGGAGTATAATAAGGTGCAAGGATTGAAGAGTGCTAAGGAAATTTGGGACGTGCTAAAGACCGCACACGAAGGAGATGAGGTGACCAAGATCACCAAGCGGGAAACGATCGAGGGGGAGCTCGGTCGCTTCCGTCTCCGCCAAGGGGAGGAGCCACAAGACATGTACAACTGGCTCAAAACCTTGGTGAACCAAGTGCGCAACCTCGGGAGCAAAAAATGGGATGACCACGAAGTGGTTAAGGTTATTCTTAGATCACTTGTTTTCCTTAACCCTACTCAAGTTCAATTGATTCGTGGCAATCCTAGATATACACTAATGACTCCCGAGGAAGTAATCGGGAATTTTGTGAGCTTTGAATTGATGATCAAAGGCTCAAATAAGATCAACGAGCTAGATAGCCCCTCCGCGCCCGAAGCACAACCGGTCGCATTCAAAGCGACGGAGGAGAAGAAGGAGGAGTCTACATCAAGTAGACAACCAATTGACGCCTCAAAGCTTGACAATGAGGAGATGGCGCTCATCATCAAGAGCTTCTGTCAAATCCTCAAACAAAGGAGGGGGAAGGATTACAAGCCCCGCTCCAAAAAAGTATGCTACAAGTGTGGTAAGCCCAGTCATTTTATTGCAAAATGTCCATTATCTAGTGATAGTGACAGGGGCGACGACAAGAAGGGGAGAAGAAAGGAGAAGAAGAGGTACTACAAGAAGAGGGGCGGCGATGCCCATGTTTGCCGGGAATGGGACTCCGACGAGAGCTCCACCGACTCCTCCGACGAGGACGCTGCAAACATCGCCGTCACTAAGGGTCTTCTCTTCCCCAACGTCGGCCACAAGTGCCTCATGGCAAAATATGGCAAAAGAAAGAAGGTAAAATCAAGATCCTCCACCAAATATGAAACCTCTAGCGATGAGGATAATGCTAGTAATGAGGAGGATAACTTGCGCATTCTTTTTAGAAACCTAAACATGCAACAAAAGGAAAAACTAAATGAATTAATTAGTGCTATTCATGAGAAGGATGATCTCTTGGACTCTCAAGAGGACTTCCTAATTAAGGAAAATAAGAAGCATGTTAAGGTTAAGAATGCTTATGCTCTAGAAGTAGAAAAATGTGAAAAATTATCTAGTGAGCTAAGCACTTGCCATGATACTATTGCCAACCTTAGAAATGAAAATGCTAAACTTATTGCTAAGGTTGATTCTAATGTTTCAATTCCCAATCTTAGAGATGATAATGTTGATTTACTTGCTAAGATTGAAGAATTGAATGATTCTCTTGCTAGCCTTAGGACTGAAAATGAAAAATTGCTTGCTAAGGCTAAAGAATTAGATGTTTGCAATGCTTCCATTTCCGATTCTAGAGATAACAATGACATTTTGCGTGCTAGGATTGTTGAACTTAATTCTTGCAAACCCTCTACATCTACCGTTGAGCATGTGTCTATTTGTGCTAGAGATGTTGATATTGATGCTATTCATGATCATATAACTTTAATTAAACAACAAAATGATCATATAACAATATTAGATGCTAAAATTGCCGAGCATGAACTTGAAAATGAAAAATTTAAATTTGCTCGTAGTATGCTCTATAGTGGGAGACGCCCTGGCATCAAGGATGGCATTGGATTCCAAAAGGGGGACAATGTCAAACTTAATGCCCCTCCTAAGAAATTATCCAACTTTATTAAGGGCAAGGCTCCCATGCCTCAGGATAACGAGGGTTACATTTTATACCCTGCCGGTTATCCAGAGAGCAAAATTAGGAGAATTCATTCTAGAAAGTCTCACTCTGGCCCTAATCATGCTTTTATGTATAAGGGTGAGACATCTAGCTATAGGCAACCAACCCGTGCTAAGTTGCCTAAGAAAAAATCTCCTAATGCATCAAATGGTCATGACATTTCATTTAAAACTTTTGATGCATCTTATGTTTTGACTAACAAATCCGGCAAGGTAGTTGCCAAGTTTGTTGGGGGCAAACACAAGGGCTCCAAGACTTGTGTTTGGGTACCCAAAGTTCTTGTGTCTAATGCCAAAGGACCCAAAACCGTTTGGGTACCTAAAGTCAAGAACTAAATTTGTTTTGTAGGTTTATGCATCCGAGGGCTCAAGTTGGATCATCGATAGCGGGTGCACAAACCACATGACAGGGGAGAAGAAGATGTTCTCATCCTACGAGAAAAACCAAGATCCCCAACGAGCTATCACATTCGGGGATGGAAACCAAGGTTTGGTCAAAGGTTTGGGTAAAATAGCTATATCTCCTGACCATTCCATTTCCAATGTTTTTCTTGTTGACTCCTTAGATTATAACTTGCTTTCCGTTTTCCAATTATGTCAAATGGGCTACAACTGTCTGTTTACTGATGTAGGTGTCACTGTCTTTAGAAGAAATGATGATTCAATAGCATTTAAGGGAGTGTTAGAGGGTCAGCTATACTTGGTAGATTTTGATAGAGCTGAACTCGACACTTGCTTAATAGCTAAGACTAACATGGGTTGGCTCTGGCACCGCCGACTAGCCCATGTTGGAATGAAGAATCTTCATAAGCTTTTAAAGGGAGAGCACATTTTAGGATTAACAAATGTTCATTTTGAGAAAGACAGGATTTGTAGCGCATGCAAAGCTGGGAAGCAAGTTGGTGTTCATCATCCACATAAGAACATCATGACGACTGACAGGCCACTGGAACTCCTACACATGGATCTATTCGGCCTGATTGCTTACATAAGCATCGGCGGGAGTAAGTACTGTCTAGTTATTGTGGACGATTATTTTCGCTTCACTTGGGTATTCTTTTTGTAGGAAAAATCACAAACCCAAGAGACTTTAAAGGGATTCTTGAGACGGGCTCAAAATGAGTTCGGCTTAAGGATCAAGAAAATTAGAAGCGACAACGGAACAGAGTTCAAGAATTTACAAATCGAAGGCTTCCTTGAGGAGGAGGGCATCAAGCATGAGTTCTCTTCTCCCTACACGCCACAACAAAATGGTGTAGTGGAGAGGAAGAATCGAACTCTATTGGACATGGCAAGAACCATGCTTGATGAGTACAAGACGCCGGATCGGTTTTGGGTCGAGGCGGTTAACACCGCTTGCTACGCCATCAACCGGTTATATCTACACCGAATCCTCAAGAAGACACCATACGAACTCCTAACCGGTAAAAAGCCCAACATTTCATATTTTAGAGTCTTTGGTAGCAAATGCTTTATTCTTGTTACAAGAGGTAGAAAATCTAAATTTGCTCCTAAGACAGTAGAAGGCTTTTTACTAGGATATGATTCAAACACAAGGGCATATAGAGTCTTTAACAAGTCCTCAGGACTAGTTGAAGTTTCTTGTGACGTTGTGTTTGATGAAACTAACGGCTCTCAAGTAGAGCAAGTTGATCTTGATGAGATAGGTAATGAAGAGGCTCCATGCATCGCGCTAAGGAACATGTCCATTGGGGATGTGTGTCCTAAGGAATCCGAAGAGCCACCACATGCACAAGATCAACCATCCTCCTCCACGCAAGCATGTCCACCAACTCAAAATGAGGACGAGGCTCAAGTTGATGTAGGAGAAAATCAAAATGATGAGCAACCTCAAGATGACGGCAATGATCAAGGAGGAGATGCAAATGATCAAGACAAGGAGGATGAAGAACCAAGACCGCCACACCCAAGAGTCCACCAAGCAACCAACGAGATCACCCCGTCGACACCATCCTCGACGACATTCATAAGGGGGTAACCACTAGATCTCGTGTTGCACATTTTTGTGAGCATTACACTTTTGTTTCCTCTATTGAGCCACACAGGGTAGAGGAAGCACTCCAAGATTCGGATTGGGTGATGGCGATGCAAGAGGAGCTCAACAACTTCACTAGGAATGAGGTATGTTATTTAGTTCCACGTCCTAACCAAAATGTTGTAGGAACCAAGTGGGTCTTCCGCAACAAGCAAGATGAGCATGGTGTGGTGACAAGGAACAAAGCTCGACTTGTGGCCAAGGGATACTCCCAAGTCGAAGGTTTGGATTTTGGTGAAACCTATGCACCCGTAGCTAGGCTTGAGTCAATTCGTATATTATTAGCCTATGCTACTTACCATGGCTTCAAGCTTTACCAAATGGACGTGAAGAGTGTCTTCCTCAATGGACCAATCAAGGAAGAGGTCTATGTTGAGCAACCTCCCGGCTTTGAAGACAGTGAGTATCCTAACCATGTCTATAGGCTCTCTAAGGCACTTTATGGGCTCAAGCAAGCCCCAAGAGCATGGTATGAATGCCTAAGAGATTTCCTTATTGCTAATGGCTTCAAAGTCGGCAAGGCCAATCCTACTTTATTTACTAAAACTCTTGACAATGATTTGTTTGTATGCCAAATTTATGTTGATGATATTATATTTGGGACTACTAACGAATCTACATGTGAAGAATTTAGTAGGATCATGACACAGAAATTCGAGATGTCAATGATGGGGGAGTTGAAGTATTTCTTAGGATTTCAAGTGAAGCAACTCCAAGAGGGCACCTTCATTAGCCAAACAAAGTATACTCAAGACATTCTAAACAAGTTTGGGATGAAGGATGCCAAGCCCATCAAGACTCCCATGGGAACCAATGGGCATCTCGACCTCGACACGGAAGGTAAATCCGTCGATCAAAAGGTATACCGGTCGATGATAGGTTCATTACTCTATTTATGTGCATCTCGACCGGACATTATGCTTTCCGTATGCATGTGTGCAAGATTCCAAGCTGACCCTAAGGAAGCTCACCTTACGGCCGTAAAACGAATCTTGAGATATTTGGATTATACTCCTAAGTTTGGGCTTTGGTACCCTCGGGGATCCACATTTGATTTAATTGGTTATTCCGATGCCGATTGGGCAGGGTGCAAAATAAATAGAAAGAGCACATCGGGGACTTGCTAGTTCTTGGGAAGGTCCTTGGAGTCTTGGGCTTCAAAGAAGCAAAATTCGGTAGCTCTTTCAACCGCCGAAGCCGAGTACATTGCCGCAGGCCACTGTTGCGCGCAATTGCTTTGGATGAGGCAAACCCTTAGGGACTATGGTTACAAATTAACCAAAGTTCCTCTTCTATGTGATAATGAGAGTGCAATCCACATGGCGGATAATCCCGTTGAGCATAGCCGCACTAAACACATAGCCATTCGGTATCATTTTCTTAGGGATCACCAACAAAAGGGAGATATCGAGGTTGCATACATTAATACTAAAGATCAATTAGCCGATATCTTCACCAAGCCACTAGATGAACAAAATTTTACCAAACTTAGGCATGAGTTAAATGTTCTTGATTCTAGAAATTTCTTTTGATATTTTGCACACATAGCTCATAAATATATCTTTGATCATGTCTCTTTTATATATGCTATGACTAATGTGTTTTCAAGTGAATTTCGAAACCAAGTCATAGGTTTATTGAAAGGGAATTGGAGTCTTCGGCGAAAACAAAGGCTTCCACTCCACTCTATAACTCATCCTTCGCCGTCGCTCCGAGCAACTCTCCATCTTTGGCATAATCTTCACTCATATGTTTTATTTGCCAAAGGGGAGAAAGTAGTCAACAAAGGGCTTATATTTCACTCTAAGTATCCGTTTTTGGCAATTCATGCCAAAGGGGGAGAAAGTATTAGCCCAAAGCAAAAGGACCGCACCACCACCTAATTTTAAAACTTATGATTTTCAAATTGGTATCTCATTGTGTTCGAAAGGGGGAGAAAGTAGCACCTTCAAAAATTGGTATCTTAAAACCCTCTTGAACACTAAGAGGAGATTTTTTTTAAAGGGAGTTTTGTTTAAGTCAAAGGAAAAGCATTTGGAACAGGGGGAGAAAAATTTCAAATCTTGAAAATGCTTCATCTTATTATCTACCTTTGACTAGGACTTTGAAAAGGATTTACAAAAAGAATTTGCAAAAACAAAACATGTGGTGCAAGTGTGGTCCAAAATGTTAAAAATAAAGAAACAATCCATGCATATCTAGTAAGTAATATTTATTGGCTCAATTCTAAGTAACCTTGGTACTTACTTTTTGCAAACTAGTTCAAATTATGCACTTCTATATTTGCTTTGGTTTGTGTTGGCATCAATCACCAAAAAGGGGGAGATTGAAAGGGAATTAGGCTTACACCTATTTTCTAATTGATTTTGGTGGTTGAATTGCCCAACATAAATGATTGGACTAACTAGTTTGCTCTAGTCTATAAGTTCTACAGGTGCCAAAGGTTCACAATAAGCCAATAAAAAGACCAAGAAAAGGGTTCAAACAAAAAAGCAAAAGACAACCCAGAAGGCACCCTGGTCTGGCGCACCGGATTGTCCGGTGTGCCACCGGACAGTGTCCGGTGCACCAGGGCGATCGAAGCCAAACTCGCTACCTTCGGAAATTCTTAAGGGCGCTCCGCTGTAATTCACCGGACTGTCCGGTGAGTCACCGGACAGTGTCCGGTGTGCCAGCGGAAGCAACGGCTACTACGGCTCCAACGGTCACCTGTAGAGGCATTCAATGCGCTACAGTGCGCGCCAGAGTCAGAGCACGCGCGGGAGGCGCACCGGACAGTCTATAGTACCTGTCTGGTGCACCACCGGACAGCCAGGCGACCCCACCAGTCAGAGCTCCAACGGTCGAACCCTAACGGCCGGGTGACGTGGCTGGCGCACCGGACACTGTCCGGTGGCGCACCGGACTGTCCGGTGCGCCCGTCGACAGCAGCCTTCACCAAACGGCTAGTTTGGTGGTTGGGGTTATAAATACCCCCAACCACCCCACATTCAAGTCATCCAAGTTTTCCACCTTCCAACTACTTACAAGAGCTAGGCATTCAATACAAGACACACCAAGTGATCAAATCCTCTCCAAATTCCACACAAGGCTTTAGTGATTAGTGAGAGAGATTTGTTGCGTTCTTTTGAGCTCTTGCACTTGGATTGCTTCTTTCTTTCATTCTTTCTTGCGAACAACTCAATTATAACCGAGGCAAGAGACACCAATTGTGGTGGTCCTTGCGGGGAAGTTTGTTCTCGTTTGATTGAGAAAAAAAAGCTCACTCGGTCCGAGGGACCGTTTGAGAGAGGGAAGGGTTGAAAGAGACCCGGTCTTTGTGACCACCTCAACGGGGAGTAGGTTTGCAAGAACCGAACCTCGGTAAAACAAATCTGCGTGTCACACTCTTTATTCGCTTGCAATTTGTTTTGCACCCTCTCTCTCGGACTCGATTATATTTCTAATGCTAACCCGGCTTGTAGTTGTGATTAACTTTGTAAATTTCAGTTTCGCCCTATTCACCCCCCTCTAGGCGACTTTCAGCTTAGATTGCTTCTTTTCTTTCTCATTCTTTTTGTGACAAACTCAATTGTAACCGAGGCAAGAGACACCAATTGTGTGGTGGTCCTTGTGGGGACTTAGTGTCCCGTGTGATTGAGAAGAGAAGCTCACTCGGTCTAAGTGATCGTTTGAGAGAGGGAAAGGGTTGAAAGAGACCCGGTCTTTGTGACCACCTCAACGGGGAGTAGGTTTGCAAGAACCGAACCTCGGTAAAGCAAATCCTTGTGTCTCACTCTTTTGCTTGCGATTTGTTTTTTCACCCTCTCTCTCGGACTCGCTTATATTTCTAACGCTAACCCGGCTTGTAGTTGTGATTAACTTTGTAAATTTCAGTTTCACCCTATTCACCCCCCCTCTCTATGCGACTTTCACCGAGGCGGCGAGTCCTTCGTTGTCGGAGTCGGATGACGAACAATCCGAGTCCCACTCTTTGCCAAGGTGCGCCTCGCCCTTCGCCTTCTTGTAGGCCTTCTTCTTTTCCCTCTTCCCGCTTTTCTCTTGTTCCTGGTCATTAGTATTGTCGGGACAATTTGCTATAAAATGACCATACTTACCACACTTGAAGCAGGAGCGCTTTCCCTTCGTCTTGCTCTTGTTGGGATGCTTCTTGCGACCCTTTAGCGTCGTCTTGAAGCACTTGATAATGAGGGCCATTTCCTCCTCGTTAAGACCAGCCGCCTCAACTTGCGCCACCTTGCTAGGTAGCGCCTCCCTGCTACTTGTTGCTTTGAGAGCAACGATTTGAGGCTCGTGGATTGGCATTGGGCCATTCAACGCCTCATCAACATATCTTGCCTCCTTGATCATCATTCGCCCGCTTACAAACTTTCCGAGTATTTCCTCGGGCGTCATCTTGGTGTACCTAAGATTTTCACGAATAGAGTTTACAAGATGAGGATCAAGGACAGTGAATGACCTTAGCATAAGCCGGACGACGTCATGGTCTGTCCATCTCGTGCTTCCATAGCTCCTTATTTTGTTGACCAGGGTCTTGAGCCTGTTGTACGTTTGGGTTGGCTCCTCCCCCTGATCATTGCGAACCTTCCCAGTTCGCCCTCCACCAACTCCATCTTCGTGATCATAGTGATGTCATTCCCCTCATGCGAGATCTTGAGGGTGTCCCAAATTTGTTTGGCGTTATCCAAGCCGCTCACCTTATGGTACTCTTCCCTGCACAAGGATGCTAATAGAACAGTGGTAGCTTGTGCATTTTTGTGAATTTGTTCATTGATAAACATGGGATTATCCGTACTATCAAATTGCATTCCATTCTCTACTATCTCCCATATACTTGGATGAAGAGAGAACAAATGGCTACACATTTTGTGACTCCAAAATTCGTAGTCCTCTCCATCAAAGTGTGGAGGTTTACCAAGAGGAATGGAAAGCAAATGAGCATTAGAATTATGCGGAATACGAGAATAATCAAAAGAAAAGTTTGAGTTGACCGTTTTCTTTTTCTCGTCGAAGTCGTCGTCTCTTTGGGAAAAAGAGGACTCATCGCTGTCATAGTAGACTATCTTCTTGATGCGCCTCTTCTTCTTCCCGTCCTTCTTCTTGTGACTCGAGCCAGAGTCAGTGGGCTTATCGTCTCTTGGCTCGTTGAAGACGGATTCCTTTTCTTTATCGTTGACCACCATCCCCTTTCCCTTAGGATCCATCTCTCCGGGCGATTAGTCCCTTTCGTGAAGAGAACGGCTCCGATACCAATTGAGAGCACCTAGAGGGGGGGTGAATAGGTGATCCTATAAAAACTTAAAACTTATAGCCACAAAACTTGGTTAAGTGTTAGAGAGATAATGTCAAGTGACTATAAAGCAAGCTCTTGCGAATCACAATAATCACACAAAAAGCAATCACAAGAGACACGCGAGTTATCCCGTGGTTCAACAAGTACAACACTTGTCTACCTCTACGTTGTGGTGTCCCAATGGACGATGGTTGCACTCAACCCCTTTCAAGTGATCCAATGATCAACTTGAATACCACGGTGTTTTGCTTTCTTTCACTATATCCCGTTTGCGAGGAATCTCCATAACTTGGAGCCTCTCGCCCTTACAACAAATATCAATGTAAAAGCACTAGAGTAAGGGAGGGGAGCAACACACACAAATCCACAACAATACGCACACACACAGGCCAAGACTTGAGCTCAAATGAAATGCAACAAGTTCACCACTAGAACGGAGCTAAATCACTAAGAAGATCAATCGAGTGTGCCGAGATGGAGTGTGAGAGTCTTAGAATGTTCAAAGTATGTTTGATGTCCTCCTCCATGCGCCTAGGGGTCCCTTTTATAGCCCCAAGGCAGCTAGGAGCCGTTGGAAGCAATCTGGGAAGGCAATTCTTGCCTTCTGTCGGGTGGCGCACCGGACAGTCCGGTGCACCATCGGACATCCACTGTTCACAGTCCGGTGCCCCCATCAGACCGTTGGCTCGGCCACGCGTCACGTGCGGATTGCGCGGCCGACCGTTGGCTTGGCCGACCGTTGGCTCACCGAACAGTCCGGTGATTTTTATTGTACGCTGTTGACTGTTTCCTGAGAGCGGTGACTTCGCCGCAGACGACTCACCGGACAGTCCGGTGATTTATAGCCGTACGCCGCCGTCGAGACCCGAGAGTAGGCTGTTCATCGGGACTGGTCCTGGCACACC
Source organism: Zea luxurians (assembly GCA_029449295.1). NCBI lineage: Eukaryota > Viridiplantae > Streptophyta > Magnoliopsida > Poales > Poaceae > Zea > Zea luxurians. The sequence continues at coordinate 176,998,815 of JAOPSE010000005.1, read as the reverse complement.
GGACACAGTCCGGTGCACCACTGGATAGTTCGGTGCACCCAGACCGAGCAGCCTTTTGGCTGTACATAGCCAACTTTTCTCCAAAACGATTTCTCCTGTTTCTAGCACTTAGACATAATACATTAGTCTTCAAAACAATGTACTAAGTCTAGAAACATACCTTTAATCTTGATTTGCACTTCGTGAGCTTTTGGCACAAATATCACTCAAAGCATTTTTGCGTGGAGCACTTAATCACCAAAATCTTATAGAAATGTCCCAAGGGCACATTTCCCTTTCAATGAGGCAAGTTGGAGTGTAGGAGTCGTCTTGTAGGTTGGTGAAGAGTTGCGAGCTTGAAGTAGATTGGATGGCATCGTTTGCCACCACTTCCTCTTCTTCGGAGCTAGAACTCTCTTCATCGGAGTTCCATTCTTCACCAATATGGGCTTGACCATATTTCTTCTTCTTGAAGTGTCCCTTGTTCTTGCCTCCCTTTTTGAACTTGTCCTTCTTGTATTCCTTCTTGGCTTCTTGTTCCTTTTTGTTAGGACAATCCGCTATGAAATAACCGGTTTGGCCACATTCATAGCATGCTCTCTTCTTTCCTTTCCTTTGAAACTTATCATTTTTCCTTACAAATTTCTTGAATGTTTTGATGAACATAGCTGTGTATTCATCACTTGAGCTATCTTCATCACTTGATGTCTCGACCACTTACTTTGCCTTGTGGTCTTTGTTCTTCTTGGGTGAGTCTTGTTCATTTGTGATCAAGGCATGAGAGTCTCTTGTCTTGATTGGGGCTTCTTCGGATTCATGTTGCTGAATCTTTGCAAATAATTGATGAGGCGTCATTTCCTCATAGTCATCACGGTCCCTTATCATCCTTGCTAGACTCTTGTCCTTTTCTTTGTATGCTCTCATGAATAGTCTCGTGACCTTGGAGTCACTCCAATCTTCACTTCCAAGCACTCTTATTTTGTTTACTAACACCATCAACCGATCAAAGAGTGATTGAAGCGACTCGCCCTTAGTCCAATCATATCTAGCAAGCTCACTCTCCAAAGCTTCAATTCTATGTCTCTTAGCTTTGGGATCTCCTTCATGTGACATTTTAAGTATATTCCAAATGTCACGGGCATCTTCTCTTCCTTGAACTTTCCGGTATTCTTCTGGACAAAGACTTCCTTTAATTATGCTCACCGCTTGAGCGTTGCGATGAACCTCTTACATCATTTCCGGAGTCATCTCTTCTCCTTGGGCGGGCTTATACATACCTACATTGACAATCTCCCGATGTACACCGATTAAATGTGACTTCATCTTGTCGGCCCACTCATCATAGTTCAACTCACTAAGAGTTGGTAACTTTCCAAGTGGGGCGGAAGAGAAGTTGGGGATAAAATTTCTAGAGTAATCAAATTGAACTTTACTGAATTCGTTACCTTTACTTTTGGTGGATGATCCTTCGGTGGTGATACTTACCTTGCTCAACACCTTTGACACCAAAAGATCTACCAAGTCATCATTGTATTCAAATTTTCCCTTACCTTTATCTTCTTCGGCCTTTCTTCTTGATTCTTCTTCTTCGACCTTTTTCTTAGCATCTTCCTCTTTCATCTTGAGGAACATCTTCTCGGCAATCTTCATGGCGAGGTCGAGGACCTTGGGGTCCACTTCCTCAATGGAGGATGTGACGGGGATTTCCTCGAGGATAGGATCCACATGGTCCTGTTAAGTAGACATAATCGTTTCCTCACGCGGTTAAGTGCAAAACGAGGTACGAGGTTCTGATACCAATTGAAAGTAGCCTAGAAGGGGGTGAATAGGTGTCACACCCGGATTTTAGGGGTCCAAAACCCGGGCGCGAACATAAACACCAGGTATGCTGGGACCAAGTCTCACACATATGATGTATAGTGGCACAGGATCGAATGTCACATCTTTATATATAACAGGAGTTCTATACAAAATAAATAATTACATTATAAGGAGACAACGGTCCAGCAACCCAAAGTTGACTGGGAGACGACGGCCTAGACCTCTCACGAACTCATCGTAGCATCCTCCAAGCGCCTCATCCTGTGGTACCTGTTCTTGACCTGTGGGGTGTGTGAGACAGCAAGAGTGAGCTCACATACGTTCATCGCTCAACAAGTTGTGGGGAATAATGTGCATGAACTCGCCAAAGGTGGGAGCTCACGTGAAGTGTAAGGCTTACCAAAAGAAGATGGTTAGAGCTGAGCATTGCTTTTAAAGTTGGTCAAAATTTTATTAGCAGTTACTAAGTATAAGTAAATACCAAACCCAATTAAGTAGTAGAACAAAAGTAACAACATCACCTGCGATGCAATGCATATGACAATTGAATTTAGTTCCATAATTTAATCATGTGAGTGTCCGAGCTGCTCATGACCGTGAGCACGGCTAGTATACCAGTTTTACACTCTGCAGAGGTTGCGCATCTTTACCCACAAGTCGTGTATCCCATGTCGCCAGGGTTTGCAAGGCCCTTAGACACTTCCGAGGTGAATGGCTAGGGATCCACTACGAGGCCTTTACAAAGTTCCACTAGCTTCCGAAAACCCGCTACAGTTTATAGGAAGTTCCAATGCAGGAATCCCTTGCAGGACCGCCATCGCAGCAAAATCCTCCCGAGGGCCTCCCTACACTGACCACTCCCCTACTGCCCTTGCCCCTTTCGGGTAAGGTAGTCTTCCACTAGCTTTCCTAATTAATCAGCCAAGGGCGTCCCATTCCACCCTTGTGGTAGCACTGTTTTCCCGGGTGGTTCTCCATGTTCCAATTAACATAATGATCTTAACATGAACCATAAATAACAACTGATAACAAAAGTATAATCATGAATAGTGTAATCTTCATACCCAAAACCACATATAGCACTAGCAAGTACTACCCAGAAAGTTCAGTGGTAAACAAGGTATAAAGATAAACAAACTAGGGTAACCTATTGGGTCCCATCAAAATTAACCTATGCAGATCATTATGATTAATTAGAACATGAGTGGGTAAAAGAAGTGATCAAGGGCACAACTTGCCTGGGACTTGAGATTCCAGGTACCAGGATGATCTTCAGGTGATACGTATCCTCACTGCTAGTCGTAGCAATTCAAACAAACATGGTATAGGCAAAATTAACATTACACCAAACATAAGGACAAAATACACATTAATAATATACATATTAAAATAAGATCATAGGAACAGGAATTATTAATTTTGGAGTTATAGATTTTTAGTTATGAATTTTCAAAGGTTTTATGTGTTTAAAATAGATTAAGTGAGAGATTAAATTTCTAACTGTTTTCATGTCAAAACAGAGGCTCTAGGTGGTAGAGAATAAAATTATAAAATTTTAGAAAGTGGAATGGATTAATTTGGACTAAAAATGGATTTTCTATGAATTATCTAAGTTCTAGCAATTATTTTCATATTAAAAAAATCTATTTTCAATTTTATTTATTCAATTAAACAAGTTCTGGACTGGGCCTCAATTAATGGGAAACGTAGGGGCTGTTTAACAAATAACCCGAGACTCAGTCAACAGTGCCCATGGACGGCGGGTTTATTGTGTGAAAACCGAGGGGCTCTTTTAGAAAACTTCTCGGTCGAAGGGGTATCCCGCACTCAGAGCCGTCCGATCTAGTTTCAACGGCAGAGATTAGACCGAGCCCACCGCGAAGCGGTATGCGTTCTCGGCCATCGGATCAACGACGAGCGGCCCGGATTTAATGTAGCCCCGAACGACCAACGCCCGCACGATCAAGGATCTACGGTCAGGATCTAAACATCGAAGAGGTATGCCCCGATCTAATCCTGGACGTCCACGACCGATCCAACGGCCATGAATCACCCGTGGAAGCGCTACGCCCGACCTAATTCTAAGCGCTGGATGGAGATCCAACGGCCACAGCACCCGTCGCCTACCTCCAGGTGAACCACGACGGAGCTGACTGCGCACGGCGGCGCACGCGAGCGCGACGACGAACGGCCAACCCCGAGCGCACCTCAGACAAATTGAATGGAGTGACACGAAGAGGAGGGCAAGGCGGACACAGAGGAGGACTTCTTACCGGAAACCTCGGAGTGATTCCTCCCGACCACGACACGGGGCGGAACACGCCAGCGATGGGCACGACGGTGCGAAATTCACCCACCTCACCGACGCACGACACCAATTGCAGGCGCGGACGGATTCCCCGGACGATTACGATCACCCTTGGCCACGCACCGAAGCAAAACCTCCCTCACCGAGGGAGTTCACCGGCGGCGGCGCTCGGTTTCTCTCGACGTACGACGAACTGGGTTGTTCAAGAGCGCCGACTACCTATTTGTACCCTGCAAGGTGTCCGAGTCCGCGTCCGAGAAGGTAGGGGGGGTCGTTGAGCCGGCCCGGCCAGCCGAACTCCCCAACCATCGCGGCGAAATCGGTAACCATGCGTGCGGCGGAGTCGCGCGTTCTGTTGTCGGAGAGAAGAAACAGCTGACAGGGGGGGCCCCACGCGTAAGTGACCGCGTGAAAAAGATAAAAGAAAAGGGCGCAAGTGGGCCGGCGGGGGAAGAAAGCAGATATGGGCTGAAATGGGTGTGCGCGGCCCACGATCAGGGTTTGTTCTTTTTTTTTATATTTCCTGCTTTATTTCTCCCTCTTTATTTGTAAATTTCAAATTTGAATTCAAATATTGTTGTGAGTTTCACCTTGGGTCTAAATGCATAATTTCAAATACTAATATAAAATGAACAGATTTATTTACATATTTATTTCCTTTATATAATATTTTCCTCCTCCTTTCTCAAACCCTAGAATTTCCTTTTCTATTTTCAAAGTTCTCACTTCAAGTCCAATGCAAATTCAAACACATGTTTTGAACTTCAACTTGTCAAGTGTCAAAATAATTCCTAATATAAAATCTACTGTTTAAAATATGATTTTCTTTTTTTTCCCTTTTCTTTTCCTTATCATTTATGTATGGAAGGAGTAAATGGTTTTATTAAAAATTCTCCTCTCATTCTCTATTTTCTATTCCTTTTTGATTTACAAAATTTAAAATTCAATTCTAAGATAAATTTAGGAAATTCATACCCAACATAAATTATGAAGCAATAAATATATATTTATTTGTATATTTATTCTCTTTTCCTTTTCTTCATTATTTTCTTATTTCCTAGTTTCCAGAGCATTATGATACTTTGTTTATATTTTTTTTCTACTAATTTTGGGTCTTACAAATCCTACCCCCCTTAAAAATAATCTCGTCCTCGAGATTTGTAAGAAAAGGATGTATACTCATATTGTTCTCGGAACATATGCACAAACAAAGGAGTCTCGGCATGATGCATAATCTTTTAACAAACATAGGTTTAATAGACCTTATTATTATCACTAAAATGGTAATAATACTAACTAATAGCTAAACTAATATTTAGGTCTTACAAATAGTAACAAAATATATATATATATATATATATCTATATCTATGTTTATCTCTCTATTCTTGTTGCTCGTTGACTTCTTCACCGACTACTTCATCTCCAACTGGCTCTTCTTCCTGAATTTCAAGTTCACCGGGTTCAGCTTCTACTTCTGCATGATGGGCATATCCCCGGTTGATAGATAGGGGCTGACTCTTTCCTGCCGAGGCTTGTCCTTGCTTCATCGGAGCCGGTGTAGTGTAGGCAGCTCTGTTGGGACAGTAGTTGGCGTAGTGTCCCGGTTGTCCACACTTGAAGCATGTCCTGATGGCGGTTGTGTTGGGAGCAACAGTTCCTCCTGGAGTGCTTGCTTTTGGAGGAGCAGTTGGTGCCTGTTGAGTTTGTTGTCTAGAACTGCCACTAGCTGGTGTATTTGGAGTGGTAGTATAGCGAGGACGGGAACTACTTCCAGCCTGCCCTTGGTTGACAGCCTTTCTTTTCTCTCCAAATATACTCCTCTTGTTCTCTACAGCAATAGCTTTGTCAAGTAGCCTTTGGAAGGATGGGAATGTGTGCGATACCAGTTGATATTGCAAGGGTCCAATCAAACCGTCCAGAAAAAGCTCCTGCTTTTGCTCATCATCCTCAACATCTCTAGGAGCATATCGAGATAACTGGATAAATTTGTCCCTATATTCACTCACGGACATACTTCCTTGCTTGAGGGAGAGAAACTCCTTTCTCTTAATCTTCATGAGCCCAGCAGGAATATGGTAATTCCTGAATTGTGTGGAGAATTCTTCCCAGGTAATTGTATCGGCAGCAGCATGAGCTGCACAGTACGCATCCCACCAATCCGCAGCGGGACCAGCAAGACGACCCGATGCATAGAGTACTTTCTCTCGGTCCGAGCACTGGGCTATGTTGAGCATCTTCTCTATGGACTTTAACCAGTCATCTGCTTGCAGCGGATCTGCGGAGTTGGAGAAGGTTGGTGGTTTGTGGCTCATGAATTCCCGGTGCTTGTCCCGGGGTGGAACTGGTGGTGGAGGTGGAGGCAATGGCACTTGTTGTTGTTGCTGCTGTTGTTGAAGTTGTTGTTGCAGCTGCTGTTGTTGTACCCTTCTCTCCTGGCGTATCTCTTCCCGCTCTTGGCGCATTTCCCGACGTGCATCCTCTCTTTCCTGGTGCATTTCTTGGCGTTCTTGCTGCATTTGGGTGCGCATATCTGCCATAGTGTCCGCCATTTGCTGCATCATTCTCATTTGAGCTGCGACTAGTGGATCAACTCCGCCTGGTGGAGGATTAGGAGGATTCATCTCTGCTGACTGTGGTTGGGGTTGTCGATTAGCAGGTAAATCAATTCCACCACCCCGCCTGGTATTGACCATCTAAGTTAGAAGCATATGGTAAGATAGTTTTGCAGGGGAATCATTTGGTAGGCAGAATGAATAAGCTAATAGTTGGTTATGTACTTAAAACTTTCTTTGGCAGGGCTTGACCAGATATTTTATGTCAAGACTAGGGTAATTAGTTGTACGAGGTGAATGTCCAAAGGTAAGATAGAATATGTCAAGATGAGATAGATACGGAATACTATACATATATTTTCTAAGGGGATAATCTAGATTGTCTAGTTATCTTACAAATGCTATCCTTTATGCCTAGATGTATATGCAGATGTGATTGTGGACATTACTCCACAACCCATCACACTCAAACAAAGATCCAAATCGGACAGATATCATAAGAACAAACATTCAAATACATAGACACTTATAAAAATAGTTTTGTTTTTGTTCCTAGGATTAGGTCTCCTATTCCTAAAGTCACTTTAGGCACTGGATTTCAAAGTGTGAAATCCACATTTGTCTTAGAAGTGAAGAGGTAAGAATAATCAGAGTAAAGCGGAAATAGATGAGAAAAGATTAAGATAAGCTTAGAAAAGAATCAGAGTAGCAGAGGTAAGTAGACAAGGGTTGTCCAGTTCTATCTAGGTGTCGTCCTACAGTCAACATTCCTCTGATACCACTTCTGTCACACCCGGATTTTAGGGGTCCAAAACCCGGGCGCGAACATAAACACCAGGTATGCTGGGACCAAGTCTCACACATATGATGTATAGTGGCACAGGATCGAATGTCACATCTTTATATATAACAGGAGTTCTATACAAAATAAATAATTACATTATAAGAAGACAACGGTCCAGCAACCCAAAGTTGACTGGGAGACGACGGCCTAGACCTCTCACGAACTCATCGCAGCATCCTCCAAGCGCCTCATCCTGTGGTACCTGTTCTTGACCTGTGGGGTGTGTGAGACAGCAAGAGTGAGCTCACATACGTTCATCGCTCAACAAGTTGTGGGGAATAATGTGCATGAACTCGCCAAAGGTGGGAGCTCACGTGAAGTGTAAGGCTTACCAAAAGAAGATGGTTAGAGCTGAGCATTGCTTTTAAAGTTGGTCAAAATTTTATTAGCAGTTACTAAGTATAAGTAAATACCAAACCCAATTAAGTAGTAGAACAAAAGTAACAACATCACCTGCGATGCAATGCATATGACAATTGAATTTAGTTCCATAATTTAATCATGTGAGTGTCCGAGCTGCTCATGACCGTGAGCACGGCTAGTATACCAGTTTTACACTCTGCAGAGGTTGCGCATCTTTACCCACAAGTCGTGTATCCCATGTCGCCAGGGTTTGCAAGGCCCTTAGACACTTCCGAGGTGAATGGCTAGGGATCCACTACGAGGCCTTTACAAAGTTCCACTAGCTTCCGAAAACCCGCTACAGTTTATAGGAAGTTCCAATGCAGGAATCCCTTGCAGGACCGCCATCGCAGCAAAATCCTCCCGAGGGCCTCCCTACACTGACCACTCTCCTACTGCCCTTGCCCCTTTCGGGTAAGGTAGTCTTCCACTAGCTTTCCTAATTAATCAGCCAAGGGCGTCCCATTCCACCCTTGTGGTAGCACTGTTTTCCCGGGTGGTTCTCCATGTTCCAATTAACATAATGATCTTAACATGAACCATAAATAACAACTGATAACAAAAGTATAATCATGAATAGTGTAATCTTCATACCCAAAACCACATATAGCACTAGCAAGTACTACCCAGAAAGTTCAGTGGTAAACAAGGTATAAAGATAAACAAACCAGGGTAACCTATTGGGTCCCATCAAAATTAACCTATGCAGATCATTATGATTAATTAGAACATGAGTGGGTAAAAGAAGTGATCAAGGGCACAACTTGCCTGGGACTTGAGATTCCAGGTACCAGGATGATCTTCAGCTGATACGTATCCTCACTGCTAGTCGTAGCAATTCAAACAAACATGGTATAGGCAAAATTAACATTACACCAAACATAAGGACAAAATACACATTAATAATATACATATTAAAATAAGATCATAGGAACAGGAATTATTAATTTTGGAGTTATAGATTTTTAGTTATGAATTTTCAAAGGTTTTATGTGTTTAAAATAGATTAAGTGAGAGATTAAATTTCTAACTGTTTTCATGTCAAAACAGAGGCTCTAGGTGGTAGAGAATAAAATTATAAAATTTTAGAAAGTGGAATGGATTAATTTGGACTAAAAATGGATTTTCTATGAATTATCTAAGTTCTAGCAATTATTTTCATATTAAAAAAAATCTATTTTCAATTTTATTTATTCAATTAAACGAGTTCTGGACTGGGCCTCAATTAATGGGAAACGTAGGGGCTGTTTAACAAATAACCCGAGACTCAGTCAACAGTGCCCATGGACGGCGGGTTTATTGTGTGAAAACCGAGGGGCTCTTTTAGAAAACTTCTCGGTCGAAGGGGTATCCCGCACTCAGAGCCGTCCGATCTGGTTTCAACGGCAGAGATTAGACCGAGCCCACCGCGAAGCGGTATGCGTTCTCGGCCATCGGATCAACGACGAGCGGCCCGGATTTAATGTAGCCCCGAACGACCAACGCCCGCACGATCAAGGATCTACGGTCAGGATCTAAACATCGAAGAGGTATGCCCCGATCTAATCCTGGACGTCCACGACCGATCCAACGGCCATGAATCACCCGTGGAAGCGCTACGCCCGACCTAATTCTAAGCGCTGGATGGAGATCCAACGGCCACAACACCCGTCGCCTACCTCCAGGTGAACCACGACGGAGCTGACTGCGCACGGCGGCGCACGCGAGCGCGACGACGAACGGCCAACCCCGAGCGCACCTCAGACAAATTGAATGGAGTGACACGAAGAGGAGGGCAAGGCGGACACAGAGGAGGACTTCTTACCGGAAACCTCGGAGTGATTCCTCCCGACCACGACACGGGGCGGAACACGCCAGCGATGGGCACGACGGCGCGAAATTCACCCACCTCACCGATGCACGACACCAATTGCAGGCGCGGACGGATTCCCCGGACGATTACGATCACCCTTGGCCACGCACCGAAGCAAAACCTCCCTCACCGAGGGAGTTCACCGGCGGCGGCGCTCGGTTTCTCTCGACGTACGACGAACTGGGTTGTTCAAGAGCGCCGACTACCTATTTGTACCCTGCAAGGTGTCCGAGTCCGCGTCCGAGAAGGTAGGGGGGGTCGTTGAGCCGGCCCGGCCAGCCGAACTCCCCGACCATCGCGGCGAAATCGGTAACCATGCGTGCGGCGGAGTCGCGCGTTCTGTTGTCGGAGAGAAGAAACAGCTGACAGGGGGGGGCCCACGCGTAAGTGATCGCGTGAAAAAGATAAAAGAAAAGGGCGCAAGTGGGCCGGCGGGGGAAGAAAGCAGATATGGGCTGAAATGGGTGTGCGCGGCCCACGATCAGGGTTTGTTCTTTTTTTTTTATATTTCCTGCTTTATTTCTCCCTCTTTATTTGTAAATTTCAAATTTGAATTCAAATATTGTTGTGAGTTTCACCTTGGGTCTAAATGCATAATTTCAAATACTAATATAAAATGAACAGATTTATTTACATATTTATTTCCTTTATATAATATTTTCCTCCTCCTTTCTCAAACCCTAGAATTTCCTTTTCTATTTTCAAAGTTCTCACTTCAAGTCCAATGCAAATTCAAACACATGTTTTGAACTTCAACTTGTCAAGTGTCAAAATAATTCCTAATATAAAATCTACTGTTTAAAATATGATTTTCTTTTTTTTCCTTTTCTTTTCCTTATCATTTATGTATGGAAGGAGTAAATGGTTTTATTAAAAATTCTCCTCTCATTCTCTATTTTCTATTCCTTTTTGATTTACAAAATTTAAAATTCAATTCTAAGATAAATTTAGGAAATTCATACCCAACATAAATTATGAAGCAATAAATATATATTTATTTGTATATTTATTCTCTTTTCCTTTTCTTCATTATTTTCTTATTTCCTAGTTTCCAGAGCATTATGATACTTTGTTTATATTTTTTTTCTACTAATTTTGGGTCTTACAATAGGCTACACCTAAAAATTTTCACTAAAAAAACTTCGAGATAGGTCAAATTAAAGTTGCACTGGTGTAAACCGGTTCAGTTGATTTTGTTTACAACTGAACAAGTTTGAACCTGCTCAACTTAGATTAAATAATTAGTTAAACAAATATTACGAAGTAGTAAAAGATATTGCTAACGACTTGCTCTACAGAAAATCCACTCAAATAGATGAATATGAACCAACCAACAATTTAAGGCACTTGACAAGAAAGCACAAGAACACGCGATTTATCCCGAGGTTCGGCAACCACCACAAAGGTGTCCTACTCCTCGTTGAGGAGCCCACAAAGGGCCAGGTCTTTTCCAACCCTAATCCTCCACAAGCCGACCACAAAGGTCAAGGCAATCTCTTCTCAAATTTGCTCAATGAGCGGGTAATACAAACTTCTTAGGGTCGTCCACAAATTTGGAGACTCCCAAGCAACCTCTAACCGTCAAGGAACACAAGGCTCCAAGAGTAACAAATCCGCACAAGGTCAAGTTTGCAATGAACTCAAGAACAAAGAGAATGTGAGAATCAAGATGAAATTGACAGCGCGTTAGATCGACTTCACCTCACACCAAGGATCCTTCAATCGATTGAAGAGGATGCGATTTCGGGTGTGAGATGTGAATTGAATGCCTTTGGTTAGGGTTTGGTCAGCTGAGAAATCGTGGAGAGAGCAGAAGTAATGAAGAGAGAGAGAGAGTGTGTGGGGGGGTATTTAAAGGATCCCCAAAAGCTGGCAGCCGTTGGGAGAAAAGAGCCGAAAACCGGTTGAACCGGTTTATAGACCAGTTGAACCGATTTCCACCAGGTAGATCCCGGTTCACAGACCTATTCAGCCGGAGACTCGACCGGATCCAAAACCGGTTGAGCCAGGAAAAATTCCGGTTGAACCGGTTTCCCAAAAATATCTGCAATGATTTTTCTGACAGCTCTAACTGTCAGACAGGTCAGAGCAGGGATGGCAGAGGAACAGTCTCGAAACCGGTTGAACCGGTTTCAGGTCCGGTTGAACCGGTTTCAAAGGCTGAAAAGCAAGTTTTGAACATTTTGAAGTGAACAAAGGTGGAACTCTTGTGGGAAGTAAAAATGGTTTTTCTCAAAGGCATTCATGATCTGAAAAAGTGTTCTCTAAGATGATTTCGAAGGATTTTGAACTTAGCTCATTGCATAACTTACTTAACCATTGTGGATCCCTCTTAATTGAACGGCGATTCCTACAACTCAAGAATTATAAAATGAACACTGTCGTTGTTTCCAAGCACTTGGAGCACGCCATATGATGTAGAATTTAAATCCGATGTGCTATACATTTTTATGCTCATAAGATCTGTGCTTCTCCTGTCTGTAGAATTATTGTGTACATGCTAGGAGCAAACTTGTTAGAATCTCTGTTTGTTTTGTCATTTAATCACCAAAACCCTCAATTAGGGTTGATTGCACTTACAGGTTGATATACGGAAAGTTATAACTAGAACTGTCGTTACCCCCGAACAAGGGTACCCCCTACTACTGTATCAAGACGTAGTGCCTACGTGGCTATCTCTTAGCCGCGCAGCAATAATGCCGTGACCAAGGCCAGGCCACGACTCGGCCCAGTCGCGGACCGCTACTTAGGGCCCACAGCAGCGCCCGACCGCACTACATGGCCGGGTCCGGAGCTGCCACGTGTCCAGGAAAGAAGGAATGCTCCAGGACATCAACAGTAAGTCCGGACCCCCATGGGAGAGCGCCAGACCTCTGGGTATGCAGTCGAGACCCCAGGGAGGTCCGAGACCACCACATGTGCAGGCCGGGTCCTTGGGATGGAGTCCAGACCCCCTACGTGGGGTCTGGACCGCCCACGGCAGGGCCCCGGAATTCCAAGGGTGTACGCTTCTGCTCTCCGCTCAGGCGGAGACCCGATGCCGCCACGTGGCCTACGTCCCGTGACGTAAGCCAACGGGCGGAGCCTGACGTATGGCCTCTGCACCGCGGGCCGCACTGCGGGCTACGCCGCAAGCTACGCTACCTCAGCATTAAATGCGGATAGGGCGCACCGCCTGTCCATCCCGTTAACAGGCGATGTGCCGCCTCAACATTTAATGCGCTCTATCCACTCCGCTGGCAGGCGATGTGCCGCCTCGGTATTTAATGAGCCCTCTCTCTATTCCTCTGGCGGACAGCGACCGGGCCATCCTGCAGGCGGCGAACCTGTCCAATCTATTGGCAGGTGGCGTGCCCATACTGCCGCATGTTCTGCACTCATGATGGCTCGCGCGTTACCGAGGAAGCAGCCACGAGAAGTCAATACTATAAGCGCTATTACTACACTCGGAGATCTCCCGGACATTGCAGGAGTTAGTTATTTCCCTCCATTTTGCCTCTAGGCCCACATGTCGGGGCTCAGTACCCTTGTACGTGTCCCCTTGGTCTATAAAAGGGAGGGCACACGGCGTAACGGGGGCACACTCACTTAGATCCACACAGGCCAACTTAGATTCTCAGCTCCCAAGCTCTCACAGCAATACAACACACAGTGGAGTAGGGTATTACGCTCCGGTGGCCCGAACCACTCTAAATCTTTGTGTTCTTGTGTGTTCATCCCACAATCTCATAACAGGCAAAACGCTTAGCCCCTTCCTTATCTTAGGATTTAGGGCGGGTGTATTCCGCCACCCGGCCGGAGATTCCCTCTCCGACAAGAACTATGCTACATTTACTCATAGGGCAGAAATGATAAAGAAAGTAATTGGTTTGATTGGAATGTGTTCGGTGGTTCTCAATCGGCCGTACCCTTCACACACACACACACACACACACACATATATATATATATATATATATATATATAGGGAGAGGTGTGGACCAGTTCCTAGGCGATAGCTAACAAATACCACGTAATTAGATGGATAACTACACATGAGATAAGGATAATCGTCCGATTAATTTGATCGCGGGGGCGCGAACCATGCAACCCTAGAGCCAAATCGTCCGTCACTTTTAGTGTTCAACTCCTTGTTCTATTGTTCAGACATGTTGTATATATAAGGAAACTAAATCAAGCTGGTATGCTACTTGTAACAGTCTCCCCAACAATAACCTCTCTTTTTCATTTTGAAAATGAGATAGTGGAAGATGATAGCTAACCAGAGAAGGCAAACGTAGCGCGCGAGGAGGGAGATGCTCGGCCGGGGAGCACACCCGTCGTCGATATATTGAATCCGAACAGCAGTGTCTCTTCTTTTCACTACCGTCCACGGTTGCTGCCCCGCTATCGCGACTACGGCCTTGACCACAGTGGCGAAGTCTTTCTGGTGCCACCCTGGCCGGAGGAGGGGGAGGAGCGCGCGGGCGCACGCGTCTGTTAGCGAGGCCGTGTACCTCGTGGCGGCGCCCTAGGAGTAGCGCGACCGCGCACCTGGCGCACATCAGAGTTGGTGAAGAAGAGGAAGGCCACCTTCTGCTTGCTGTGTCAGCGAGGGGAGGGGAGGCGAGGCCGACATTGGAGGCGGAGGAGCGCGAGGCGCAAGAGCACGCAGTCCTCCGTCTCATCGACGTCCAGATGACCGAAAGCTCGCGAGGCGGAATGGCTTGAGGCGCTGCGCGAGCCACAAAGAGAGGGTTCTGAAAGTCGAGCGAAGAGAGGCGAGGAGAGACGAAGCGTCCGTCAGAAGTCTCCAGAGGTGAAGGAAACGAGGAAGATGTATTCCGAAGAAGTGGCAACGAACGTCCGTTGATTAACAATCGAGTGGCCAGAAGCATTCACCAACGTGGACACCGTCAACCTCTCCGTTTTGAACCGACTTTTGTATATAGCAAATAGGGAATATCAACCAGGAAAAAATATAATGGCACACAATAAATTAATCTTCTAAGAGCATCTTTAAGAGCTCCTGAGATTTTTTTTTTTAAAATTAAGTTTTTATAGAAAAATACAAAAATGTGTCTTCAACAGTTCCCTAAAGTACTACCAACTTTTTTCTAGCACTTAAAACTATCTCATTTATAGCTATAAATAGTGTGAACTATCTAGAAATAATATATCGTTTTAAGAGATCTATTGAAGAAAGAATTAAAAATCTACTTTTTATTAATTTTTTTAAATATCTCTTAAAACTTATTTTTAGGAGTAATTTTCTCGGAGCACTTACATATGCTCTAACTAGAGATGGCAATGGGGACCCGATCCCCGATTCCCCGTGGGGAATTCCTCTATTAGGGGACGGGGATGGGGAAATTTCTTCCCCCACGGGGATGTAAACGGGGAAAATTTCTCCCCCGACGGGTAAACGGGGACGGGGATGAGGGAGCATTTCCCATCCCCGTTCCCCGCGGGGACCCGTTAAACTTACATGTGATGACGTTTTCATATAATAGTTAATGATAAAAATAAATAATTATCTTGCCAAGAGATCACTAGTTATATAAATGCGTTCATTTTAATGTACACATAATGATTTTTGCATCTAACAATGTGTATAAGTGAAAATGTTTTACATTAATAACAAATGAAGTACGATCTAATTATAATTTAAGCGGAGACGGGGATCCCCGATGGGGATTTATCCCCGCGGGTAACGAGGATGTGGAAGAAATATCCCCCGCAAGCGTTCGTGGAGATCCCCGTGGGGAAGTTTTTTTCGTCGCGGGGACGGAGATAGAGAGCCAAAACTCGACGGGAAATTCCCTGTTGCCATCCCTAGCTCTAACACAATATCACCTCGGTGGATCGGTCGAACGGGCGGAGACGTCGAGACAGCACGCCAGCCCCTCACCTTTTTTCTCTCTCAACCCGCCAGCGCCACCAGCAACTTCCCTCAGATCCCATCCACCCCTCGCTATTAAAGCAGCCCAGGCCGCCGCCCGCCGCCGCTCACCCACCAATCCACAGCGAGACCCGACCCCGCCGTCGCGATGAGGCCGGCGCTGCTCAAGTCCACGGCCGAGCTCCTCCGCCGCAGCCGCGGCTACGCCTCCTCGGCCAACCCGGAGCGGAAGGTGGCCATCCTCGGCGCTGCGGGCGGCATCGGACAGCCGCTCTCCCTCCTCATGAAACTCAACCCGCTCGTCTCCTCCCTCTCCCTCTATGATATCGCCGGGACCCCCGGCGTCGCGGCCGACGTCTCCCACATCAACTCCCCCGCCCTGGTACCCCCGGCTCGGCGCGCTCCTCTCATCCTCTGGCCTGGCTCGGACCGACTGGACTGGATCCGAGCTCACTGGTTTCCGCTCGACTCCTGCAGGTGAAGGGGTTCATGGGGGACGACCAGCTCGGGGAGGCGCTCGAGGGCTCCGACGTCGTCATCATCCCCGCCGGGGTGCCCAGGAAGCCCGGTATGACTAGGGACGACCTCTTCAACATCAACGCCGGCATCGTTAAGGGGCTCTGCACTGCCATCGCCAAGCACTGCCCCAACGTAAGCGTCGCGCCCGTGCCTCTGTAGATCTGCAGCTTAGGCATCTAGGCCTGGTTGCTAGATTTGGTACTCTACTTTTGGCGATTGGAATGGCCGGTGATTAGATCTTGTGCAGATCTAGCGCCCAGTGCTGATCTGGTGAAGTAAACTAGTAAAGTGGCACACCTACCTACCCGACAGGAAATGGAGTGGGCCTGTTTGCGCAAAACATACAGAATTTACCACGTCCTCCTTGCCAGCCTCAATGCCTTGATATTGCCACCTGAAGTAAAGAGGACTCACTTGCTCTAGAGCTCATATAGATATGTTAACATCCCCGTGCTTTGCATATGAGATGTTAGATGATATTAAGCGTGTATACGCTCTAGTTCCTTATATATGTCCAGTGAACATTTTCATTTTGTTTTTGCTTATTTTCTTCCATCACACTGATCATGTTGATTATATGCTTCTTAGGCTCTTGTCAATATGATCAGCAACCCTGTCAACTCCACTGTCCCGATTGCGGCGGAGGTTTTCAAGAAGGCTGGTACTTATGATGAGAAGAAGCTGTTTGGTGTGACTACTCTTGATGTTGTTCGTGCTAAAACTTTTTATGCTGGAAAAGCGGGTGTGCCAGTTACTGGTAATAATATCATGTTTTAGTTGGCAGTAGACATTGAGATTATGGGTCAGAATTAACTTCTCATCTCCCTTGACATGACTTATTGCTGTGCCCTTTTGCAGAGGTGAATGTACCTGTTGTTGGAGGCCATGCGGGTATTACTATTCTGCCACTCTTCTCGCAGGTATTGTCTCCTTGGACCATGTCTGAGGCTTCCTGCAAGAATGATATACATGACCCCTCCAAAGTTTACCAAGTTAGAATTAGAATATATATATAATCAATGGCAAAAATGACCTTTTAGCATAAATATGGCTTATGATGATCAAGTAGTGTATTAATATTGTTGGCAACAAATGCAAACTGATTAGCAAAGAGGTTGTGTTTTGTGGACTGGACCACTGGAGTCAAAAAGAATGTTTGCTTATACTAGTGCAATAATTTCTATTTATCAATTGTGCATAAGAATTCTAAAGCTATCTTTGGCTATCGTTTTACATAGCATAATCCTTGCCTGTACTAAAATACTATTGCAAGTGATAGTCATTTCTATGCTAGCTGTATTATATGATGTACCTTGTATCTCTGAAGCTAGAAACTTAAACATAAACTTCGACCCTAAAATCAATATTTCTGTTTTATACAGGCCACTCCTGCAAGCAATTCGTTGTCCCAAGAAGACATTGAGGCCCTCACCAAGAGGACACAAGATGGTGGGACAGAGGTGGTTGAAGCAAAGGCGGGAAAAGGCTCTGCAACGTTGTCCATGGCGTAAGTCTAGAACATATGGACCGTTGTTACTGTCAGCATGTCTACTGGTTGCACTATAGCATATCCTGTCTGTTTATGAGTCCTTTGGTATATTCCGAGTATTTTCTTCTATGCTCTGCAACCAGTCAATCAGTAGATGCTTCCTGCTTTCATTGATTTTCTATGAAGAACTACTTGTGGCATAAATTAGCTGCTGCATCAATGGATGATTCTTCCATTCATTAAATTTTCTCTGAGCCCGTGGCATAAATTAGCTGCTGCATAATTGCCTATTACATGCTCGTGCACAGACCGTCTGGTAATGCTAAGCCTATAGCTTCCAAGCTAGTTAAATGCATGGTACCGAAATTTACTAAATTTACAACTACTGTTTCATGGCTGTTCCTGTATTCATTTGATTGTTGTCACTATGTCTATTGCATCAGTTTCCTGTCAGAATTGGATGTGTGGCTACCAAGCTATGTAACTGTAATGAACATCATTTGCAGTTTTGTAGACATTGTCCTTATATGAAAACTTGCTCATTCTACTTTGTTAGCTTTCTGTTATTGCATTCATGTCAAATACCACACAAGATATTGCTATTATTTGGAATGAAGCTTCATGCCAAATGAAAGGCTTGCCCATGAGCATCTGTACAAGATTATGTATCTTACTTTCCCAACTAATTTAATGCAATATGAGTGAGGTCCTGTCTGGGTAGATGGGATTTGGATCCTAACACTTGTCTGGAATTTCTTTGTAACTTTACATTGGCTTAAGTGCTCTGCTTGTATGTACTCTTCTGTTTTATAAAATCATCATATAGTGGTCTGTGTAGGACTGTAGGCAAGCTCTGTAATGCTCCACCAACCTTTGTTGTACACAAACACATTAGGTTTATGTATAGTTTAGGTCAAACCATGCAATTTGTTTTCCTAATAGTGTCATTTTCTTCTCTTTTTTTTTCCTGCAGATATGCTGGTGCTGTTTTTGCAGATGCATGTTTGAAGGGTCTGAATGGAGTTCCAGACATTGTAGAGTGCTCTTTTGTGCAATCAACTGTGACAGAGTTGCCATTCTTTGCCTCCAAGGTACTTAATGCATAACTGTTTATGTAAAGTTTAGTCATGTATTTATCATATGACCCTGTGGTTCTTGTTACTTGCTTTTCTTTTTCTGTTGAAGGCTTTTATAGGTTACCAACATTTAAATTATGATAATACAGTTTGTTTCACACTTATCTTGTTGACTTTGGAAACAAGGACCCAAATCATTTCTTATGTGTCCTGAGTTATTTGTGGTCGGAGGTGTTAAAACAACTTTCTTGTTGTTCAGTTTTATGTTTATTATCATACTTCTTATCGATCAGTCTGGTTTTTATGGATCAATAGGACTGGAGTGCTGAACCTGCGAACCAATTGCCATTTTGGTGCATTGAGCATTGGTCCGGTTCCATATTAGGCCTTGTTCGGTTATTCCCATTATACATGGATTGGATGGGATTGGAAAAAATTTAGAAGAACTTTGACTTGCTTGGGTTTTAAACCCATCCAATCCCACTCAATCCACATGGATTGAGAGCTAACTGAACAAGCCCTTAGCAAGTTCTAGTATGAGGAATCTCTGAGAAGTAGCATCTTACATGCTTTTAGGGCATGTACGACCCTAAGACGGTGGTTCGGTTTTTTGCCCATGAGCTAACTGAACAAGCCCTTAGCAAGTTCTAGTATGAGGAAAAGAATGTTAAGAGACTGCATGATATAACCCTGAGCCTCTTGACCATAAATGAAGTTAAGAGACAATATATAGAGAGAGTTGTATAGAGACGGTTTCTGGTGTTGCATTGGTCTTGACTTTGTTAGCTTTTTTCAGTTCGAGATAGTCTTGAAATCCTGACATACCCCCTTGTTTCAGGTTCGGCTCGGCAAGAATGGAGTGGAGGAAGTGCTTGGTCTGGGTGAGCTCAACGACTTCGAGAAGAAGGGTCTGGAAAACCTGAAGGGCGAGCTCAAGTCTTCCATCGACAAGGGTATCAAGTTTGCCCACGGGAACTAGGCACCGTGCCCGGCTTCTAACAATTGATGCCCCTTGCATTTTTGTTTGACTGCCTATTTTTCCTGCCCCCCCGTATGGTTGGGGCAATGAGGCGTAGTGGTCGATAATAAAACCCAGCGGAACAAAGAAAACGTGTACCAGAAACTGTTTGCAAACACCGGTGCCTTTTTTTGTGTTGAACCACCATTAGTTGAGCCGTGAGGGAATGGTGAACAAGCTTTCCACTTGCTCATTTCCGAGCGCTTCTCTTTGATTGTATGCATGGTTTGGATTCATGACTGGACGTCTTGGCAGTTGGCTTGGCACCCAGGAATCTAATCACTGGAGTTGCTTCTGTTATCGAGATTTTGCAGCGTTGCATTCTGATCGGAACTGTTGAGCTGGACAATTTGATGGTTCTAAATGCATTGTATGGATGCTTGTTCGTATGCACACATTGATGCCACTAAACGCAATGCATGGATGCTTGCTCGTATGTTGTATAGTTAGAATTTATATTGTCTAGTTTATCTAAGGTCATATGCAGAAATTCTAATAAACCCCAAAAGCATAATGCTAAGATCCTTTTTGGTAGCTCCAATCTCATATCTGCTCTACTCCACAAATCTGTCACAGATTTATGTTCCACTCCACAACTCTAGGTAGGGTACAACTCTTATGTCACAGATTTCTGTTCCACTCCACAACTCTAGGTATAGGTAGGGTAGGCTGCATGTAGAGTTGGAGCTGCCTAGGAGGAAGTGTTTGGCTAAAAGTTGTCCCTAACTCCATAAAAGAGGTTTTTACTGTTTTTTTTTTTGCCATTCTTGTCCTTCGTTTCGTTCCATTTTTAAGTGAACCAAATTGTGTATACATATTTTTGACATGCATATGAAACAAATAACTATTGAAAACGTTAAAATACCAATATGTTACCTGTGAACTCGGTTGAACTTATTTTTTAAGGCTAAGTTTGGCCGAAGACTAATTTTCCTCTGCTTTTTTAGGCTTTTTGTTGTGTTGGCTTTTTCCTCTACTTTTTTAGGCCTTTTGTTGTGTTGGCTTGTGATGTCTCATGGCTTTGTAACAACTTGTTGGACCCATTGTTAGGTGATAAGGGGGGACGGGAGACAGATAGACCTATGTGCTTTCTATGTGAGACACAACATACGATGCACGAAACTATTACTTTCAAGGGGTAGAGAAATAAAAAAAACAACTAAGAGTTAGTTTTAAGACATTTTTCTTATTTCCTGCGCTAGTTCGTTTTCTTAAGATCTTCGTTTCCCCGTGACAGATGTGAGGTGGTTCCTATACAAAAAAAATTAGACATTAAACAAAAAAGAAAAGCACAGATAGGTGTCTTTTTGAGAGTCTGTAAAAGATGCCTGAGGACATGATATAAATGTTGCAATGACACTTAACACACACTTTCTAAAAAATTTCAATGATACATACTCAAAGTGACACTCACACATTGACACTTACCCACCGTTCAGTGACACACTTGAACGAGAAAGAGCTACATTTATAGAGGGACACTTCTAGCCAAGAACTAATAGTAAATCCTTCACCTTTATTACCAGTTATTTAAAAGAACCGTTTCTAAACTAATTTTGGCGAAAAAACTAATTGGTCTAGCCAGAATGGAAAAGAGCTCTCCGTACCAATAATACTAAAGGTGTCTCTGTTTTTTTTTTCACCGTGTGTGATATCTTGAGTAGTATCAAAGAACTTAGTATTAGTACTGTTTTGTATTCAATGGGTACTAATATTTTCTGCGCAGGCTAGACATTTAAACCGATACCGAAGCTGGTATCAATTCCTGTGTTAAAACAACCGAATGAAATATTGTTGGACGAAAGGCGCATTCTCCACCAATAGTGGTATCGTGTCAATTCTACGAGACGATACACGCGGTGGAATTAAGAACTCGTAGGCAAAGCCGCCGGCAGGCACGATGACAATGCAGCTTTTGGCGTATCTCTGCTTGCACGTACACTTGTTTCGCAGCCACTCGTGGTACACGCTTGACAGCCTGGCGACATGTTATTTTTGGTACTCATACTTAGCCACTGTTCCAATCTCGCGAGATAAACTTTAGCAGCTTTTTTAGCTACTTTTAGTCATTTGTAATCTAAATATGATAGCTAATGGTGGTAATTGAAGCTAAACTTTAGCAATTCAATTCATATAGCTAAAGTTTAGCAGGAAGCTAAAGTTTATCCCGTGAGATTGAAATGGTGCCTTAGCCGCTAGCCTATGAACAATAATGCTCTAAAGAAACAGCCTACAATATTACCTCCAGATTGGAAAAAAAAAAACTGTCATCATGCGTGCTACGGTTGGGAAATAACGACCGAAACATTTTCTACAGCAAGTAAGCCAGGAAGATCTAGCGCATGCATATCTCTGGCAGCTGGATCCTTTCATAGTTCTATGTTTATTCAGATTCATGTTACACGCGTGAAAGCTACCATTATTTTGGTGTGCCAATAATCAAAGTCATCACAGCCGAAAACAAGAAAGAGATCTAGAGAGAGAAGGAGAACGCCATGCATCAACGCAAGCAGGCTAAAGTGCATGACCGGCATGTCCCTGTTTGGAGCCTACGCGCGTGTAGATGTTGGCTACAAGCCATGATCGTTTTGTCGGAGACGCAAGCTAAGGTCTCGCTGCCAACATTTCCTCGGCGCATCTAGCCTCTCATTTTCCGGCTGCATGCGTGCGTGGGCACATTGAGATAGACGCATCCCAGAAAGAATATAGCGAAGCCGTTGTCATCGACGCGACCCGGCCGCATCGATCTATCCACTCTATCTAGCTAGCGATATCCGATATATATATACGCACACCCCAAGCAAGCAGCAATGCAAGCTGAAAGAGAAGCTACAGCCAGCAACAGCAAGCAGGCCGAACCAAACTCCAGCGAGCAAGCAAGCTATAGCTAGCTAGTAGCCAAGAAGCCAAATACCCAAAGGCGAGCGATGGCGCCCGGAAGCATCGCCAGCCGGTGGCGCGAGCTCCAGGGCGCGGACTCCTGGTCGGGGCTGCTGGACCCGCTGGACATCGACCTGCGCGCGAACCTGATCGCCTACGGCGAGCTCACGCAGGCCACCTACGACGGGTTCAACCAGGAGCGGCGGTCGCCGCACGCCGGCGCCTGCGTGTTCGGCTACTCCGACCTGCTGGCCGGCTCGGGCGCCGCGGCGGCCGGGAGCTACGCAGTCACCAGGTTCATCTACGCCACGTCGGCGCTCCCCGGCGTGCCCGAGGCGTTCCTGCTGCTGCCGCTGCCGGACCTGCTGCCCGAGTCCTGGAGCCGGGAGTCCAACTGGATGGGCTACGTCGCCGTTGCCACCGACGACGGCGTCGCCGCGCTCGGCCGCCGCGACATCCTCGTCGCGTGGCGCGGCACCATGCGCGGCCTCGAGTGGGTCAACGACTTCGACTTCACGCCCGTGTCCGCCGCGCCCGTGCTGGGCCCCGCCGCCGCCGCCAACCCGTTCGCCCTGGTGCACCGGGGCTTCCTCTCCGTGTACACGTCCAGCAACCCGGACTCCAAGTACAACCAGACCAGCGCCAGAGACCAGGCAAGTGCTACCTGCATGTTTCACTTACTGACTGATCGACTGCTGAGGTTGAGCTAGCTCGACCGTTTCCCAGTTCTTTGCCTTTTCACCTAAAAACCACCCAAAAAAAGTTCTCGTCGAATTTCGGTCAACATTTGAAGGGCTCCTGACATTTCATCATCAATTGGTGAAAGTTGTTCACTGTGGAGATTTCGTGGCTGTAGAGGCACAGCATGCACATTGCATGAAAGAGAATGACCTAGTCCTACTTGTCAGGAACTGATCATTGGCTTAGAACTTGCATCCATTTAAGCAACGAGTTAGCTCATGCGAAAGAGGAGTTTGACGACATTAATGATCATTGGCTTATAACGGGCACGTTCTTTTCTGAAGAGAAAAGAAAATAAAAAAAATACCCGTCTAATTTTATTATATCGTAGGTTTGACGACATTAATGATCATTATATTATTTGAATGCAAACTACTACTATACTTATAAACTATGTAATAAAACTAATAAAATGACCAAAATGCCACGTCTTGGTGGACCCACGACCTCAACGATCCCAGTTCGAATAAAGATACTCGTGATGTTGAAAAGGTCCTGGCGGAGGTGAGCAGGCTGGTGGCACTGTACAAGGACGAGGTGACGAGCATCACGGTGTGCGGGCACAGCCTGGGCGCGTCGCTGGCGACGCTGAACGCCGTGGACCTCGCGGCCAACGGCGTGAACGCGCCGCCGGCCGGGTCGTCGCAGCCGCCGTGCCCCGTGACGGCGCTGGTGTTCGCGAGCCCGCGCGTCGGGGACGGCAACTTCCAGAGGGCGATCGCGTCGTTCCCGGACCTGCGGGCGCTCCACGTGAAGAACGCCGGCGACATCGTGCCGACGTACCCGCCGCTAGGGTACGTGGACGTGGCCGTGCAGCTGCCCATCGCCACGGGGCGGTCGCCGTACCTGCGGCAGCCCGGGACGATCGCGACGCTGCACAACCTCGAGTGCTACCTGCACGGCGTGGCCGGCGAGCAGGGCAGCGCCGGGGGGTTCAGGCTGGAGGTGGACCGCGACGTCGCGCTGGTCAACAAGGGCGAGGACGCGCTCAAGGACCAGTACCCGGTGCCCGCCCAGTGGTGGGTCGCCAAGAACAAGTGCATGGTCAAGGGCGCCGACGGCCACTATGCGCTCCAGGACTTCGAGCAGATCTGATCAGTGGTCAGAGCGAGCTCGCCGCTGCCATGCATGATGCAGGTGTCGTGCGTGCTCTCTCTATCGGTCGATCACGATGTACGAATAATGAGCGTCGTCGATACGCATGTGTGTATGATCATCCAGATCCAGGTTGTGTGTGTGATGCTTCTCACCTCTTCCTCCTACGAACCGGAGATTGTGATGGGGAGTCAGTTATATTTATAAATAAACCATCCTCTGATTGTGATTGTGTCTCATGCATGGCGTCATAATAATCATGCACAAACGAAACCCACAAGGGCAGCTACCGATGTTGTCTGCTGCCACTGCCAGCATGCCAATTGCCAAGCGTTTACTCCGTCTGCTGTCTAGTGTCTACTAGACTACTACTCATCATCCTCGTCCTCCTCGCAATCCACCAAGCTCCAGCGCCCGTCGGCGCCCTCCACCATTCCCCTGTTCAGCGGCACCCACCACCCTGGCGGCACCCCGTGGTGGTCCCGCAGCGCGTCGTACGCCTTGTTCACCAGCGCCACGTCCCGCGCCACGGCGAGCTCGAACCCGCCGCGCGCGCCCCGCGTGCCCGCCACGCCGTGCAGGTACACCTCGAGGTTGTGCCAGGTCTGCTCGCCCCCGGGGCTTCTCAGGTACGGCGACTCCCCCGTGTCGATCGCCAGCTCCGCGCCTACGTCGTGGTAGAACACGACCGGGTACTTGGGCACCACGTCGCGGGCGTTGCGGACGCGGAGGAGCCGCAGCCCCGGGACGGCGTCGAACCGCTTCTTGAAGCCGCCGCCGCCGACGCGCGGGCTGGCGAACGCGAACGAGGTCACCGGGCAGGCGGCCGCGCCCGTGGCCGCCACGTTGTAGCCGTTGGCGGCGATGTCGAACGCGTTGAGCGTGGCGAGCGCCGCGCCGAGGCTGTGGCCCGTCACGGTGATGCTCAGCTCCTCGCCCCTGTACGCGTCCACCAGCCTCCGCACCTCGCCCAGCGCCTGATGCCGTGCGCTCTCCTGGTTGTGGCTGGACGCCGGGTCGCTGGAGGTGTACATGGACAGCCAGCCGCGGTGCACCATGGCGTCGCCGTCCCCGAGGAGGCCTCCCGTCGACACCATGGGGAACTCGAGGTCGTCGGCCCACTCCAGCGCCCGCATGGTGCCGCGCCACGCGACCACGACGTCGCGGCGGCCGAGCGCGGCCTTCCCTTCGTCGGTGGCCACCGCGACGTAGCCGATCCAGTTGGACTCCCTGCACCGGCGCGACCTGGACACGGACCTGAGGATGAAGGCGTCCGGCACGGCCACCGACGACGTGGCGTACAGGAACCTGGTGACCCGGTACGCGGCGGCGTGCGCCGGCAGCCGCACCCGGTCGAAGAAGCGCGCCCTGGCGAAGCGGGACAGCCCCGCGTGCGGCGACGCCCGCTCGTTGTTGAAGGCGTCGTAGGTCGCCTGCGCCATCTCGCCGTAGCGGAGCACGGTGCGCCGCAGGTCGAGGTCCAGCGGGTCCAGCATTCCCGCCCAGCCGCCGTCGCCGTGGAGCTCGCGCCACCGCCGGGCCGTGTCGCCGAGGCCGCCGTGCTGAGACATGTTGCCTTGCTGCTGCTTCTGATGATGATGATCCAGCTTGCTCAGCGTCGTTATCTATGTGTTTATATGGAGGATACAGTGATGGTAGCTTGCTTGGTCTTGCTTCTGATGACGAAGGTTGCCAAACGGCAAAGGCGTGACATGCACCGTGCTGGGACAGACATTCTTCGTGTGCAGCCGCATCCCCAAATGGGCAGTGCGAACCGTCTGTGAGCATGGTTGAAGTGGCGCACGCTGCGTGTCCCGGTCACGAAACACACACAGTACAACGCGTGGAAGTGCCATGCAAGCTGCGTGCACCCGCCGCATATGACGCGAGCAGGGGTTGCTGATTCTTGGCTGCCCTGAACTGCTGCTAGTCTTGGCCCATCCAATTAAAGCCCAACCGCCGGCCCATTCGCAGCTTGCCTTTTCCACTCACGGCCGCTTACTCGCTTGACTCCTTATTTGTGGCCCGGGTTTCCACAATGTATTTGGACTCATAACGGTGTGGTCATGTATATGTCGTTGAAGTCCAGTTCTAATTAATGTGAAGGAAGAGTTTTCAAGACAATGTTACCAAATAAATGAGGCATAAGGTTTACATATGGTTTGGTCTCAACTAAAGCTTGTAAGAAATACAAAAAATAGTTTTCAAATCTTATATGAACTATAAATGAAAAAACAATCTAGTTCAAGCACAAGACAACAATAAAATGAAATTATGTTTCACTTTGATCATGAGCATAGATATGACTTGATAGCTTGAAATGGTGAAGACAATAAGCAAATGCCTTTAAGGTGCTATAAGCAAGGATGAAGAGCAAGCTACGATTTGGTGGCCAAATAACCTAGCTACGATGATGGAGGAATTTACTTGCATTTAGTCAAGGCACTAATCAAGCTGTAAAGAGGTGTGTTAATGTGAAAGATCAAAGAAAATGATAACTGTGACTTGAAACCTTCGACACAAATCACATGCTCAAGATGGGCATGCCCAATAGAAGTATCAAGTGATGGAGACCATCAACTATTCATGATAAATGTGGCAAGCATTTAGATGATTGGAAGCTTAGGAAAAAGTGATTCTTTCTATGTTTAAATCTCGACTATAGGTGCCACACAATCAAAAGGGATGCATCACGGAATTTGAGACAAGCAAAAAAGTGCTCAAGTTATCCTATGTGCGAAAGTTTTGAGAGAAAGAAAGCTTCACCTTGTTCTTAACCAGTCATACAAGGTTGTCTAGATCTGATGGTGAGGTCAGCTAGGTCGACTTTGGCCCTAATGGCTAGTCGCCTCAAATCCTGGCCACGTAAGGTTACCATCATGTCTAGGTCGAGTTTGCAGACTCAACTCAATGACT
The DNA here is from genome assembly GCA_029449295.1 of Zea luxurians. Classification (NCBI taxonomy): domain Eukaryota; kingdom Viridiplantae; phylum Streptophyta; class Magnoliopsida; order Poales; family Poaceae; genus Zea; species Zea luxurians. Next base: position 176,971,440 of record JAOPSE010000005.1, on the reverse strand, counting down.
AGTCTTGGCTTAGCATCTATTTATATCTTTCTCTCCTCCTTTGCTTGTTGCTGATTCTCTCCACCTTCATACATGACCATAAGCCCTTGGCAGCCCCTCCTCCCCTCTTTGTCAGTGTTGTTGCATATAACTTCACTAATCATTAATTAGATAATGACCCAAAATTTATGAGCTAGTCTTGGTGGTCTTAGACAGCTTGAGACCTACTATTAAGCACTTGAGCAAGTTGAGGAATTTTAGTTTGTTGTGTTCGTTACTCTTGGAGTTGTTCTTTTAGGTGGCAAGGTGTGACCGACAAGTATCCGAGGATGTGTGGGTTGCTACAATGGCCTTGTGAGAAGGGTTAGCCTTCCTATTGAAAGAGAAACGAAATATTTGCACGGATCAGCAAAATATGGTCAAGAAAAACGAAATATTTTCTACTATTGTGAGGGAGCAGTAGTTTTAGCACACGGTAGGGTGGGTGTTAGAAATATAGGCATTTTCCATATCATTTTAATTCCATAAATTATCATTATGATCATGACATATAAAATATGTTTAATCATCGAAATCGCGATCTCAAATATATCCATAACAATATGGATCATGAGAACATAAAGCATATGAGTCATATAAATATAATAAGCATATAAACAGTCAGAACAATTGAGAATAAACAGACAACAACATAAACAGCATGACTGTAAAATTAAGACAAACATATTTATCATATTACTAGTATGAACAGGAATCAGACATGTCATGATATAATACGACAAAACAGATTGGATAAATTTATGGCTATATATGAAACAATAGGTATGAACATATGTAACATATATAATCTGCAGAATGTAAAACAGTAAGGAGATGAATTGATCATACCCTCCCATGCGCTCCGAGGATCTAGATCCTTGTCCAACTTCACTTGTCATGTCGTACGAGATGAAGACGCCAGGAACCAACGTCGGGCAGTCGCGTAGTCGCTCCCCAAAAACCTAATTGTCGATCCCCCGTGCAAGGTCTCGAACGGCAAGGGCTTCAGAGGCACTTGCCCTCTCGCTGCTCTGTGCGCGCAGAGTCACGAGATGGGAATACTCTCACTTGCAGCTGGGCTGTGACTCTGAGATGGTTCTGTTCTCGTGTACCAAGCGCCAGGGGTTCTCCTCTATTTAACCTCTCGCAGAGAGAAGCTGAAGGAGAAGGGTCTGCATGCCAAGGGACAGGCAGCTGAAGGACAAGAGTCTCGCATGCAGCTGACGAAGAGACAAGCAGCTGAAAGGTTTACGCGGTTAGTGAGTGCTAAAAATTAACACAACCACACGTCCACACCACGCCCGCTCGCCTGCCTGCCTGCCTCGCCACGCCCGGCCTGGCCCGGCCGCCGCCGGCGGCGGCGCGCGCGCGCGTGGCACGCCCTTGTCCATTTCTTGACTTCTCAAGTTAGGTGGAATAAATCCCACCATATAAGTCAAGCCAAAAGACCCTTGGACTTCCAATGTGGTACTATTGGTATTCTCCACCATTACACACCATAGAGTTTATTCAATAAATGGGCCAAGCCCATAAAAGATCCAACAATCCCCACCAAACTCTAGGGTTTGTAATGATGAAGTATCAGAATCACAATCCTTTGATATACCAGTGTTTTGATGGAGACTGTTAAGTTGAACATCCATCTAGAATAAGAGTTTCACTCATTCACAACTAAACAATGGACTAAGCCTTGAATTGACAGTTTTGTGTGAAGTGAGATTCACTCAAATCCTTTGCTGATACTAGGCTGCAAAAGGGTATTCCCGCTATTTAGAAGCATATAAGTCACACTTCAGTGCCTTTCATGAGTATTTAGGGATTACCCAAGTCCCATAGACTGTGACCAGCAGTCTGACTCATATAGGTGTACTCCTCAGAAGATGTTTTGTAGGACAACATCTCATCTTTATAAGACTCTTGGAATACATTAAGGTAAATACCATCCTGCCTTACAGATAGGAAAGATGTGCATCAGAAATGAGTTAAAGAAGGGATCTTTCCTCACAATCTACTCCTAGCTTGTTTCTCCACTCTACTTCACGGGATCTCCGATCACATAGAGCAGGTTACCACTAGAGTAGATTTCACATGGGTCTCATACCCATTTCTCTCGATGCACTTTCTATCACATTGCGTGATAGACCCTTAGTGAATTGATCTGCCAGATTATTCGATGTGTGGACATAATCCACCGTAATAACTCCGGAGTTTTTCAGCTTTCTGACAGATTTCAATCTCCTCTTAACATGCCTTGTAGACTTCATGTTATTCCTAGAACTGTTAACCTTTGTAATCACCGTTTGATTGTCACAGTTCATGGAAATAGCCGGTATCGGTTTTTCAACTACCGGTAAATCCAATAGGAAATCACGAAGCCACTCGACCTCAGCCCCAGTAGTGTCTAATGCTGCGAGTTCTGCTTCCATTGTAGACTTCGTTAAGATAGTCTACTTGCAAGACTTCCAGAAAACAGCGCCACCTCCAAACAGAAACACATATCCGCTTGTGGCATAAAGCTCATCAGCATCAGAAATCCAGTTGGCATCACAAAGCCTTCCAGCACTTTTGGGTTTCCAGTATAATGAATACCGTATGTCAAAGTACCTTTCAAATACCGCAACACTCTCTCAAGTGCACGCCAGTGATCATCTCCAGGTTTCGACACAAACTGACTCAGCTTACTCACAGCATAAGAGATGTCTGGCCTTGTTGCACTTACAAGGTACATGAGCGAGCCAATGATCTGGGAGTATGTCAATTGATCCCTTGCTATTCTCCGATTCTTTCTCAATAGCACACTAGGATCATAAGGTGTTGGAGCAGGATCACAGTCACTAAAACCAAAGCGACTCAATACCTTTTCCACATAATGGGATTGTAACAAAGTTACCCCACCATCAGCTTCTCTAACAAGCTTGATGTTTAGAATGACATCAGCCTCTCCCAAATCTTTCATCTTGAAATTGCTCGATAGAAGACTTTTAACTTCCTCAATCACATTGAGATTTGATCCAAAGATCAAGATGTCATCAACATAAAGGCACAGCATAACAGACTCACCCCCACCATACCGATAATATACACACATGTCAGATTCATTTACAGCAAAACCAGCAGCTGTAAGAGTATTATCAAACTTTTCATGCCATTGCTTAGGTGCTTGTTTTAGGCCATACAATGATTTTATCAACCTGCACACCTTGTTCTCTTGACCATCCGCAATGAACCCTTCTGGCTGATCCATGTAGATCTCCTCATCCAACTCTCCATTAAGGAAAGCTGTCTTAACATCCATCTGATGAATGATAAGACCATAAGAGGCTGCCACGGCTATTAATGTGTGAATCATAGTCAATCGAGCCACTGGTGAGTAGGTGTCAAAGAAATCTTCACCCTCTTTTTGGGTATATCCTTTGGCCACAAGCCTTGCCTTGTACCTCTCAATTGTACCATTAGGCCTAAGCTTTTTCTTGAAGATCCATTTGCAGCCTATAGGTTGACAACCATAGGGACGGTCAACGACCTCCCAAGTTCCATTAGACATAATAGATTCCATCTCACTCCTTACTGCTTCCTTCCATAAGTCAGCATCAGGAGAGGAATATGCCTCACTAATGGTAGTTGGTGTGTCTTCCACAAGGTACACTATAAAGTCATTACCAAAGGATTTTGCAACCCTCTATCTCTTGCTCTTTTGAGTGACTATAGTGTCATCCTCCTCAGGGATGTGCACGTGAGAATCCTCAGCATGATCTATAGGAATAGACAGTTCGTGCTCATGGGGAATTATAGTCTCATGACTTGTATCACTAGGTGTATTCTTCATGGGAAACTCATTCTCAAAAAAATGTTGCGTCTCTTGATTCCATGATAGTATCAACATACATATCAGGCACATCAGATTTTATAATTAAGAACCTATACCCAGTGCTGTGAAAAGAGTACCCAAGGAATACACAATCAACAGTTTTAGGCCCAAGTTTACGCTTTTTGTTGATTGGCACATTCACTTTAGCCAAGCAACCCCAAGTGCGCAAATATGAGAGATTTAATCTTCTCTTTTCCCATTCCTCGAATGGTGTGATCTCTTTGTTCTTTGTTAGAACTCTATTCAGGACATGACACGCTGCCAAAATCGCCTCACCCCACCATGCCTTGGATAATCCCGCTGTACTCAACATGGCATTCACCAAATCTGTTAGAGTGCGGTTTTTCCTTTCAGCAATCCCATTGGACTGTGGTGAGAATGGCGGTGTCCTCTCATGAATAATACCATGTTCCACGCAGAACTCATCGAACACATTAGAGAAATATTCTCCACCTCGATCGGACCTTAACCGTTTTATTTTCCTCTCAAGTTGGTTCTCAATTTCAGCTTTATAGGTCTTAAAATAATTGAACGCTTCATCTTTTGTTTTTAAGAGATACACATAGCAAAATCTAGTGGAGTCATCTATAGAAGTGAGAAAGTATCTTTTACCACCTTTGGTCAAAATTCCATTCATCTCACACAGATCAGAATGCACAAGTTCTAGAGGTGCCAAACTCCTCGCCTCAGCAGCCTTGTGAGGCTTGCAGGGTTGTTTTGATTCAACACACACATGGCACTTAGACTTTTTGACCAAGTTAAATTTAGAAATTAGATTTATATTTGCTAACCGCATAAGACAGCCAAAACTTGCATGACAAAAACGTGAATGCCATAAATCTGACTCATCAGAAAAATGAACAGAATTCACCATTTTATTACACACATCATGCAGTGATAAGCGGAACAAACCTCCACAGTCATATCCTTTACCAACAAAATTACCATGTTTCGACACAACACATTTATTAGACTCAAGAACAACTTTGTATCCATCTCGACATAGCATAGAAGCGCTAACAAGATTCTTCTTTATAGAGGGCACATGTTGCACGCTCTTCAATGGCACCGTCTTTCCCGAAGTAAACTTCAGAATGACCGTACCAACACCAAGAACATGAGCACGCGACCCATTTCCCATTAACAAGGCGCCAGACCTCCCGACCTGGTAGGAGGAGAACATAGAGGCATCAGCACACACATGAATATTTGCACCACTGTCCATCCACCACTCAAGTGAATTACAAACTGAAAGAACAAATGGTAAAGAATTACCATACCCAGATGTTCCATCTTCAGTTTTAGTGGTTACAACATTAGCTGATTTCTTGTCCTGTGTGAACTTGCGATCAGGGCACTCTCTAGCCTAGTGTTGATCACTGCCATAGACAAAGCATCCTCCTTTTCCCTTGTTATTGTTCTTCTTCTTTTTAAACTGTGCTGTTTGAACAGGTTTATTTGTATTCTCTTGTTTGTTCTGGTTTTTCTTCTTGTTAAACTTGCAGAAGTTTCTCTTCTGCACCACATTAGCAGTAGAGGTCTCAACACCTTTTCCACTGTCCTTTATTCTAGCCCTTTCCTCAACATCAAGAGTACCAATGAGCTCCTCCACATTGAACTCTTGTCTCTTATGTTTGAGAGAGGTAGCAAAGTCCTTCCAAGAAGGTGGCAACTTGGCGATTATACCGCCAGCCACAAACTTGTCAGGCAAAGGACAAGGAAAAAGTTTGAGTTCCTTAGCTAGTGCCTGAAACTCATGAGCCTGTTCCACTACAGATCGGTTCTCAACCATCTTGTAGTCATACAGCTGCTCCATGAGATACAGCTCGCTACCAGCGTCAGTAACTCCAAACTTTCCAACAAGTGCATCCCACAGCTCTTTCCCTGTGGGAAGGATGATATAGCTTTTCTGGAATTTTGTGTCAAGTGCGCTAATCACTGCTCCTCGAAAGAGGTTGTCATCAGCCTTAAACTTAGCCTCATCCTCAGGAGGTAAGTTGGCAGGCTTGCCCTCAGCGGCATAATAACATGACATTGCAGTTAGCCACAATTCCATTTTAGCTTTCCATATCAAGAAGTTTTTACCATCAAAAGGATCAGGCTTTAGCACAGCAGCAAAACCTCTGACAGAAAAATGCCTAACATTAGGTTTTTCGATTGTTAAAAATATAGGCATTTTCCATATCATTTTAATTCCATAAATTATCATTATGATGATGACATATAAAATATGTTTAATCATCGAAATCGCGATCTCAAATATATCCATAACAATATGGATCATGAGAACATAAAGCATATGAGTCATATAAATATAATAAGCATATAAACAGTCAGAACAATTAAGAATAAACAGACAGCAACATAAACAGCATGACTGTAAAATTAAGACAAACAGATTTATCGTATTACTAGTATGAACAGGAATCAGACATGTCATGATATAATACGACAAAACAGATTGGATAAATTTATGGCTATATATGAAACAACAGGTAAGGAGATGAATTGATCATACCCTCCCATGCGCTCCGAGGATCTAGATCCTTGTCCAACTTCACTTGTCATGTCTTCGGCGTTTCGACCCCGGGGGGTCCTTGGACCGACGAGTAAATTGTCGCTGCGTGTCCCAGCCCAGATGGGTCGGCGCGATACAAAGACACAAGGGGGGGAAACAGTAAGGGGAACTCGCGGCCTCGTGTTGTCCTGCGCCCAGGGCGGATGAGCTTGCAGTAGGGGGTTACAAGCGTTCGCGAGGGAGAGAGAGAGAGGGGGCGTGAGGCTGCCCGTTCTCCCGCGCGGCCACCTTTTTTGTATGAGAGCCCTGGACCTTCCTTTTATAGACGTAAGGAGAAGGTCCAGGTGTACAACGGGGGGGGGGGGGTGTAGCAGTGTGCTAACGTGTCTAGCAGATAGGAGCTAGAGCCCTATGTACGTGCCGACGTGGCTGTCGGAGAGGTGTTGGAGCCCTGTTCATGTGGCGTCGTGGTCGTCGGAGGAGCGCTTGAGCCCTATAGAAGCACAGCTGTCGGGGCTGTCGGATCCTTGCTGACGTATCCTTGCTTCCGTAGGGGGCTGAGAACCACTGTTGTCATGGAGCACGCGGGGTGCCATCATTAATTGTTTTACCGGGGCGAGCCAGATGGGACGTCGGTCTTGTTCCCCATAGCCTGGGCTAGCTAGGGGTAGGGTAATGATGGCCTCCCCTTATGGCGTGGTCGGCCCGAGCGAGGTGGTGATTCCTCCGAGGTCGAGGCTGAGTCCGAGTCCGAGGGTCGGGCGAGGCAGAGACCGTCGTCCGAGTCGAGGTCGAGCCCGAGCCCTGGGGTCGGGCGAGGCGGAGATCGTCGTCCAAAGCGAGGTCGAGTCCGAGCCCTGGGGTCGGGCGAGGCGGAGACCGTCTTCCGGAGTCGAGGTCGAGTCCGAGCCCTGGGGTCGGGCGAGGCGGAGACCATCTTCCGGAGTCGAGGTGGAGTCCGAGCCCTGGGGTCGGGCGAGGCGGAGAATCCTATGGTGCTCGAGGCTGGACTTGGCTGCTGTCAGCCTCACCCTGGCGGGTGGCACAACAGTCGGAGCAGTGCAGGCGGCGCTGTTTTCCTGCCAGGTCAGTCAGTGAAGGGGCGAAGTGACTGCGGTCACTTCGGCCTTGTCGACTGGAAAGCGTGCGTCAGGATAAGGTGTCAGGCGATCCTTGCATTGAATGCTCCTGCGATCTGGTCGGCTGGCGAGGCGATCTGGCCAAGGTTGCTTCTCCGCGAAGCCTACCCGAACTGGGCCTCGGGTGAGTATGATGTCATCGACGTAGGCCTCGACCGAACTGGGCCAAGGTTTCAAGGTCAGAGAGGAGATCGGAGGCTTTCCTCGTCTTGACTATGATGTCATCGACGTAGGCCTCGACCGTTCGACCAATGTGCTGTCCGAACACGTGGTTCATGCACCTTTGGTATGTCGCACTCGCATTCCTCAAACCAAATGGCATAGTAATGTAACAGTACATGCCAAAAGGTGTGATGAAAGAAGTCACGAGCTGGTCGGACTCTTTCATCCTGATTTGGTGATACCCTGAGTAGGCATCGAGGAACGACAGGGTTTCGCACCCAGCAGTGGAATCCACGATTTGATCGATACGAGGCAGAGGGTAGGGAACCTTCAGACATGCTTTGTTTAGACCAGTGTAGTCTACACACATCCGCCATTTCCCACCTTTCTTTCTCACAAGCACAGGGTTGGCTAGCCATTCGGGATGGAATACCTCTTTGATGAACTCTGCGGCCATCAGCTTGTGGATCTCCTCACCTATGGCTCTGCGCTTTTCTTCGTCGAATCGGCGTAGAGGCTGCTTCACGGGTCGGGCTCCAGCTCGGATATCCAGTGAGTGCTCGGCGACATCCCTCGGTATGCCAGGCATGTCCGAGGGACTCCACGTAAAAACCTCGGTGTTTGCGCGGAGAAAGTCGACGAGCACTGCTTCCTATTTGGGGTCGAGCTTGGAGCCGATCCGGATCTGCTTGGAGGCGTCGCTGCTGGGGTCGAGAGGGACGAACTTAACCGCCTCTGGTGGTTTGAAGTTGCTGGCGTGGCGCTTCGCATCTGGAACCTCCTTGGGGAGGCTCTCCATGTCGGCGATGAGGGCCTCGGATTCGGCGAGGGCCTCGGCGTACTTGAGAGCACCTAGAGGGGGAGGGGGTGAATAGGTGATCCTGTGAAACTTGAAAACTTAATGCCACAAAACTTGGTTGGGCGTTAGCACAATAATGCCAAGTGGCTAGAGCGGAGTCTCAACAAAACACAATAACCACAAGAGATCAACACAGAGATGGCACAGTGGTTTATCCCGTGGTTCGGCCAAGTACAAAACTTGCCTACTTCCACGTTGTGGCGTCCCAACGGACGAGGGTTGCAATCAACCCCTCTCAAGCGGTCCAAAGACCCACTTGAATACCACGGTGTTTTGCTTTGCTTTTCTTTATCCCGCTTGCGAGGAATCTCCACAACTTGGTGTCTCTCGCCCTTACAAAGATGTTCACAAAGAAGCGCGAAGTAAGGGAGGGATAAGCAACTCACACAAGACACAAAGATCACAGCAAATATGCACACACAAGACCCAGACTTGAGCTCAAGAGACTATCACAAGTTTCTCACTAGAACAGAGCTCAAATCACTAAGAATGTCGAACAAGTGCGCAAGAACGAAGTGTGAGTGATCAACTATGCTCAAAGAATGCTTGGATGTCTTCTCCATGCGCCAAGGGGTCCCTTTTATAGCCCCAAGGCAGCTAGGAGCCGTTGAGAGCATTGTAGGAAGGCTATTCTTGCCTTCTGTCGACTGGCGCACCAGACAGTCCGGTGCACCACCGGACACTGTCCGGTGCGGATTTCTTTCCTTATTTGGCGAAGCCGACCATTGGAGATTCAGAGCCGTTGGCGCACCGGACACTGTCCGGTGCACACCGGACAGTCCGGTGCTCCAATGTGACCGTTGGCTCGGCCATGCGTCACGCGCGGAATCCTCGGCCGACCGTTGCCCCGGCTGACCGTTGGCTCACCAGACAGTCCGGTGCCTCACCGGACAGTCCGGTGAATTACAGCCGTACACCGTTGATGGCTTCCCGAGACCGACGACTTCGCCTGTGAACGGCTCACCGGTCATTCCGGTGCTCCACCGGACAGTCCGGTGATTTATACCGTACACCACCGTCGAAGTTCCGAGAGCAGCAAGTTCGCCAGAGCCAGCCTGGCGCACCACCGGACACTGTCCGGTGCACCACCGGACAGTCCGGTGCACCCAGACTGCGCAGACTTTGGCTGAACAAAGCCATCTCTTTTCCAATTCGATTTCTCCTGTTTCCAGCACTTAGACATAATACATTAGTCCATAAAACAATGTACTAAGTCTAGAAACATACCTTTTGACTTGATTTGCACTTTGTCCACTACTTTGCATAGATTAACACAAAAGCACTTGTGTTGGCATTCAATCACCAAAATACTTAGAAATGGCCCAAGGGCACATTTCCCTTTCAATCTCCCCCTTTTTGGTGATTTATGCCAACACAACATAAAGCAACTAGAACAAGTGCAATATCAATGCAAATGAAAACTCAAAATTGTTTTGATTCAAATTTGGCATATATGGATCATACTTTGCCACCACTTGGTTTGTTTTTGCAAATCAACCTCAATTTCCTATCTCTAAGTCAAACACACTTGTAGATACATAAAGAGAGTTGTTCCAATAGAAATTGATCACAGTATCAAAAACTCACCCTGTTTCCCATAATCAACCATTCTCCCCACAAGAGGCCAACTTTTGACAAAAGAGACAACAAGAGAGTTTTGACAAACCAAAAGCTCTATTCTACTATTTTCAAAATTTCTCAAGTGGTAGCTGATCCATTTCTTGATTTGGCCTTATTTTCTCCCCCTTCGGCATCAAGCACCAAAACGGGATCAATCTTGGCCCTTTAACCCCATTACCTCACCAAAATCTCCAAATAAGAATACAAAGGCAATAGGAGTATATGAGATGAACTTGGAATAAGTTACCCTCTCATCGGAGTGCAGTGGAAGTCTTTCATGGTCCAAGTCCACCTTTTCCCTTTCAAGCCTCCTTTGAGACTAAATCAAGCAAACTCAAGCACACGGTTAGTCTCAAAGGGTCAAGTTGTAGCACAACTCCCCCTAAATATGTGCATCACTTGCAAAAAGGACTTGTGAGGTCCGGGGAGTGTTTGTACAACTTGAGCACCACAAGTAAACAACAAAATGCATAAGGAACATGATCAAAGGCATAAACACATGTATGCTATAAATCAATCCAAGTTCCGCGAATCTAAGACATTTAGCTCACTATGCAGCCTGCAAAAGGTCTTCTCATCTAAAGGCTTGGTAAAGATATCGGCTAGCTGGTTCTCGGTGCTAACATAAAACACTTCGATATCTCCCTTTTGCTGGTGGTCTCTCAGAAAGTGATGCCGGATGTCAATGTGCTTTGTGCGGCTGTGCTCAACAGGATTTTCCGCTATTCGGATAGCACTCTCATTATCACATAGGAGTGGGACTTTGCTCAGATTGTAGCCAAAGTCCCGGAGGGTTTGCCTCATCCAAAGTAGTTGTGCGCAACACTGTCCTACGGCAACATACTCGGCCTCAGCGGTGGATAGGGCAACGGAAGTTTGTTTCTTAGAGTTCCATGACACCAGGGACCTTCCTAAGAATTGGCACGTCCCCGATGTACTCTTCCTATCGACCTTACATCCAGCATAGTCGGAGTCTGAATATCCAATCAAGTCAAAGTTAGACCCCTTTGGATACCAGATCCCGAAGCAAGGCGTAGCGACTTAATATCTAAGGATTCGCTTCACGGCCACAAGGTGACACTCCCTTGGATCAGATTGAAATCTAGCACACATGCATACGCTAAGCATAATATCCGGTCTACTAGCACATAAATAAAGTAAAGACCCTATCATTGACCGGTATGTTTTTTGATCAACGGACTTACCTCCTTTGTTGAGGTCGGTGTGTCCGACGGTTCCCATCGGAGTCTTTGCGGGCTTGGCGTCCTTCATCCCAAACCGCTTTAGCAAGTCTTGCGTGTACTTCGTTTGGGAGATGAAGGTGCCGTCCTTGAGTTGCTTCACTTGGAACCCAAGGAAGTAGTTCAACTCGCCCATCATCGACATCTCGAATTTCTGCATCATCACCCTGCTAAACTCTTCATAAGACTTTTGATTAGTAGAACCAAATATTATGTCATCGACATAAATTTGGCACACAAAAAGATCACCATCGCAAGTCTTAGTGAAAAGAGTTGGATCGGCTTTCCCGACCTTGAAAGCATTAGCAATTAAAAAGTCTCTAAGGCATTCATACCATGCTCTTGGGGCTTGCTTAAGTCCATAGAGCGCCTTAGAGAGCTTACATACGTGGTCGGGGTACCGTTCATCCTCGAAGCCAGGGGTTGCTCCACGTACACCTCCTCCTTGATTGGCCCGTTGAGGAAAGCGCTCTTCACATCCATTTGGAACAACCTGAAAGAATGGTGAGCGGCATATGCTAGCAATATACGAATAGACTCTAGCCTAGCCACAGGAGCAAAAGTCTCCTCAAAGTCCAAACCTGCGACTTGGGCATAACCTTTTGCCACAAGTCGAGCCTTGTTCCTTGTCACCACCCCATGCTCGTCTTGTTTGTTGCGGAACACCCACTTGGTTCCCACAACATTTTGCTTAGGACGAGGCACCAGTGTCCAAACTTCATTACGCTTGAAGTTGTTGAGCTCCTCCTGCATGGCCAACACCCAGTCCGGATCTAGCAAGGCCTCTTCTACCCTGAAAGGCTCAATAGAAGAGACAAAGGAGTAATGCTCACAAAAATTAACTAATCTAGAACGAGTAGTTACTCCCTTGCTAATATCACCCAAAATTTGGTCGACGGGATGATTCCTTTGAATCGTCGCTCGAACTTGGGTTGGAGGTGCCGGTTGTGCTTCTTCCTCCATCACATGATCGTCTTGTACTCCCCCTTGATCACACGCCTCCTTTTGATGAACCTGTTCATCATCTTGAGTTGGGGGATGCACCATTGTTGAGGAAGAAGGTTGATCTTGCTCCAATTGTTCTTGTGGTCGCACATCGCCAATCGCCATGGTCCGCATTGCGGCCGTTGGGACGTCTTCTTCATCTACATCATCAAGATCAACAACTTGCTCTCTTGGAGAGCCATTAGTCTCATCAAATACAACGTCGCTAGAGACTTCAACCAAACCCGATGATTTGTTGAAGACCCTATACGCCTTTGTATTTGAGTCATAACCTAATAAAAACCCTTCTACAGCTTTGGGAGCAAATTTAGAAGTTCTACCTTTCTTCACAAGAATATAACACTTGCTCCCAAATACACGAAAGTAAGACACATTGGGTTTGTTACCGGTTAGAATTAAGCTCATACTGTGGGGGATAGATATCCCCCGGGTCCACTAAAAGAGTAAAGGACCTCACGAAAGGCCCAAGGGCCCAATAAATCGTAAGGTCATTCTTTCGTGGGCCTGGGGAGAAACAACCAGCGAAGCAGAACGACATGAGGCCGGATTGGTACAAGCCCGGACGGCCCACAGCATCGAGCGAATGACCGCAACAGAGATCCGACTTTCCCGCGCTGGAGCCTCCATGCAACGAAGCCACGCGAGGATAAGTCGGCGAGGGTTACGTAGGGATAATCTCAAGAGGTTCACTATCTTTTAGCTACTTGTTGCTATCTTATCCACGTGTACTGCCCCACGGTCGAGTATATAAGGCCTAGGGGGCACCCCTTCAGAACGATCGACCCTTTACTTAGCCACCCACATCAACTCTCTGTATTCTCAATCCAGAGAGCTCTCTTGTAACCACATTCACCAAGCATACTCACCAGGACGTAGGGTGTTACGCATCTCTAAGCGGCCCGAACCTGTAAACCTCGTCCACTGCCCCTCGTGCGATCTGCACGAACCATTTTGCTACAGTTGTCAACACCGTCCTACTCCTAAAACGCCTTGAGGGGCAACCCCGGGTGTGCGGTCGGACCCAAAACACCGACAGCTGGCGCGCCAGGTAGGGGGTGTGTCGACAATCCAAGCTAGCTCAATGGCCGTCACCTTCTACAGCAAGATCACCCTGCGTCCCGGATCCGTGTTCTGCTTCGAAACAATCTCATTTGTAGCGGATGAAGAAGGAATTCTGCACCGTATCGCGGATCCACCGGAAAAGAAGTCTCCCCCAACGAACTCCAAAAATACCGGAGAAGCGCAACCTTCAGCTCTCCAGATGAGAATCGTCTCCGGAAAGCCGGGGGCCGAGGGCTTGCTGACCCGGAGAACTCCACTGCCTACCTCTCCGACAAAAGAGTGGACACAGATCGCAAGGAAGAAGGTAACCGGGGAGAAGCAAGTGGTTCATTTTTCCGTTCCTCATGCCTCAAAGGGGAACGGAAAGAAGGTCACCACGACAGCAGCACCATTCTACCCCGACGTCCTCCTCATCGGGAGAGCAGAGTCGCCTATCGTCTCCGACAACGAGCCGACTGTACCCGGGGAAGAACCGCCTCAACGAGAGTCCCGTCGACGGAGGAACCGGCGCAGGAACGTTCGACGACATCATGCGGCCGGAGAGCGGAATCCGGAACAGCCTGTCTCGCAAGACAAGGTCTCGGAGGTAGGAGAAACCCCAGAAGAACGCGTCTTTAGAGAACGAAGGAACTCCCGACGACGTGATCGCCGACGAGCTCAGGAACAGGCTGAGCAAGATACAAGGCAGCGTCGGGAGAATCCATTCTTCGGGCGCAACCTGAACCCCGACTTCGCCCGAGCTATGAACACGCCGAGCGAAGTCGGAGGGGTACTGGCTCGGATAGCTGAGGGACTTCCTCGGACTCCTGACGACGAGGGCTACCGACGACTGTTCACCCAGGCGGCCAACCATCTTCTACCGCTTGCTCACCCGCCGAACGATCTACGACACGCCATCAACAGTCGCCGAGACGCGCGAAGCTCCATCAATGCTTCGCGCGAGCGGCGGCATGAGAACGAGATTCGCCGTCAGGAGGAGTATGACAGGGATCATGGCATCCCGACTTAGAGCCAAGCCACCAGAACTGAGTCGGCAACGGCCTCAACTAGAGGAACCACCCGGGGACGGTCGAGGAACCACAATCACAACTCCCCTCCCCGGGACAGACATCGTCCCCGACGACAGGAGGACACGTGCGGAGTGTTTGCTCTTACTCCGCGCCTTAGGGCCATCCAATGGCCTCCCAACTTCAAGGTATCCAATGTTGACAAATATGAACCTAAGTAGGATCCATGGGGTTGGCTAGCCGTCTACACCACCGCTGCTCGAGCTGCCAGGGCGTCCGAAGACGTGATGACCGCGTACTTACCCATTGTCCTTGGGCAAGACGCGCTGCAATGGCTGCGACATCTACCCCGACACTGCATCGACGTCTGGGGCGACTTCAGTCGATGCTTCACTGCCAACTTCCAGTCCCTCTCCGACAAGCCGGCGCAACCATGGGACCTCAAATCCATCAAGCGCCGGGGGGACGAGACTCTCCGGTCGTACCTCAAAAGGTTTCAGACCATGAGAAATCGTATCCCCGAGGTCACGAAGGCGGCCGTGATCGAGGACTTCTACAGAGGATCCAATGACTCGGCTTTCGTCCGAGCCATACTACAGAGGGCACCGACTACCTCCGAGGAGCTGTTCCGGGAAGCCGACCTCTACATCACCGCCGACGAGCGAGCCCAGGACCTCATCGAAGGAGCAAAGCCCGCACCGGCAGCACCACGACGCGATACGAACCAACAACCCGACAAACGATGGGAGAAGAGGCCTCGCGAAGAAGTGCACGCCGCCGGACCACCTGCCTCTCGCGCCCGAGGAGGACCTCGTGGAGGCGACCGCACGTTGGACGACATCCTCGACGCCCAGTGCTCGTACCACAAGGACATGCGCCACACTCTTCGTAACTGCCGAGACTTCAAGCATTCCGTCGGACACGGCCGACCCTTCCAACCTCTACCTCCTCCTCCGCCGAGGGGAAGACCAGATGAACCACGACAACCCCATCGACAGGAGGAGGGAGGAGGAGGAGCTTTCCCACGCGTTGACAGGGAGGTCAACGTCATCTTCGGCGGACACGGATCGCAGGAGAACAGAAGACAGCAAAAGCTCAACGATCGCCAGATACTGGTGGCGACCACCGGCCCTCCCGCCCCATACCGGTGGTCGGAGCACCCGATCACCTTCACTCGGGCAGATCAATGGCTCAACTTCGACCATCCGGGCAAATACCCGCTTCTCGTCGATCCGGTGATCCGAGAGAGCCGGGTGAAGAAGGTGTTAGTGGACGGGGGGAGCAGCATCAAAGTCACCTTTCCCCGGACACTCCAAGGCTTAAGAGTTCACCTCAAAGAGCTCCACGAGTCGGACACTCCTTTCTTCGGCATCGTGCCGACGGAAGGGGAATACCCGCTGGGCCACATCTACATGCCAGTCACCTTTGGAACTCCGGAGAACTACAGAACCGAGTTCCTGAGGTTTGAAGTGGCGAACTTCGACTGCGGGTACAACGCCATCATCGGGAGGCCTGGATTGGCCAAGTTCATGGCCATTCCGCATTACACATACATGATACTGAAGATGCCAGGACCGCAAGGGATCATAACCGTGCGCGCCGACTTCCAAGGCGCCGCAGAGTGTTTCCGAGTGGCTATTCAAGCAGCCCTCACCGCCAAGCCATCGACGGCTCCCTCCACACTGGCGAACTCTAAGCCTGAGGAGGACCTCGCAGTACCGGCAAGCGAAGCTCAGACCGTGACCTCTATGCGGCCGACTGAAGAAACCAAGAGAATCAACCTGGGGTTCGCTGATGAGCGCAAGACGGCTACCATCAGCTCCAGCTTGGATGACAAATAGGAAAGCGCGCTCGTCCGGTTTCTGCAAGATAACCGAGATGTATTCGCATGGCAACCTGCGGATATGCCGGGAGTCCCAAGAGAACTGGCCGAGCACAAACTGAAGGTTTATCCCCAGGCAAGGCCGATTCGGCAAAAATTACGTCGTTTCACGCCCGACGAGAGAGAGGCCATTCGCACTGAGTTAGCTCGCTTGGTCGCGGCTAGATTCATTAGAGAAGTGTTACATCCCGAGTGGTTAGCCAACCCTGTTCTTGTACTCAAAAAGAATAAAGTGGATTGGCGCATGTGTGTTGATTATACTGGCCTCAATAAACACTGTCCGAAGGATCCTTTCGGGCTCCCGAGGATAGATCAGGTGGTGGACTCCACCGCTGGATGTTCTATGTTGTCTTTCCTGGATTGCTATTCTGGATACCATCAGATTAGTCTGGCAAAGGAAGATGAAGAAAAAAACGGCATTCATTACTCCGTTTGGTGCTTTCTGTTATACCTCCATGCCGTTTGGCCTCAAAAATGCTGGAGCAACTTACCAGAGAGCCATTCAAACATGCTTAGCCGATCACTGGGGCAAGCGTGTGGAAGCCTACGTGGATGATGTGGTAATCAAAACGCAGGACTCAAAAAACTTCATCGAAGACTTGCAACTGGTTTTCAACAGTCTGAGGCGGTATAGATGGAAGCTTAATCCCGAGAAATGTGTTTTCGGGGTACCAGCCGGAAAGTTGCTCGGGTTTATCGTCAGCCACCGGGGAATTGAGGCTAATCCAGACAAGAATGAAGCTACCTCCAGGGTGGAAGCACCCTGAAACCTCAGCTGGCTGGCCATCCCGTCCACCAAAGCCTGATGAGGAAAACAGACGAGTGTGACGACAGCAGTTCAGGCAATATAAAAGTCAAGTTAAAATACATCACAGTACCTGGAGGTTGGAGAAGAATGAAGGGATCCCCAAATCAGGAGAAATCAGTTGATAAGCAGATGTAAAGCCACCACCCGGAGCAGTTTGCAACGAATCAGCAGAGATCAACTCAGTACCTTCAACAGAGCCCAACACTCAGTCAGCAGGGGCGCTGCCCTCTAAAGCGATTCCCTGATCCAAATTCTGGGCTACCACCATACAGCCAGAGTGTGGAGGAGATCCCGCGTGAACGTCCATGGAGGTACAGGAAGGAGACCCTGCTCGGGCATCCTCGGGGGCTGGGTCATAGTTGGCACTGCCCATTTGAGCCGGATCATCCCTGGCAGTACACTCGGGGGCTGGGCAGTGGCTTACACTCTCCACCCGAGCTAAGTCATCCCCGGCGACACCCTCGGGGGCTGGGCATATGACAGCACCACTCTTGAGGTCCAAGTTCTCTGCAATAACCACTTCTAAGGTTGATGGGCCCTCATCTACCTCCATAGGACCAGGACGATTCAAGTCAGTCTCCCGGCCCTCAAGATCGCGCTCTAAGGTCGACGAGGCACGGGATGACCTCAACCCAGCATCGGGCACGTCAGCACAAGCCTCCATTGCACCATCATCCACTGGCTCCGATAACAAGTCCTCTGGGACCATATCCTCAAGAGTTTGATCAAAGTTGGCCAGAGATAGTTCTTGTAGACCAATGAGGGCAGACAAAGCAGGAGAGGGAACTCCACTACTTTCACCACTGGCGATGAACTGCCGGCTGTTCTTTCGAGTCAAAGGAACCTCATTCTCCTCCCCCTCGTCATCCACAACGACAACACAAGCAGCACACCCATTGGGATCAGCAACAGGTGGAGCACCCGCATTAGGATCGGTAGCAGTTTGGGTACACCCATTGGGGTCAGTTCCAGTAAGTCCAGTCGCAGGCATTTCTTCAGCAGCAGGAACTGAGGTACCAGCGTCCTCATCAAAACTGGATACTCGCCGGACGCGTCTTCTTTTCTTCTTTTGCTCATCAGCAGAAGGCTCAGGCTGATTGGTTCGGCTAAGGCGCCTCGGGCGAGTACTGACAGGTTTCTGAACATCCGAAGTTGTATCAACCTCTGGGAGGGGCACTACTGCTAATGTACCAGCAGGAGCAGCGTCGGAGGAATCCTCAGTTAGCAGATCAAGCATGGCATTTATATCTGCATCACTAGGGTTCAGGGGCACCTCAAAATGGACTTGCCGTTCGTCATCAGGAATCTCCCCAAGCGAAGCAACCAAAGCACTGACTTCTTCAGCAGAGGGTCGCGCTCTAAGGCCCAAATTGCCATCAGTCACAGGTGGATTTGACACGAAAAAAGTGAAGGCTTTGGCAGGAGGCAAGTTCCAGGCCGAGTACGCCACCGGAGCACCAACATTGGACACCTTGCCCCTGAGAATCATTTCCAGTCGGCTCACCAAGTCTGCAGAAGGGATTCTCCTGTTGGTAACCCGAGTTGAGTCGGCTAGCCCTCGATACAGATAAGCTGGGTATACCCTATCTTTCAGTGGCTGAATGTTCTTGAAAATGAAGTCAGCGACCACAGCTTCAGCAGTTAGACCTCTCTCTTTCAGCAGTCCAACTTCAGCTAGCAACACACCCGCTTCAGCTACCTCCTAATCTGTGGGAGACTCGGTCCAGCTTGGGGTGCGAACGTCTGGCTGTCTTCCCGACCGGGAAGGGAGAGAATTTCCATAATTATCGACTATGAACCACTCTAGACGCCATCCCTTAATACTGTCTTTAAGGGGAATCTCAAGATACTCAGTCTTTCGACCGCGGCGCATCTCCAAACTGGCACCTCTGACCAACTGATGTTGTCCCCCGGCCATCCCAGGGCGACAATGATACAGGTATTTCCATAAGCCGAAATGCGGCAGCACGCCAAGAAAGGCTTCGCATAAGTGAACGAAGATGGAGATTTGCAGAATTGAGTTAGGGTTCAGATGGGTCAGGTTAATGTGGTAGAAATCAAGGAGACCGCGGAAAAAGGGAGAGATGGGAAGGCCAAGGCCGCGGAGAAGAAAAGGGGCGTAAACTATAGACTCGTGGGTATCCTCTGTCGGGACAGTAGTCCCGTGGCAAATCCGCCAAGAACAGAGTTCCCGCGGAGGAAGAACCCCGATGGACACGAGGTGGAGGAGTTCAGCTTCGGAAATGATGGACATGTGGTTACCTGCAAAAGGCAACTGGCTGTTGGGATCGATTGGAGGAATCACCACAGCGGACGAGCTCGCGGTCTTCCTCTTGGGCGCCATCTCGATTCTACCAGCGAGCAGAGTGGAGGCGAGCGGCAGAGAGGATTCGGAAGTGGGAATGCAAGAACTAGGGCACGGAAAGCAAAGGCGGCTAAAAGCGCAGCTCTTATGGGATATTCTCGAGCCAGATACCGTTTCAAAAAGTGCCCAGTCATCATCCGGCGGTTATTTCCAAAACCAGCGTGCCACGTGGTCACCCGGCAGTTATCCCCAGAACACCAATGCGCCACCTCATCACTCGGCCACCATCCTCAAAGTGGCTCGGGCGGCCTACCGTCACTCGGCGTTGCTTCTTGAAAGTCGCCTAGAGGGGGGGGGGGGTGAATAGGGCGAAACTGAAAATCACAAAAATAATCACAACTACAAGCCGGGTTAGCGTTAGAAATATAGTAGAGTCCGCGAGAGAGGGCGCAAAACAAATCGCAAGCGAATAATGAAGTGAGACACGTGGATTTGTTTTACTGAGGTTCGGTTCTCTCAAACCTACTCCCCGTTGAGGAGGCCACAAAGGCCGGGTCTCTTTCAACCCTTCCCTCTCTCAAACGGTCCCTCGGACCGAGTGAGTTTCTCTTTCTCAAATCACTTGGGAATCAAACTTCCCGCAAGGACCACCACACAATTGGTGTCTCTTGCCTCAATTACAAGTGAGTGTTTGATCACAAGAAAGAATGCCAAAGAAAAAGAAGCGATCCAAGCGCAAGAGCTCAAATGAACACTACAAATCACTCTCTCTAGTCACTAGGGCTTTGTGTGGAGTTGGGAGAGGATTTGATCTCTTTTTGGTGTGCTTTGCAATGAATGCTAGCTCTTGTATAGTGGTTGGAAGTTAGAAAACTTGGATGCAATGAATGGTGGGGTGGTTGGGGTATTTATAGCCCCAACCACCAAACTTGACCGTTGGTGGAGGCTGTCTGTCGATGGCGCACCGGACAGTCCAGTGCACACCGGACATGTCCGGTGCCCCCGCCACGTCATCAATGCCGTTGGATTCTGACCGTTGGAGTTTCTGACTTCTGGGCCCGCCTGGATGTCCGGTGCACACCGGACATCCCCTATTCATTGTCCGGTGCGCCAGTATGGGCGCGCCTGACTTCTGCGCGCGCAGAGCGCGCATTGAATGCGCTGCAGGTAGCCGTTGGCGCCGAAATAGCCGTTGTTCCGTGGTTACACCGGACAGTCCGGTGCACACCGGACATGTCCGGTGAATTATAGCGGAGCGGCTGCTGCGCGATCCCGAGGCTGGCGAGTTGCGGAGGCCGCGCTTCCTTGGAGCACCGGACACTGTCCGGTGTACACCGGACAGTCCGGTGAATTATAGCGGAGCGCCTTGAGAAATTCCCGAAGGTGGCGAGTTCGAGTTGGAGTCCTCTGGTGCACCGGACACTGTCCGGTGGCGCACCGGACACTGTCCGGTGTACACCGGACAGTCCGGTGCCTCCAGACCAGAGGTGCCTTCGGTTGCCTCTTTGCTCCTTTGTTGAATCCAAAACTTGATCTTTTTATTGGCTGAGTGTGAACCTTTTGCACCTGTATAACTTATACACTAGAGCAAACTAGTTAGTCCAATATTTGTGTTGAGCAATTCAACCACCAAAATTATTTAGGGACTAGGTGTAAGCCTAATTCCCTTTCAATCTCCCCCTTTTTGGTGATTGATGCCAACACAAGCCAAAGCAAATATAGAAGTGCATAATTGAACTAGTTTACATAATGTAAGTGCAAAGGTTGCTTGGAATTAAGCCAATATAAATGCTTACATGATGCGCATGGATTGTTTTCTTTGTTTTTAACATATTGGACCACATTTGCACCAAAAGTTTTGTTTTTGCAAACTCTTTTGTAAATTCTTTTCAAAGTCCTTTTGCAAGATAGTCAAAGGTAAATGAATAAGATTTTGCAAGGCATTTTCAAGTTTTGAAATTTTCTTCCTTTGTTCAAAATGCTTTCCCTTTGACTAAACAAAACTCCCCCTCAAATAAAGTCTCCTCTTAGTGTTCAAGAGGGTTTTAAGACAACAAATTTGAAAATACTACTTACTCCCCCTTTAGAACACAAAGAGATACCAATTTTGAAATTTACCAATTGAAAATCATCAAATTTAAAATTAGGGTGGTGGTGCGGTCCTTTTGCTTTGGGCTCATATTTTCTCCCCCTTTGGCATGAATCGCCAAAAACGGAAATTTTGAGTGAGATATAAGCCCATAGAAGTAGTTTCTCCTCCTTTGGTCATAAAATAAATGAGTGAAGATTATACCAAAGATGGAGAGTGATGCGGAGCGACGGCGAAGGATGAGTAGTAGAGTGGAGTGGAAGCCTTGTCTTCGCCGAAGACTCCAATTCCCTTTCAATATACCTATGACTTGGTTTGGAATACACTTGAAAACACATTAGTCATAGCATATAAAAGAGACATGATCAAAGGTATTATTATGAGCTATGTGTGGAAGATTAGCAAAAGAAATTCCTAGAATCAAGAATATTAAGCTCATGCCTAAGTCTGGTAAAAGATTGTTCATCAAGTGGCTTGGTAAAGATATCGGCTAATTGATTTTTAGTGTTAATGTATGAAATCTCGATATCCCCCTTTTGTTGGTGATCCCGAAGAAAATGATACCGAATGGCTATGTGTTTAGTGCGGCTATGCTCAACGGGATTATCCGCCATGCGGATTGCACTCTCATTATCACATAGAAGAGGAACTTTGGTTAATTTGTAACCGTAGTCCCGCAGGGTTTGCCTCATCCAAAGCAATTGCGCGCAACAATGGCCTGCGGCAATATACTCAGCTTCGGCGGTAGAAAGAGCGACCGAATTTTGCTTCTTTGAAGCCCAAGACACCAAGGATCTTCCCAAGAACTGGCAAGTCCCCGATGTGCTCTTTCTATTAATCTTACACCCCGCCCAATCGGCATCCGAATAACCAATCAAATCAAAAGTGGATCCCCGAGGGTACCAAAGCCCAAACTTAGGAGTATAAGCCAAATATCTCAAGATTCGTTTTACGGCCGTAAGGTGTGATTCCTTAGGGTCGGCTTGGAATCTTGCACACATGCATACGGAAAGTATAATGTCCGGTCGAGATGCACATAAATAAAGCAATGAACCAATCATCGACCGGTATACCTTTTGATCCACGGACTTACCTCCCGTGTCGAGGTCGAGATGCCCATTTGTTCCCATGGGAGTCTTGATGGGCTTGGCATCCTTCATTCCAAACTTGCTTAGAATGTCTTGAGTATACTTTGTTTGGCAAATGAATGTGCCCTCTTGGAGTTGTTTGACTTGAAATCCTAGAAAATACTTCAACTCCCCCATCATAGACATCTCGAATTTCTGTGTCATGATCCTACTAAATTCTTCACATGTAGATTTGTTAGTAGACCCAAATATAATATCATCAACATAAATTTGGCATACAAACAAATCATTATCAAGTGTTTTGGTGAATAAAGTAGGATCGGCTTTGCCGACTTTGAAGCCATTTGCAATAAGGAAATCTCTAAGGCATTCATACCATGCTCTTGGGGCTTGCTTGAGCCCATAAAGCGCCTTAGAGAGCCTATAAACATGGTTAGGGTACTCACTGTCTTCAAAGCCGGGAGGTTGCTCAACATAGACCTCCTCCTTGATTGGTCCATTGAGGAAGGCACTCTTCACGTCCATTTGATAAAGCTTGAAGCCATGGTAAGTAGCATAGGCCAATAATATGCGAATTGACTCAAGCCTAGCTACGGGTGCATAGGTTTCACCAAAATCCAAACCTTCGACTTGTGAATACCCCTTGGCCACGAGTCGAGCTTTGTTCCTTGTCACCACACCATGCTCGTCTTGCTTGTTGCGGAAGACCCACTTGGTTCCTACAACATTTTGATTAGGACGTGGAACTAAATGCCATACCTCATTCCTTGTGAAATTGTTGAGCTCCTCTTGCATCGCCATCACCCAATCCGAATCTTGGAGTGCTTCCTCTACCCTGTGTGGCTCAATAGAGGAAACAAAAGAGTAATGTTCACAAAAATGTGCAACACGAGATCGAGTAGTTACCCCCTTATGAATGTCGCCGAGGATGGTGTCGACGGGGTGATCTCGTTGTATTGCTTGGTGGACTCTTGGGTGTGGCGGTCTTGGTTGTTCATCCTCCTTGTCTTCATCATTTGCATCTCCCCCTTGATCGTTGCCATCATTTTGAGGTGGCTCATCTTCTTGATCTTCTTGTTCAACATCTTGAGCCTCATCCTCAATTTGAGTTGGTGGAGATGCTTGCATGGAGGAGGATGGTTGATCTTGTGCATGTGGAGGCTCTTCGGATTCCTTAGGACACACATCCCCAATGGACATGTTCCTTAGTGCTATGCATGGAGCCTGTTCTTCACCTATCTCATCAAGATCAACATGCTCTACTTGAGAGCCGTTAGTCTCATCAAACACAACGTCACAAGAAACTTCAACAAGTCCTGAGGACTTGTTAAAGACTCTATATGCCCTTGTGTTTGAGTCATATCCTAGTAAAAAGCCTTCTACAGTTTTAGGAGCAAATTTAGATTTTCTACCTCTTTTAACAAGTATAAAACATTTGCTACCAAAAACTCTAAAATATGAAATATTTGGCTTTTTACCGGTTAGGAGTTCATAGGATGTCTTCTTGAGGATTCGGTGAAGATATAACCGGTTGATGGCGTAGCAAGCGGTGTTGACCGCTTCGGCCCAAAACCGATCCGGTGTCTTGTACTCATCAAGCATGGTTCTTGCCATGTCCAATAGAGTTCGATTCTTCCTCTCCACTACACCATTTTGTTGTGGAGTGTAGGGAGAAGAGAACTCATGCTTGATGCCCTCCTCCTCAAGGAAGCCTTCAATTTGAGAGTTCTTGAACTCCGTCCCATTGTCGCTTCTAATTTTCTTGATCCTTAATCCGAACTCATTTTGAACCCGTCTCAAGAATCCCTTTAAGGTCTCTTGGGTATGAGATTTGTCCTACAAAAAGAACACCCAAGTGAAGCGAGAATAATCATCCACGATAACTAGACAGTACTTACTCCCGCCGATGCTTATGTAAGCAATCGGGCCGAATAAATCCATGTGTAGGAGCTCCAGTGGCCTGTCACTCGTCATGATGTTCTTGTGTGGATGATGAGTGCCAACTTGCTTCCCGGCTTGGCATGCGCTACAAATCCTGTCTTTCTCAAAATGAGCATTGGTTAGTCCTAAAATGTGTTCTCCCTTTAGAAGCTTGTGAAGATTCTTCATTCCAACATGGGCTAGTCGGCGGTGCCAGAGCCAACCCAAGTTAGTCTTAGCAACCAAGCAAGTGTCGAGTTCAGCTCTATCAAAATCTACCAAGTATAGCTGACCCTCTAACACTCCCTTAAAAGCTATTGAATCATCACTTCTTCTAAAGACAGTAACACCTATATTAGTAAAAAGACAGTTGTAGCCCATTTGACATAATTGGGATACGGAAAGCAAATTGTAATATAAGGAATCTACAAGAAAAACATTGGAAATAGTATGGTCAGGTGATATAGCAATTTTACCCAATCCTTTGACCAAACCTTGATTTCCATCCCCGAATGTGATAGCTCGTTGGGGATCTTGGTTTTTCTCATATGAGGAGAACATCTTTTTCTCCCCCGTCATGTGGTTTGTGCACCCGCTGTCGAGTATCCAACTTGAGCCCCCGGATGCATAAACCTACAAAACAATTTTAGTTCTTGACTTTAGGTACCCAAACGGTTTTGGGTCCTTTAGCATTAGAAACAAGAACTTTGGGTACCCAAACACAAGTCTTGGAGCCCTTGTGTTTGCCCCCAACAATCTTAGCAACTACCTTGCCGGATTTGTTAGTTAAAACATATGATGCATCAAAAGTTTTGAATGAAATAGCATGATCATTTGATGCATTAGGAATTTTCTTTCTAGGCAACTTGGCACGGGTTGGTTGCCTAGAACTAGATGTCTCACCCTTATACATAAAAGCATGATTAGGGCCAGAGTGAGACTTCCTAGAATGAATTTTCCTAATTTTGTTCTCAGGATAACCGGCAGGGCATAAAATGTAACCCTCGTTATCTTGAGGCATGGGAGCCTTGCCCTTAACAAAGTTAGACAAGTTCTTAGGAGGGGCATTAAGTTTGACATTGTCTCCCCTTTGGTAGCCAATGCCATCCTTGATGCCAGGGCGTCTCCCATTATAGAGCATACTTCTAGCAAATTTAAACTTTTCATTTTCTAAGTTATGCTCGGCAATTTTTGCATCTAATAATGCTATATGACCATTTTGTTGTTTAATTAAAGCCATGTGATCATGAATAGCATTGATATCAACATCTCTACATCTAGTACAAATAGAAACATGCTCAACATTAGATGTAGAGGGTTTGCAAGATTTTAGTTCTACAACCTTAGCATGTAACATATCATTCTTAGTTCTAAGGTCGGAAATAATAGTATTGCAAACATCAAAATTTTTAGCCTTAGCAATCAAATTTTCATTTTCTACTCTAAGGCTAGCAAGAGACTCATTCAATTCCTTAATCTTAGCAAGCAAATCATCATTATCATTTCTAAGATTGGGAATTGAATCAGTACAAACATGAGAATCAACCTTAGCAATTAATCTAGCATTTTCATTTCTAAGGTTGTTAATGGTCTCATGGCAAGTGCTTAGCTCACTAGACAATTTTTCACATTTTTCTAACTCTAGAGCATAAGCGTTTTAACCTTAACATGTTTCTTGTTTTCCTTGATTAGGAAATTCTCTTGGGAGTCCAAGAGATCATCCTTTTCATGGATAGCACTAATTAGCTCATTTAATTTTTCCTTTTGTTCCATGTTAAGGTTGGCAAAAAGGATACGCAAATTATCTTCCTCACCACTAGCATTATCATCACTAGAAGATTCATATTTAGTGGAGGAGTTAGATTTAACCTTCTTTCTTTTGCCGTCCTTTGCCATGAGGCACTTGTGGCCGATGTTGGGGAAGAGGAGTCCCTTGGTGACGGCGATGTTGGCGGCGTCCTCGTCGGAGGAGGACTCGGTGGAGCTCTCGTCGGAGTCCCATTCTCGGCACACATGGGCATCGCCGCCCTTCTTCTTGTAGTACTTCTTCTTTTCTCTCCTCTTTCCCTTCTTGTCGTCGCCCCTGTCACTGTCACTAGACATAGTACATTTTGCAATAAAATGACCGGGCTTACCACACTTGTAGCAAACCTTCTTGGAACGGGATTTGTAATCCTTCCCCTTCCGTTGCTTGAGGATTTGCCGAAAGCTTTTGATGATTAAGGCCATCTCCTCATTGTCGAGCTTGGAGGCGTCAATTGGTTGTCTACTTGGTGTAGACTCCTCCTTCTTCTCCTCCGTTGCCTTGAAGGCCACCGGTTGCGCCTCGGATGTGGAAGGTTCGTCAAGCTCGTTGATCTTCTTTGAGCCCTTAATCATGCATTCAAAGCTCACAAAATTCCCGATAACTTCCTCGGGGGTCATTAGTGGATATCTAGGATTACCACGAATTAATTGGACTTGAGTAGGGTTAAGGAAAATAAGAGCTCTTAAAATAACCTTAACCACCTCGTGGTCGTCCCACTTTTTGCTCCCGAGGTTGCGCACTTGGTTCACCAAGGTTTTGAGCCGGTTGTACATATCTTGTGGCTCCTCCCCTTGGTGAAGACGAAAGCGACCAAGCTCCCCCTCGATCGTTTCCCGCTTGGTGATCTTGGTGAGCTCATCACCCTCGTGCGCCGTCTTGAGTAGGTCCCAAATCTCCTTTGCATTCTTCAACCCTTGTACTTTGTTGTATTCCTCCTTGCTTAGAGAAGCGAGGAGAATGGTTGTGGCTTGGGAGTTGAAGTGCTCGATTTGGGCCACTTCGTCCGTATCATAATCCTCATCCCCTATTGATGGTACCTGTGCTCCAAACTCAACAACATTCCATATACTTTTGTGGAGTGAGGTTAGATGAAATTTCATTAAATCACTCCACCTAGCATAATCTTCGCCATCAAAAGTTGGTGGTTTGCCTAATGGAACGGAAAGTAATGGAGTATGTCTAGATGTACGGGGATAGTGTAAGGGGATCTTACTAAACTTCTTGCGCTCTTGGCGCTTAGAAGTTACGGACGGTGCATCGGAGTCGGAGGTGGATGTTGATGAAGTGTCGGTCTCGTAGTAGACCACCTTCCTCATCCTCTTGTGCTTGTCGCCTTTCCGATGCGACTTGTGAGAAGAAGATTTTTCCTTCTTCTCTTTGTGGTGAGAAGAGGAAGATCTTTTCTCCTTCCGTTTGGAGGAGTCCTTCTTCTTCTCCCTCCTCTTAGTGCGGGACTCTTCCGATGAAGTGCTCCCTTGGCTTGTAGTGGGCTTGTCGCCGGTCTCCATCTCCCTCTTGGTGTGATCTCCCGACATCACTTCGAGCGGTTAGGCTCTAATGAAGCACCGGGCTCCGATACCAATTGAAAGTCGCCTAGAGGGGGGTGAATAGGGCGAAACTGAAAATCACAAAAATAATCACAACTACAAGCCGGGTTAGCGTTAGAAATATAGTAGAGTCCGCGAGAGAGGGCGCAAAACAAATCGCAAGCGAATAATGAAGTGAGACACGCGGATTTGTTTTACCGAGGTTCGGTTCTCTCAAACCTACTCCCCGTTGAGGAGGCCACAAAGGCCGGGTCTCTTTCAACCCTTCCCTCTCTCAAACGGTCCCTCGGACCGAGTGAGTTTCTCTTTCTCAAATCACTTGGGAATCAAACTTCCCGCAAGGACCACCACACAATTGGTGTCTCTTGCCTCAATTACAAGTGAGTGTTTGATCACAAGAAAGAATGCCAAAGAAAAAGAAGCGATCCAAGCGCAAGAGCTCAAATGAACACTACAAATCACTCTCTCTAGTCACTAGGGCTTTGTGTGGAGTTGGGAGAGGATTTGATCGATTTTTGGTGTGCTTTGCAATGAATGCTAGCTCTTGTATAGTGGTTGGAAGTTGGAAAACTTGGATGCAATGAATGGTGGGGTGGTTGGGGTATTTATAGCCCCAACCACCAAACTTGACCGTTGGTGGAGGCTGTCTGTCGATGGCGCACCGGACAGTCCGGTGCACACCGGACATGTCCGGTGCCCCCGCCACATCATCAATGCCGTTGGATTCTGACCGTTGGAGCTTCTGACTTCTGGGCCCGCCTGGATGTCCGGTGCACACCGGACATCCCATGTTCATTGTCCGGTGCGCCAGTATGGGCGCGCCTGACTTCTGCGCGCGCAGAGCGCGCATTGAATGCGCCGCAGGTAGCCGTTGGCGCCGAAATAGCCGTTGTTCCGTGGTTACACCGGACAGTCCGGTGCACACCGGACATGTCCGGTGAATTATAGCGGAGCGACTGCTGCGCGATCCCGAGGCTGGCGAGTTGCGGAGGCCGCGCTTCCTTGGAGCACCGGACACTGTCCGGTGTACACCGGACAGTCCGGTGAATTATAGCGGAGCGCCTTGAGAAATTCCCGAAGGTGGCGAGTTCGAGTTGGAGTCCTCTGGTGCACCGGACACTGTCCGGTGGCACACCGGACACTGTCCGGTGTACACCGGACAGTCCGGTGCCTCCAGACCAGAGGTGCCTTCGGTTGCCTCTTTGCTCCTTTGTTGAATCCAAAACTTGATCTTTTTATTGGCTGAGTGTGAACCTTTTGCACCTGTATAACTTATACACTAGAGCAAACTAGTTAGTCCAATATTTGTGTTGAGCAATTCAACCACCAAAATTATTTAGGGACTAGGTGTAAGCCTAATTCCCTTTCACTTCTAAAACGCTGTTTTCGTATTCAGTCGCTCGGCATTACTTCTAAAATGCCGACGTCGACCTCCAATTACTCGGCGTTGCTTCTAAAACGCTGATTTCGTACTCAGTCGCTCGACATTACTTCTAAAATGCCGACGTCGACCTGCCGTCACTCGGCGTTGCTTCTAAAACGCTGTTTTCGTACTCAGTCGCTCGGCATTACTTCTAAAATGCCGACGTCGACCTGCCATCACTCGGCGTTGCTTCTAAAACGCTGATTTCGTATTCAGTTGCTCAGCATTACCTCTAAAATGCCGACGCCGACCTGCCGTCACTCGGCGTTGCTTCCAAAACGCTAATTTCGTATTCAGTCGCTCGGCATTACTTCTAAAATGCCGAAGCCGACCTTCAGTCACTCGGCGTTGCTTCTAAAACGTTGATATCATATTCAGTTACTCGGCTTTGCTTCTAAAAACGCAGACACAATCTTCAGTTACTCGGCAGTTACTTCTACAAGCGCCGACACCACCTACAAAGTTACTCGGCAACCATTTCAGAAAACATCAGTTCAATGCTCGAGTATTTCGCTTACTCTTTCAAAGGAATTACACTCACAAGTAAACGGGGAAGTCATCAAAAGAGAAGCCAAACGTCATTCTTTCATTCAAAGGGAAGTTAATAAACTTACAAATCAACTCTTCGCGAGTTGATGCTCCCCTACTATTACTACATTACATTACTACTACTACACTACGCTATACTACTCTACATTACCACTACATTATTCTAACTATACTATACTATACTAATATCTAAGAAGACCAGTGGCGTCTAGCCACTGGCCCTGCCCCTGCTGCCGCCGCCGCCCTTGGTGCTGCCCTTGCTGCTGCCGCCCTTGGTGCTGCCCCTGCTACCGCCGCCGTCACCGTCCCTGCCGCCGTCGCCGCTGCCCCTGCCGCTGCCGCTGCCGTCGCCGTCGCCACCGTCGTCGTCGTCGCCGTCGTCGTCGTCGTCCTCGTCCTCGTCCTCGCCGCCGCCGTCAGAGTCCTCCTCATCCGAGGAGTACTCCGACTCATCCGAGCCCTCGAGCCCGGAGCGCTCGACGGTCCGGATGTATGACCAGACTTCCGCGGCTATCCCCTGGGAGTCGTCCGAGTCATCGGACGACGCCGGGGGAGAGACGGGAGCCGGAGTTCCCTCGGACTCGGAGGAGAACTCCTCCTCCGAGTATTCCGAGTCACCGAAATCCTCCGATGGAGGAGTCGGTTCGCGCTTGCGCTTGTTGCTCTTGCCCATGGCAGAAGCAGATGGGAGAGAAGAGAAGGAAGCAGTAAAGAACAGCGAAGAGATGTGAAAAAACCAGAGGGGCAACGGCGTTATTTATAGAAGGGAAAGGCAACCGCTCACCTCCAACCGCGGTCAATGAACAGTCGCAAAGCATTCAATAAGCATTTCCACCCGTCTGGAGACACGTCAGGCGGCTGACGCCGTTTCATGCAACACTACACCCATTGGGACTCCAGTCAACAGTGCAAAGGATATGATTACACTCGCCGTCCCATCACATTACTACTCAGAAGCAGCCTGCTAAAACACTCAGCGTACCAAGCCGTCCCTTGCCCACACCCATTGGGGGGGACGCCCAGGAATTATCAGTATATTTTTCAAAATGGTCACATCTGTGCAGGGCACGCAGTGAATGCCTCAAGACAAAAATGAGATATCAACGAGAGTTAGAGGGAAGCCAAATATAGCCAGTAGAGTGCAAAATATGGTCGACAGACACAACTTGAAGACTAGACAGAGAACGTCCATCAAATGTCCAATCAGTCACAGAGCAAATAAATTACACTACCTAGCAAGATACAGATGGATTGCGAACTCGGCTGCAAAAGACAAAATACATGCTGACCTCTGAAGCATAATATTGATGACATAGCGCGGATGACATCATGCCAAGTTTTTTACAGGCAGAAAGGATAATCTTCAGCAAAAGGACATAAAAAGAAGACCTTCGAGTGAATTATCCTCAAAAATCCACTTGAAGGTCGGGGGCTACACCCATTGGGTGCACCTCCGGTGCACCCCATGGATTATCATTCCAAGCCGAGATAGAGCCGATTTCTAAAGCGTGGGACTAGATTAAAGAAGCCAACCCTCAACCAAAATGAAGGAACACAAATGGAAATAATCCCTACTGAAGACCTTCGAGTAGATTATTTTCTAAAATCTACTCGAAGCTCGGGGGCTACACCCATTGGGTGCACCTCTGGTGCACCCAATGAAGTTCAGAATCCTACAAATTGGAATGCTGACCTCTAAGGCATAGACACGAAACTAGGCTTTGGTCAACGAGTGATCGGAGCAGGAGAAGACAACAGGAAGCCATCTTTCTTCAAATTACCTGCAAGCTGGACCTGGGATCTTCGGGTTGATTACCTCTAAATTAACCCAAAGATCGGGGGCTTGTGGGGGATAGATATCCCCCGGGTCCACTAAAAGAGTAAAGGACCTCACGAAAGGCCCAAGGGCCCAATAAATCGTAAGGTCATTCTTTCGTGGGCCTGGGGAGAAACAACCAGTGAAGCAGAACGACATGAGGCCGGATTGGTACAAGCCCGGACGGCCCACAGCATCGAGCGAATGACCGCAACAGAGATCCGACTTTCCCGCGCTGGAGCCTCCATGCAACGAAGCCACGCGAGGATAAGTCGGCGAGGGTTACGTAGGGATAATCTCAAGAGGTTCACTATCTTTTAGCTACTTGTTGCTATCTTATCCACGTGTACTGCCCCACGGTCGAGTATATAAGGCCTAGGGGGCACCCCTTCAGAACGATCGACCCTTTACTTAGCCACCCACATCAACTCTCTGTATTCTCAATCCAGAGAGCTCTCTTGTAACCACATTCACCAAGCATACTCACCAGGACGTAGGGTGTTACGCATCTCTAAGCGGCCCGAACCTGTAAACCTCGTCCACTGCCCCTCGTGCGATCTGCACGAACCATTTTGCTACAGTTGTCAACACCGTCCTACTCCTAAAACACCTTGAGGGGCAACCCCGGGTGTGCGGTCGGACCCAAAACACCGACACATACGAAGTCTTCTTGAGGAGGCGGTGAAGGTAGACCCGGTTGATGGCGTGGCAAGTTGTGTTCACGGCTTCCGACCAAAAGCGCTCGAGGGTCTTGAACTCTCCAAGCATCGTCCTCGCCATGTCTATGAGCGTCCTGTTCTTCCTCTCTACCACACCATTTTGCTGTGGTGTGTAGGGAGCGGAGAACTCGTGCTTGATCCCCTCCTCCTCAAGGAACTCCTCCACTTGAAGGTTCTTGAACTCGGACCCGTTGTCGCTCCTTATCTTCTTCACCTTGAGCTCAAACTCATTTTGAGCTCTCCTGAGGAAGCGCTTGAGGGTCCCTTGGGTTTCAGTTTTATCCTGCAAAAAGAATACCCAAGTGAAGCGGGAAAAATCATCAACTATAACAAGACCATACTTACTTCCTCCTATGCTTAGATAGGCGACGGGTCCGAAGAGGTCCATATGAAGCATCTCCAAAGGTCTTGATGTGGTCATCACATTTTTGGTGTGATGAGAGCTTTCCACCTGTTTGCCTGCTTGACAAGCTGCACAAGGTCTATCTTTTTCGAAATGCACATTAGTTAGACCTATCACGTGTTCTCCCTTTAGAAGCTTGTGGAGGTTCTTCATCCCCACATGTGCTAGACGGCGATGCCACAGCCAGCCCATGCAAGTCTTAGCAATTAAGCATGCATCTAGACCGGCTTCTTCTTTTGCAAAATCAACCAAATAAAGTTTGTCGTCTAGTACACCCTTAAAAGCTAGTGAACCATCACACCTTCTAAAGACAGACACATCTACATTTGTGAATAGACAATTATATCCCATATTACAAAGTTGACTTACAGATAACAAATTATATCCAAGTGACTCAACTAAAAACACATTAGAAATAGAGTGCTCGGACGAAATAGCGATTTTACCTAACCCTTTCACCTTGCCTTGGTTCCCATCACCGAATATTATTGAATCTTGGGGATCCTTGTTCTTGACGTAGGAAGAGAACATCCTCTTCTGTCCCGTCATGTGGTTTGTGCATCCACTGTCGATAATCCAGCTTGAGCCCCCGGATGCATAAACCTGCAAGGCAAATTTAGGCTTGGGTCTTAGGTACCCAACTCTTGTTGGGTCCTACAAGGTTAGTCACAATGGTCTTAGGGACCCAAATGCAAGTTTTATCTCCCTTGCATCTTGCCCCTAACTTCCTAGCAATCACCTTCTTATTCTTTCTACAAATGGCAAATGAAGCATTGCAAGCATGATATATTGAAGAAGGTTCATTAACTTTCCTAGGAACATTAACAACATTTCTCCTAGGCATATGATGAACAACATTTCTCCTAGACATATCTCTACCATGCATATAGGAAGAACTAGAAGCAAACATGGCATTAGAATCAAAAGCATCATAACTTCTATAGGCATTCCTAGAATGTCTCCTATCATGATACATGAAAGCATGGTTCTTTTTAGCACTACTAGCCATAGGGGCCTTCCCTTTCTCCTTGGCGGAGATGGGAGCCTTATGGCTTGTTAAGTCCTTGGCTTCCCTCTTGAAGCCAAGTCCATCCTTAATTGAGGGGTGTCTACCAATCGTGTAGGCATCCCTTGCAAATTTTAGCTTGTCAAATTCATTCTTGCTAGTCTTAAGTTGGGCATTAAGACTAGCCACTTCATCGTTTATTTTAGAAATGCAAACTAGGTGTTCACTACAAGCATCAACATTAAAATCTTTGCACCTATTGCAAATCATAACATGTTCTACACAAGAGTTAGATTTACTTGCTACTTCTAGTTTAGCATTTAAATTATCATTAACACCTTTTAAAGTAGAAATGGTTTAATGACAAGTAGATAGTTCACAAGAAAGCATTTCATTCCTTTTAACTTCTAAAGCAAGTGAATTTTGTGCACTAACAAATTTATCGTGCTCTTCATATAAAAGATCCTCTTGCTTTTCTAATAACCTATTCTTATCATTTAAAGCATCAATCAATTCATTGATTTTTTCAATTTTATTTCTACCTAAACCTTTAAATAAACTAGAATAGTCTATTTCATCATCATCACTAGACTCATCATCACTTGAACAAGCATAAGCGGTATCCCGAGTACATACCTTCTTCTCCTTCGCCATGAGGCATGTGTGACGCTCGTTGGGGAAGAGGGTCGATTTGTTGAAGGCAGTGGCGGCGAGTCCTTCGTTGTCGGAGTTGGACGACGAATAATCCGAGTCCCACTCCTTGCCAAGGTGTGCCTCGCCCTTAGCCTTCTTGTAAGCTTTCTTTTTCTCCCTCTTGTTCCCTTGTTCCTGGTCACTACCATTATCGGGACAGTTAGCGATAAAATGACCAATCTTACCATATTTGAAGCATGAGCGCTTCCCCTTTGTCTTGGTCTTGCTTGGCTGCCCCTTGCGACCCTTTAGCGCTGTCTTGAAGTGCTTGATGATGAGGGCCATCTCTTCATCATTGAGCCCTGCCGCCTCAACTTGCGCCACCTTGCTAGGTAGCGCCTCCTTGCTTCTCGTTGCCTTGAGAGCAACGGGTTGAGGCTCATTGATTGGACCATTCAACGTGTCGTCCACGTATCTCGCCTCCTTGATCATCATTCGCCCGCTTACGAACTTCCCAAGAACTTCTTCGGGCGACATCTTGGTGTACCTAGGATTTTCACGAATATTGTTCACCAGATGTGGATCAAGTATAGTAAAGGACCTTAGCATTAGGCGGACGACGTCGTGGTCCGTCCATCGCGTGCTTCCGTAGCTCCTTATTTTGTTGATAAGGGTCTTGAGCCGGTTGTATGTATGGGTTGGCTCCTCTCTCCTTATCATTGCGAATCTTCCAAGCTCGCCCTCCACCAACTCCATTTTGGTGAGCATGGTGACGTCGTTCCCCTCATGTGAGATCCTGAGGGTGTCCCAGATCTGCTTGGCATTGTCCAAGCCGCTCACCTTATTGTATTCTTCCCTGCACAAAGATGCTAAAAGGACAGTAGTAGCTTGTGCATTTTTATGGATTTGTTCATTTATAAACATGGGACTTTCCGAGCTATCAAATTTCATTCCACTCTCTACAATCTCCCATATGCTTGGATGGAGAGAGAAAAAGTGACTACGCATTTTGTGACTCCAAAATCCGTAGTCCTCCCCATCAAAGTGTGGAGGTTTGCCAAGAGGAATGGAAAGCAAATGTGTATTTGAGCTATGCGGAATACGAGAATAATCGAAAGAAAAGTTCGAATTAACCGTCTTTCTTTTGTCGTAGTCGTTGTCATCGTTGTCCTTTTGGGAAGAAGTGGACTCGTCGCTGTCGTCGTAGTAGACGATCTCCTTGATGCGCCTTGTCTTCTTCTTCTTCCCATTCTTACGTTTGTGGCCTGAGCCTGAGTCGGTACGCTTGTCATCCTTCGGCTCGTTGACGAAGGACTCCTTCTCCTTATCGTTGATCACAATTCCCTTCCCCTTAGGATCCATCTCTTCGGGCGATTAGTCCCTTCGTGAAGAGAACGGCTCTGATACCAATTGAGAGCACTTAGAGGGGGGGTGAATAGGTGATCCTGTGAAACTTGAAAACTTAATGCCACAAAACTTGGTTAGGCGTTAGCACAATAATGCCAAGTTGCTAGAGTGGAGTCTCAACAAAACACAATAACCACAAGAGATCAACACAGAGATGGCACAGTGGTTTATCCCGTGGTTCGGCCAAGTACAAAACTTGCCTACTTCCACGTTGTGGCGTCCCAACGGACGAGGGTTGCAATCAACCCCTCTCAAGCGGTCCAAAGACCCACTTGAATACCACGGTGTTTTGCTTTGCTTTTCTTTATCCCGCCTGCGAGGAATCTCCACAACTTGGAGTCTCTCGCCCTTACAAAGATGTTCACAAAGAAGCGCGGAGTAAGGGAGGGATAAGCAACTCACACAAGACACAAAGATCACAGCAAATACGCACACACAAGACCCAGACTTGAGCTCAAGAGACTATCACAAGTTTCTCACTAGAACGGAGCTCAAATCACTAAGAATGTCGAATAAGTGCGCAAGAACGAAGTGTGAGTGATCAACTATGCTCAAAGAATGCTTGGATGTCTTCTCCATGTGCCAAGGGGTCCCTTTTATAGCCCCAAGGCAGCTAGGAGCCGTTGAGAGCATTATAGGAAGGCTATTCTTGCCTTCTGTCGACTGGCGCACCGGACACTGTCCGGTGCGGATTTCTTTCCTTGTTTGGCGAAGCCGATCGTTGGAGATTCAGAGTCGTTGGCGCACCGGACACTGTCCGGTGCACACCGGACAGTCTGGTGCTCCAATGTGACCGTTGGCTCGGCCACGCGTCACGCGCGGAATCCTCGGCCGACCGTTGCCCCGGCTGACTGTTGGCTCACCGGACAGTCCGGTGCCTCACCGGACAGTCCGGTGAATTATAGCCGTACGCCGTTGATGGCTTCCCGAGACCGACGACTTCGCCTGTGAACGGCTCACCGGTCAGTCCGGTGATTTATACCGTACACCGCCGTTGAAGTCCCGAGAGCAGCAAGTTCGCCAGAGCCAGCCTGGCGCACCGGACACTGTCCGATGCACCACCGGACAGTCCGATGCACCCAGACTGCGCAGACTTTGGCTGAACAAAGCCATCTCTTTTCTA
This sequence comes from Zea luxurians, assembly GCA_029449295.1. NCBI lineage: Eukaryota > Viridiplantae > Streptophyta > Magnoliopsida > Poales > Poaceae > Zea > Zea luxurians. The sequence continues at coordinate 176,934,416 of JAOPSE010000005.1, read as the reverse complement.
ATTCGATTTCTCCTGTTTCCAGCACTTAGACACAATACATTAGTCCATAAAACAAAGTACTAAGTCTAGAAACATACCTTTTGACTTGATTTGCACTTTGTCCACCACTTTGCATAGATTAACACAAAAGCACTTGTGTTGGCATTCAATCACCAAAATACTTAGAAATGGCCCAAGGGCACATTTCCCTTTCAGTACTCCATGCACTCCACGTCGCATTCGTACGCGTGTCGGTACGTGGGGCCGACGGTGATGACCCCGTTGGGGCCCGACATCTTGAGCTTGAGGTAGGTGTAGTTGGGGACGGCCATGAACTTGGCGTAGCATGGTCTCCCCAGCACTGCATGGTAGGTTCCTCGGAACCCGACCACCTCGAACATGAGGGTTTCCTTTCGGAAGTTGGAGGGAGTCCCGAAGCAGACGGTCAGATCGAGTTGTCCAAGGGGCTGGACGCGCTTCCCGGGAATGATCCCATGATAGGGCGCTGCGCCGGCCCAGATCGAGGACAGATCGATCTGCAGGAGCCCGAGGGTGTCGGCGTAGATGATGTTGAGGCTACTGCCTCCGTCCATGAGGACCTTGGTAAGCCTGACGTTGCCGATGACGGGATCAACAACGAGCGGGTACTTCCCCAGGCTCGGCACACGGTCGGGGTGGTCGTCTTGGTCGAAGGTGATGGGCTTGTCGGACCAGTCTAGATAGACTGGCGCCGCCACCCTTACCGAGCAGACCTCCCGGCGCTCTTGCTTGCAGTGCCGAGCCGAGGCGTTCGCCACTCGCCCACCATAGATCATGAAGCAGTCATGGACCTCGGGGAACTCCTCTGCCTTGTGGGCTTCCTTCTTGTTGTTGTCGGGGGCTCTGCCACCTTCCGCCGGTGGCCCGGCCTTGTGGAAGTAGCGCCGAAGCATGACGCAATCATCAAGGGTGTGCTTTACGGGACCCTGATGATAGGGGCACAACTCCTTGAGCATCTTGTCGAACAAGTTGGCGCCTCCGGGAGGCTTCCGAGGGTTCTTGTGCTCGGCGGCGGTGACAAGGTCTGCGTCGGCGGCATCAGGTTTCACCTGCGACTTCTTCTTGCCCTTCTTCCTCGTGCCGCGCTGAGCGGACGCCTCGGGGACGTCGTCCGGCTGGCACCCCTGAGGCTGCATGTCCTTCTGGAAGATGGCCTCGACCGCCTCCTGGCCAGAGGCGAACTTGGTGGCGATGTCCATCAACTCGCTCGCCCTGGTGGGAGTCTTGCGACCCAGCTTGCTCACCAGGTCGCGGCAAGTGGTGCCGGCGAGGAACGCGCCGATGACATCGGAGTCGGTGATGTTGGGCAGCTCGGTGTGTTGCTTCGAGAATCACCGGATGTAGTTCCGCAGGGATTCTCCTGGCTGCTGGCGGCAGCTTCGGAGATCCCAAGAGTTCCCAGGGCGCACGTATGTGCCCTGGAAGTTGCCGGCAAAGGCTTTGACCAGGTCGTCCCAGTTGGAGATCTACGTAGGAGGCAGATGGTCCAGCCAGGCTCGGGCGGCGTCGGAGAGGAACAAGGGGAGGTTGCGGATGATGAGGTTGTCATCGTCCATTCCACCCAGCTGGCAAGCCAGCCTGTAGTCCGCAAGCCACAGTTCCGGCTTCGTCTCCCCCGAGTACTTGGTGATGGTAGTCGGGGCCCGGAACTGGGTTGGGAACGGCGCCCGTCGTATGGCCCGACTGAAAGCTTGCGGATCGGGTGGTTTGGGCGAAGGGCTCTGATCCTTCCCGCTGTCGTAGTGTCCCCCACGCCTAGGGTGGTAGCCTCGGCGCACCCTCTCATCGAGGTGGGCTCGACGATCGCAGCGATGGTGCTCGTTGCCGAGGCGGCCCGGGGCCACAGGCGCTGTGTCCCGCGTGCGCCCGGTGTGGACCGAGACTTCTCGCATGAATTGGAAAGTCGCGACACGATGCTCCGGGGGGTATCCCTGCCTTCGGGAGGCAGAGCTCTCGGCCCGTCGGACCGCGACATCCTCCAGGAGATTCTTGAGTTCTCCCTAGATACGTCGCCCCTCGGTGGTGGATGGTTCCGGCATCGCTCGGAGCAGTATTGCCGCTGCAGCCAGGTTCTGGCCGACCCCACTGGAAGCCGGGGGCAGCCTTGCCCTGGCATCGTCGGCGATGGGGCGCTGGACGTACTGGGCCAAATGACACACTTCTCCGATCGGTGCTCGGCCTGCCCGCTCCTGCCCGATGTTCTGCCGGAGCTACACAAGTTGTCCTGCTTCCTCGTCGAGCCTGACCTGCATCTCGCGGATTTGCTCGAGCTGTGTGTCCTGACCCCTCGCAGGGACTGGGACCATAGCTAGCTCTCGAAGGATGTCAACACGAGGCGCAGGCCTAGAGGGATCGCCGTCCTCTGGCATACCAAGGTGGTTGCCTTCGTCGAGACCCTCTAGATCGACGTGGAAACATTCGCGACTTGGGCCACAGTCCTCGTCGCCGAGGCTGTGGCTATCATCGGAGCAATCGGAGAGGCAGTAGTCATATGCGGTCATGAAGTCCCGCATGGCACTGGGGTTATCGAGCCCAGAGAAATCCCAACCAGAGTCGGGCTCGTCGTCTTCCTCGGAACCTGGGGGCCCGTAGGTCAAGACGGTCGTCAATCTGTCCCAGGTTGACCACATATGGTACCCCGGAAGGTTTGGATATGCCTTTACGAAGGCGTCCACCGAAGCGGGATCGCTTGGTGGGTCGAAGCTGAATCTAAAAGGCACTGGATGTGAAACGGTCGGTACCTCTTGATCGACGGACGGTGACGAAGTCACGTCGGGGACGGACTGCACCATTATCTCAGGTACAAGGCTAACGCTCAGCAAGTCCTTCGCAAGCGTGCTGGCGTCGCCCGTTGTATGCTTGGGGTTGGCGTGTTGCGGGGAAATGACGCTCGTCTTCGTCTCAAACGCGAGGTCAACGCCCGACGTGTCCCCTGCTGGGGCGCCAGCGTCGTTGATTCGCTCGACAGCCGACGAGGCGCCGCCTCCTGCTTGGCCATGATTGCCCGCCTCCTTCCCCGTCGACGAGGAAGGTGACGGGACAGACTCAGATGTTGTTCTTTCGCGACGCGGGGAAGACGTCGTCGATTCCGCCGCCGGCGGGCGGGCTGACGACCGCCATTGTCGTTGTCGCGCGGCGGAGGAAGGTGTATCATGTCGTAGCTGCCGTCGAGGGACATGAACTCGAGACTCCCGAAACGGAGCTTCGTCCCGGGTTGGAGAGGTTGCTGGAGACTCCCCATCTGGAGCTTGACGGGAAGTTGTTCGTCAACACGCAGCAGTCCCCTACCTGGCGCGCCAACTATCGGCGTTTCGACCCTGGGGGGTCCCTGGACCAACGAGTAAATTGTCGCTGCGTGTCCTAGCCCAGATGGGTCGGCGCGAGACGGAGACACAAGGGGGGAAAACAGTAAGGGGAACCCGCGGCCTCGTGTTGTCCTGCGCCTAGGGTGGATGCACTTGCAGTAGGGGGTTACAAGCGTTCGCGAGGGAGAGAGAGAGACAGGGGGCATGTGAAGCCTTTGTTCGTAACTTCAAAGTAAAGCAACGGATTTGATTTCTTTCTAGCACTCTTTTTTCTATTTCTAGCGTGAAAGCCTTTGCGCGTTAGTCACGCGCATCCTAACTTGCTAGATCCGTTGCGCTGAAGCGCAGCCGTTTTCTTGCTGCATCCTAACTCTGGATCCGTTTCGTACACGCGGATCCGTGGCACTTGCTCACTAGCCTTTCTAAATAGTTTTAGTTAGGCGCATCCTAACTTCTTAATATCTGGGTGCCAGAGCTCACTTGCTTTTTTATAGTCTTCTTTCTTCAACCTGGCACTGCTTGGGACTTGATGCTTTGCTTGTGACTTGACGAATAATTCCATTTCATCTCTTGTGTGATCAAACGGGTTGCCCAATGTACCAAATGCTTTCTATAAAGTGTGGAAATAGTCAATGTAGGATGGGACTCTGACCTAAAACATATGTGCTGGGTGTATCTTCCCGCCGACCAAAAACTTATGGCCAGTGCCAGACCAGAAAATAAAGGAAATATAGGAATGTGGAAATAGGAATGTAAGAAAAGCCATCAAGCTAGGAACACAGAAAGCTACCACTTCTTGTAAACAAACCTATGCTATGAAACAATCAAAGTAGATCGGATTGTATGAGGGATGCCTACAGGGCAAGGATATCATGATTTGAACAAGCAGGGGAAAGTAAAGAAGCAAGGGCAACATTTCAAAATCGAGTACTAAAATATATAGCAGTATCTGATCCTTGCTTGGGAGGAATTCCTAAGAAAAGAGAGTTCTCTCAGCCAGTGAGTTCCCTCTGCCAGACAAGCCAGTTCCTTCAGAGATGGAGAAGTAGCTCGGTCAGTGGAAAGTATCCGATTGATAGTCTCCTACCCTTGGGAAGACTTCCATAAATAGAGATAGATCCCTCCGATCCCTAAAGTAGAGGCACTCGTTTGAAGGAAGAGAAAGCCTTGGAACTACTCATACCAAAGCCAGCCAGTACTTTTCTTGATCGCTTATCCTCGATCTTCCAGATAGAGTTCTGAGTGCTCATTTCTTATAGAATCGATTTCTAACCTTAGTTGATAGACAGAGAAAGCCCTGTGCTGTGTGTGCGTATCTTCCTACGAACTAGAGCGAAGCGGAGTAGCTTCTTTTTCCGCTGAAATCAAAGGATGGAATGTTGGACTATCAACCAACTGAGACTGCGCGAACTAGATAGCCGAACAGCTAAAGCAAGCAGTTACCAGACAAAGGCGAATGAAAGGAAACACAAACCGCAAGGTCAAGATGTTTTCTAGCGATCGTCTAGCGCATCCGTTTTCTTGCTTGGATGAGTTCTGGAAGGGATAGAGGGATTAGGGATATTATCACTGAATTGAGATATGCATTCCATCCAGAAGTTTCATTTCTGCTTGAAGAAAGAGTGGGAACGTCGGATTAAGCTTCCAAAAGTGGGCTAATTGACCATATTTAGGAAGGAAGGCCTATGCTCAAACTAGAGGTTTCTCCACTCCAATCAGGATAGCAAGATATCGATTATCCCGAGTGTATGTGACTTCGTGAATATCCATTACATTGTTAGATGAATTAGCTGGGCTTTTGTTCGAGTCAAGCAGTGGGTTTGGATGAAGCGAATGTTGTTGCTGGCGGTGTGGTAGAGGTTGGATACTGTCCTTTATCCCCAGGAGATGATTGCGGATAGGTTCTTTCTTATTTATGCTCCTAAGTTAGCTATCGGCCTGTTCGCCCACATAAGCCTGAGACTCATCCACCTAGGAACCCGGAAATGCTTAGAGCAATAGCCAGCGAACTAATTTCACTTGCTGAGAGGATGAAAGGTGCCTCAACAATCCTCATGTCCAATATCTGCTGCCGAGAGAATCTCTGCGGCTCTCTCGACCATACAGAAGTAAGTTAGTTGCTTTTATTTTAGCAGAAAAGCGGCAGGTCGTGCCTGTCAGATTTGATTTGATCAGATAGGGAATCCCCACTTTTCCAAGACAACTACATTTCCATTTCCGTTACAGCGATAAAAAAGATAGTGTGCCACCTTGAGTCAATGTATATTCCTTCTTTTGCTTCTTTTTCAGAACGAAGGGCTCCATCCTTCTTTCTAATTCGGCCCCCGGGGCTATAATATGGCGAGGAGACAACACTTTTTCAGATATGAACGAACCTTTACTCGTACCTCTAACAGAAATGTGGAGGAGTTGATTTCCGATCTTTAACTGGAGACGAGTCAATAAGTCAACAAAAGGGGTTACTCCCACCTTAGAGCACCACTGCATTTACTTACTACGCGCCTATCCCTATCACATTCATTTCTTTTACTTTCCTGTCTATCATTACAGACCGGGGCTTTACTTTCCTACAAGGATTCCAGATACTCTACATGGTCTCCGCATTCATTCCTGTCTGCGAATCTCTATTCCAACCTCTACTCTAGGATTCTCTTCTTGTGTGCTACTCTAGACATATTGATAAGCCTGGCACTACTTCTACCTTAGAAACAGGATGATGGTACACTTCCCTACAGGTCAGTTCGGCGCTGGAATGGTTGTTTCCTTTAGGCGCATCGTATACTTGACCGGCACATTCATCCTAGTAAGTTTAACGGATTGGAGGTAGTTCCCTTTCTTTGTGCGCGTATACCTTCCCGGGTAAGTAGTAAGCTTTAGGAAAGACAACCATTGGTTCATAGGGAGATTCGTGTCATAGGTGTGCCAGTTTCTGACGAGGTTTGTGATGTCTCCAAGCCAGGTCTAAGCATAGCATAGTGGGCTCCTAGCTTTTTTGGGCGTCTCTGTTCCAGAAAGGATATTGGATGGAGCAGGTTCCTTGCTTGATTGGAAATCTTGATATCTTGCCAGGTTCGGTAAGGTTGACGTTGGTGCTAGAGCAACAGCTCTATTATGGATTCTCGTACTTGTGATGTGTCTTTAGCAAGACCAGGGCGGCACTTCCATTGGTTTCAAGTCCATCCATTGCGGGTTCCTATCCTAGGTTTCCTTTTCTAATATTTCCATTCCAGTTTCTTAGCCCAGGTACCTATCCACCAACACCATTCGAGTAGAGTTGGGTAGAGCGTGCATCTAAAAGAGTGGTTTCACCCTTGCCTTGATTGATATCTGACCTACTGCCATCTAGTAACCTTAAAGGTTGCGAATCCGGATATCATTCATTCCTTGGATCTTATCATTCTTTCCGAAGTAGAAGTGAGTCTATTGACCTTGCTTTCGAAGTTTATTTCCTTGGTTCTGACGCGTGGTTTTTGATTCTCCACTTCTAATGACATCATGATCGCACGACACTGTACTTATTAATGACATATAATCCGAGGGATAGGGAAAGTGCTTTCTACAGTGATGCTAATCTCTATTTCTTAGCTTGGCTTTATTGACAGAGGGGTTTCAGGGCGGGTTGTATGAATCAAAGAAAAGGATTGGTCTCAGGTCAGCTGCTCCATGGAAAAAGCTGAAATGAATCTTGGAATCTTAATACTTCCTAGTCTCTTGTTTCGAGGAAAGACAGTTGAATAGCCCGGGTTTTAGGGAAGGCTTCTTTCTTTCTTCCGTGGATTTCATCGTTCTAGTTATCTCATTTCTGTGTTCGTCTACATTTCTTGTGTTGGTTGTTAGGAAAGCTGGTAGACTAGCTTCTTTTTATTGGAAAGGATGGAAACATCATAGTCTCAATTGAAAGGATTCTTCTCGTGATGTGTCTTTACCATCGATTGCACCTATCCTTAGAAGCATACGAATTAGGATTTCGCCGGGATAAGTGACATGATCGAACCTTACGGAAAGGAAACAGCAACCTAAGAAACAAGTCAAGTCCAGGATAGATCGCGGCCACCTTTTTTGTATGAGAGCCCTGGACCTTCCTTTTATAGACGTAAGGAGAGGGTCCAGGTGTACAACGGGGGGTGTAGCAGTGTGTTAACGTGTCTAGCAGAGAGGAGCTAGAGTCCTGTGTACGTGCCGACGTGGCTGTCGGAGAGGTGTTGGAGCCCTGTTCATGTGGCGTCGTGGCCGTCGGAGGAGCGCTTGAGCCCTGTAGAAGCACAGCTGTCGGGGCTATTGGATCCTTGCTGACGTATCCTTGCTTCCGTAGGGGGCTGAGAACCACCGTTGTCATGGAGCACGCGGGGTGCCATCATTACTTGTTTTACCAGGGCAAGCCAGATGGGACGCCGGTCTTGTTCCCCGTAGCCTGGGCTAGCTAGGGGTAGGGTAATGATGGCCTCCCCTTGTGGCGTGGTCGGCCCGAGCGAGGTGGTGATTCCTCCGAGGTCGAGGCTGAGTCCGAGCCCGGGGGTCGGGCGAGGCGGAGACCGTCGTCCGAGTCGAGGTCGAGCCCTGGGGTCGGGCGAGGCGGAGATCGTCGTCCGAAGCGAGGTCGAGTCCGAGCCCTGGGGTCGGGCGAGGCGGAGACCGTCTTCCGGAGTCGAGGTCGAGTCCGAGCCCTAGGGTCGGGCGAGGCGGAGACCGTCTTCCGGAGTCGAGGTGGAGTCCGAGCCCTGGGGTCGGGCGAGGCGGAGATTCCTATGGTGCCCGAGGCTGGACTTGGCTGCTGTCAGCCTCACCCTGGCGGGTGGCACAACAGTCGGAGCAGTGCAGGCGGCGCTGTTTTCCTGTCAGGCCAGTCAGTGAAGGGGCGAAGTGACTGCGGTCACTTCGGCCTTGTCGACTGGAAAGCGTGCGTCAGGATAAGGTGTCAGGCGATCCTTGCATTGAATGCTCCTGCGATCCGGTCGGCTGGCGAGGCGATCTGGCCAAGGTTGCTTCTCCGCGAAGCCTGCCCGAACTGGGCCTCGGGCGAGTCGAAGGTTCGTCCGTTGCTTGAGGAGACCCTCGGGCAAGGCGCGAATCTGCCTTGGTCTATGGTTCCTGCTCGAGGTTGGGCTCGGGTGAGGCGAGATCGTGTCCCTTGAGTGGACGGAGCCTTAACCGGAATTGCGCCCATCAGGCCTTTGCAGCTTTGTGGTGATGGGGTTACCAGCTGAGATTAGGAGCCTTGGGGGTACCCCTAATTATGCCAGGAACCAACGTCGGGCAGTCGCGTAGTCGCTCCTCAAAAACCTAATTGTCGATCCCCCGTGCAAGGTCTCGAACGGCAAGGGCTTCGGAGGCACCTGCCCTCTCGCTGCTCTGTGCGCGCAGAGTCACGAGATGGGAATACTCTCACTTGCGGCTGGGCTGTGACTCTGAGATGGTTCTGTTCTCGTGTACCAAGCGCCAGGGGTTCTCCTCTATTTAACCTCTCGCAGAGGGAAGCTGAAGGAGAAGGGTCTGCACGCCAAGGGACAGGCAGCTAAAAATTAACATAACCACCCCACGCCTGCTCGCCACGCCACGTCACGCCACGCTCGGCCGGCGGCGCGCGCGCGTGTGGCACGCCCTTGTCCATTTCTTGACTTATCAAGTTAGGTGGAATAAATCCCACCATATAAGTTAAGCCAAAAGACTCTTAAACTTCTAATATGGTACTATTGGTATTCTCCACCATTACACATCATAGAGTTTATTAAATAAATGGGTCAAGTCCATAAAAGATTTAACAGTGGGTTATTCTTATTTCATATATGGACGGAGAAGTTACATAGTTATATATATATGTCTTCTTTCACCCGCTGGGCAATGTGGTTGCTTAGAGTGAGCAGCACGCGAAAAGGCTAATCCACCTTCACCAACCGCCGGCGTTTTTTCCATGGGTGGATCGAATCTCCCGTGTCCCGTTTCAGCATGGAGACAAAGGCTAGATAGCGCCCGCGATCTCATGAGATCGATCATTTGCGTCCATGCTACTCTTTCCCCTCGCCCGCCGAGTGATCCGTAGCGTTCGGCCTAAGCATGAGATGAGCGTACGTACGTTCTCGTGAGATGATAACTTTGGGGGCACTAGTCTAGAGCTTAGTTACATGCCTAACCATCCATGTTAATGCTCCGAGCTGCTGATCAGCTATCAAGTGGATGCCATCATTTTCGTTCTGGCCGGTCTCTCTGCCCGAAACCACTGGGTTTAGTGGTTTACTCCAGTGTGCAGTGATCTCCACGAGAGCGATGCCATGGCGTGCACGTACGGTCGTGTGTGTGTGTCGCCGGCCGTGCTCGTGCGTGGGTGCAACCGACGACGTGGCGCCCGTCTACGTACCTGCCGAATTTTTTGTATTTTAGCCCCTAAACAGAAGTAAATTCACGTTTAGACCTAAAAAAATTTTAAATGCAGTTTTGGACCCTTAGCTCGGCGCCACAGGCTGTGGCGCCGAGGTAACACAGCTCGGCGCCACAGCCTATGGCGCCGAGCTGTGACGTGGCCGCAACGGCTAGTTGCGTCCAGGGCTGACTTGACGCTGACGTGGCGGCGGCGCGGCCTCGTAGCTCGGCGCCACAGATCTTGGCGCCGAGCTACGAATTCCTATAAAAACGCCAGCGCGGCTGGCCGAGAGCAGCTCATTTCATCCCATTTCCAAACTTCGTAAAAATCTCCTGGATTCAAAGATTTGAGTTGGTTCACTTCGTAGACCAAGGTATGATTTCGAACTGATTCGTTTTGTATATTAGGTTGTTAGTTTAATAATTTGTATACACCTATTATATTATCATTTCGATTATTAGTTTGTGTAAACTTATTATAAAGCATAATAGGTACAAGTGATAATTATAATTGTTTATTAGATGAAAGATATGTACCGAGAGGCGTTGTGGCAGAAGAGAGGTCGTCCTCGGGAGTTATATCCGGACGTATCTAGTAAGGATGCTCCTGTTCCTCCTGAACTCCCCGTGCCTAACTGTGACTGTGGCAGACTGGCTTGGGTACATCAATCACAACATCCAGACACGGCTGCTCGCTGCTACTACCTTTGTGGCACTTTGGACGTACGTAGCTTATGACTTGTCACTTAATTTTGTTCGCATTCATTATTTTGTAAATATGTAATAGTGCATCTTTCCATTATTTTAGGGACATCAGAGGTGTTTCTTTTTCCAGTGGATCGATGGTCCTGATAAATTCGACCCTCGATATCTTCTTTTTGTTAATTGGTTGAGTGGAAGGACCAGTCATGAGCGTTTTAAGCGTTGGGTACCTCCTCCCCCGAATCCTCCACCAATGACGGATGCGGAGAAGGAGGTAGCAACAGAAAGACGGTTGGACTCACCGCCTCGATGCGATTGTGGAGGCCGTGCTGTCATCGACGAAGACCATGACAAGCAGTTCTGTTGTCCGAACATTGATTATGTGAGCCCATTCCTACGCTAAATGTATGAACTAGTTTTTATTTACAATAAATTACTAATATTTTCTCCTGCAGCCATACGGGTGGCGTAAGTGTCGTTTCAGAGAGTGGTTGTATGGTCCTTTGTCCCATTGGCCAGAGCCAGAGGTAAAGGAAAAGAGATACATGGGGTGGGCGGCTGAAGAGGTCAAATTTGATCCAGTACTCTGCAAATGTGGTATTGAAGCTAAGTATGGATTAGTTCCTTCGGAGCTTGGTGTTGGATATTTTTGTGGACATATGGTCGATTACGATGAGGTTGGTATTTTTTTTTGCACGAGATATAATGTTATAGCGGTACTTACTATTTTTTTGTAGGAGACGAGGAAATGCAATTGGGAGAGTTACGACGACAAAGGAGAGGTGATGCGCACAATAGAGTCGAAGAGAATAATGGGACAGAAGATGCGTTGTGGATCTCGGCTCGTCGATTCGTACATTAACGATCGCATACGCGACATGCGTAGGGAAGCAAAATCTGCCTTTTATGATAGCCCGAAGCGTGCAGAGTATAGGAGGTTGAAGGCGGCTGATGAGAAGAGAGCACAGGATGCAAGGGAATGGGAAGCGGCTCAAGCCGAGAAACAGATGTTGGATAATCTTGTTGATCGCCTCAAGGGAAGTAAGTGAGATAAATGATATTATAATTATGTTAGTACAATTTATTTATCCTGACTTTGCTAACTTAATTTTCTCATTATATTTGCAGAGATTGGAAGCGGCGTAAACTATTTGGCCGATGAGGCGCATGCGAGATATGTTCAGGGTAAAATGGCAACGATGGAGGAGGAGGACGACGACACATCTAGATTGAGTGAGCTTATCGCCCTCGCAGAGGCAGGATTACATGAAGAAGAGGAGGACGACACGTCAAGGTTGAGTGAGCTCATCGCACTAGCTGAGGCAGGATTACGTGCTCAAGAGGAAGAGAATGAGTTTATGTCACAGGCCGCCGCAGAGGTAGAGGCAGCTTATTACAAGAAGAAGGCTGATGAGGCTGAGGCTGAGGATGAGCTATTCTCCCAAGCTGCAGATGAAGCAGAAGCCAATTATTACAAAAGAACTGGTGACAAGTGTGATGCAGGACAATGCAGCAAGTGGAATGAGGTTGTTGTTGAGGATTGCGCGACGGATGACTCCGAAGATGAGTTACTCATAGATTGTGATTCAGACTGAAGAATTGTAGCCTATTATGTAGTATTTACGTTTCAAAAATAATTTAGAACTCTAAAGATGCGTTACTTATTGCTTATTATGTTTTTTACAGTTTACAAAAAAATTTTGCAAGAGTTCCCCTTGTTTTATTAACAACCACAGTTCAAATAATCACATATTATAAGACATATAAGCATTTCAACATATAATACATCACAAAATAACATCGAATATAAAAACATCCACAGAACATAGTTCTTCATACAATGTCCACAAACAAAGTCCAAAATACAAGTTCCACAACACATAGTCCAAAACACATAACATAGTTCACAACGTCTCCAGCATAAGTCCAAATCACACAGTCCAAATCAACGCCTCCTAGTCTTACCCTTGCCCTTGGCCCCAAGAGCGTCGGTGCCTGGAGTGTAAGGGTCTCGTGGACGCCTTCTACGTGGTGTCAGCTGTGATGCCTGAGTTGTAGGAGCATCCTGCAACTGAGACGGTCCAATCTCCACCTGACCTGCGGCGCCAGGGCCAGCGTCATCGTCGTCGTCGTCGTCTTCGTCGTCCTGGGCCACGTTCTCAAACGTGTCCCGCGTCGATCGCGACGAGCTGAGTCCTGCTGTAGATGGTCCAACTGCAGAAATGGGAGGCTGCACGTCCTGCTGCATACGAGGCACAGGCAGCTGCACGTCAACGCCCGCTAGAGACCGGCATCCACACCGAGCCGCTGCTCGACGAAGACGACGTGATACCCTCTGTAATCGAAAAGTTAGTTAAAGACATATGTTACAACATACAAATAAACAAGTTTTCTGTTAGACATTGATACTCACTGATAGTAACGATAGCGTAGTAGTATCTGAAGTTCTCTGTGAGATACGCTCGAGTTCAACAACAGATACGAGCATAGAGTTTCCCTATCACAAGTTAAGACATTAGGATGCTCAAAACTAGACATAAAACATTGAATTCAAATCTCTAATTTTAGTATAGAAATAGTTACCACTCTATCAAGTATTGGAGCAGCCTCAATTTGGGTCCCGTGCCGAGCAGCTATGTCGAAAGCTGTGTCTTCGTCGTCTGACGATTCTTGCTCGGCGTAGTCTGCAGCTGTCCACTGTCCCTTCAGCTTGCACCTAGTCACACCAGAATACCAAATCAAATACCTCCGGAAGTTGTAGTTTGTGTGCGCCTGGTCATTCTCATAGTTAAGATCCCCCTGCTAGTCCCATTCGTCAATGTAATCACGATGGTGCGTCTCGAAGTCCGTGACCTTCTTTTGTCTCTGTCTGTCGAACCTGGAAAAGTTAGAACCATATATTAGCGACTAACTGATTTTTCAATTATTAGTTAGAATAACAAGTGCATGTAGTAACTCACTTATGAAGTTGTATTGAAGTCGAGAATGGCTCCACTGGAAACTCCTGGCGCAATCCGAACTGTCGAGCAACTCTGTGGGGCAAGTGGTACTCAACAGCATAAAAACAGATGAGTGGACACCTCATGAGGTAGAGGTTCTCGTCTATTGAGCACATGCTGCTCAACTGTATGCTGGCGAAATATGGATCAAGATACGGTTGCCAAGTCACCTGCAAAAGTTTTAGAAAGCCCACGTAAGCACACTGGTGTCGTGCGATAAAAGTAGAAAGGACATGTAAAAAGATAAAGGAGACAACTCACCATCGAAGGAGTAAGTGCGTCGAGCTCGTTTGAGTACTCCACGTAAGCACGCTGGTGTCGTGCGAATGGCTCCTCGACCTGGTCCCAGCGGTAAGCAGCCGTGGGCTTAAGCCGATGTCCGGCTACCACGAACCACTCACGAGGAGGAAACTCTCTGGGTCGCCCGGCGGGTATGTGTGCCCACATCCACAGCTGTAGTAGGTAGACACATCCACCTAAGCTGGCGGTCCTCGACGAACGACGACAAGCCTCGCAAAGTTGCCTGTACAGGAAGGCCAACACTGCTGAAGCCCAGCTGTAACCTCCGGTCGTATCCCAGTCAGTCAGGCAGGGCAGAAACATCCATGACGCGCTGTCGCCTGTCGCGTCTGGAAAAAGAACTGAACCAAAGAGATGGAGAATCCAAGCTCGACAATGGTATCCAACCGTCTCCTCATCTGCACCAGGTGGACACTGCCCAAAGGTCTGCCTAAGCCAGGTCAGTGGGACTCCGGTGTTGTGGCTACCTCTTAGCTCATCCGGAAGCAGTGTCCCAAGAAAGGCCTCCACCCTCTGCCTCCAACCGCCTGGTGATGCCTGACCGGTCACTGGACGACCCATAATGCTGAGACCAAGAATCTTCTAGCAATCTTCAAGCGTCACGGTCATCTCACCGCAGGGAAGGTGGAAAGTGTGAGTCTCTGGCCGCCACCTATTGGAAGACAAACGAATACAAAATCATTAGTATGCAAAGTAGATTTGATAATTGTAAATATTAAGCAACTAGAGAAGCAACTAGACCAGTTGTACATACATGCTCAATTCTGTTTAAGAAGCAGAATGCACAATAAAACCCAGATGTTCACAGGATCAGAGCACATGATACTTGTGCTTGTTTTGTAGCAGGGAATTGATGCTCAGCGCAGCTTTTTTGCTGGTTCAGCAGCAGGTGCACTACATTAATCGGTGAATGCCTCTCTAAACAGCTGTTTGGTTAGTAAATTCCTTTTCACCTTTTTTAACTAGCAATTCCTTTTTCTGGGCACAATTATTTCTTTTTGGGGGAAATTTTACTATATATTTTATGTTATTAACTGGAGTGTTTTTAGTGAATTTTTGTTCAGATAGCCTTATGCCTTCTCTAACTCTCTAAGTGATGTAGACATAGTATAGATTAAGAATCATATAATGCCACATGTGTGTTTTGGCTGGAACAAGAGGAGGAAGCTAAAGCTGCTTTGCTTGCAAGGATCCAGCGTTTAACAAAACTTATACTGGTTTCTACTAAGGCGACCCCGGCTTCTAGATTTTCTCCACATCCTGGACCAAGACTTAAGTTTATATTAAACAACTAGAGAAGTCTTTACCTGTCGACCAGAGCCGTCAACGCCGCTGGGTTGAAAGTGGGCAGCCCACGGCGGACCTGGTACGATAAGACGTCCAAGCCAGCCCTCTGTAGGAGAGGAGTGTACCTCTCATCGTACCTCATCTCCTCCAGAAACCGGTCGTGGGTCCGGACCCGCAGAACGGGCAACACCTATCAATCAAAAGAAATTTCGTTAGTCAAATATAGGTCGCATATATTAATTCGAAAATTTAATTTATGTACAAAATATTACCTCTCCCTCTGCGGTGAGACGGCCCCTGTGGTGCTCGTCGTAGTGAGGGTCCAGCAAGTGGAACTGCGCCATCCTGCAAATTAAGATATCAACATATTAGAATATAACTTGTGTACAAAGTGTAACAAAAACATCGACATATTAGAATAAAATTTGTGTATAAAAAAATATATCACACCTGACTAAGTGTCCAAATGCATGTACGTGAGTTGTGGCCAAGTCTACCGCATTTTCCGCATTCATTCTGCTCTGGGTCCACGAGAAAGGGGGACGCTCGACCTCTCCTACTGCGACCGGAAACCTGATCCATAACCATGTTGCACCGGCTCCTTTTCCTACTACCACGTTTGTCCCATCGATGCGCTGGATCAGCAACGTATACCGGACCGGTGTACGTTGGCCATTGTGACTCATCAAGAAATGGCTCAAAACGAGGGCTCCAGGTACGTACTAAGCTCTCTACACTGAACTCAGAAGGTATTCTGCTCTCAAATGCAAAGTTACGATGACGTGCGGCCGCAACATAATGAGAACATGGAAAATGGTATTGTCTAGGTTTACCACATCCGCACCAGAATGCATCAAGTAACACGACATGTGTCCTCGAAGGTCGAACCTCACCGTCGGAAGTTATGCCGCCTAGTGTTGTTACCTCGTATTTACCCAACTCCTCATCAAAGCATTGTACCTCATGTCTATGGGCACGTTCCTTTGCATTATTAAGGTGTGATGTTGGTTTAGGTGCCCATCTCTGCCCACGGGTCTGCATTGCCTTGGCCTGCGCGTGTCTCTCATTAAACCAAGCCACAAGCCTATAAAAAGTGAATGTTACTATAGCATTGACTGGCATGCCCCGTATACCCTTGAGCACACTGTTAAATGACTCGGCCATGTTGCTAGTCTGAAACTCGAACCGCCAGCCCCCTTCGTCGTAGGCCCTTGTCCATTTCTGCGGTTCCCTCAGCAATCCAGCAATCCAGTTCTTACCTTCAACATTTGTTGCATCTTTTAGTTCCTTCAACTTATCCTCGAAAAACGAAACCTCCAACTGTCGACATACCTCCTCAAAAAGGGGGAAGTTAGCCTTGCTATGATCCTTTCGAAGAAGATTTTCTGCTAGATGTCGAGTGCACCATCTGTGGTGCATGGGTGCGTAGCCAGGAATCTGCTCTTGCACTGCATTAAGAATACCTTGGTGTCTGTCAGATATGACACCAACCTCGCGTCCAGGGCCTACGACATGGATGCGTACAAGCCGCAAGAACCAAGACCAACTATCTCTGTTCTCTCTCTCCACCAAAGCAAATGCCAAAGGAACCAGTGCGTTGTCTGCGTCGCATGATATGGCAACCAACAATGTGCCCTTATACTTCCCAAGCAGAAAAGTACCATCAATAGAGAGCACGGGACGACAATGCCTGAAGGCCTCTACGCACTGCGAGAAACACCAGAAAGCACGAAAAAATATCTCTCTGCCGTGCCTCCATTCATTAGGTTTGGGGATGTACTCGTAATGCATGCCTGGGTTTTTTGCTTTCATTGCATTGAACAATGCTGGTAACTTCTCATAACCCTCCTCCCAATCCCCGTATATCATCTTCCATGCTCGCTGCTTTGCCCTCCATGCTTTCCCATATTTGATCTTGTAACCAAACAGCTCCGAAGTCATGGTCATAATTGACTTCACCTTCAAGTTTGGCTGACCCTTCAATATCCCCAATATCCTTTTCGCAATCAGGGTAGATGTCAACTGACGATGCTTAGTGCTCAGCTCTGTCTGGGCACAAGTGTGTGGACCTACAATTTTGGTGATCTTAAACTTTCCGGTGTCCTTCTGCCTTCGGGCACATACCCTCCAATTACATTCTGACACCTCGCACACAACAGTGTAACGACGCTGTGCATACGAATGTGTCACCTTGAACGGCCTCTTCCGGTTCACTGAATATTCCTGTAGCCATCGTCTCAGTGTAGGCAGGTCCTTGAAAAGTAAGCCTACCTTAATCTCAATGCTGTCGGCGTTATCCGGAGCCTCTAGCAGTTCATCGTCACGTCCTTCAGCATAAGCACGGGTGGAATGACTTAAACTGCTAAATTCATGTACTGCAGGGTCTCGCTCCGGACACAAACGTCTTATGAGTTCAATTTCTTGCTCCGTCATTTCTTGAACCGGACGGTCATCATCAGAATCTAAGGCCCGTGCAGCCTCATATGGCTCCTCCTCATCCTCAATCTGAACATCAACACTATTGGATGCCCTGCATATGTTGTCCATATTATATGACACAGGCACATCAAGATAAGCAGCATTATCCATATGTGGAGATCCTGCATCGTGTCGGAGCAAGAAAAACCACATTAAAAAGTCTAATCAAACGAAACAACGATGGATACGAACAATGTGTCGAAGACACTTACTAGGATGATCGTGAACTGGATCCTGGGTCAATGGGATCTCTTGGGGGCGTACCACCGCATTAGAAGCCCCACAAACGCCGGGAATAGGACGAGAAATCCCATACTCGTGCGGACCCGATTGAGCATCGGGCACAACAACGACTTCTTCATGAAGCTCTACCAAAGGAGCTTCAATACGAGATGCATTTGGCATTTGTGGAGACAACCCGACTGGACCTCCGCAATGACTAACAGGTAACTTTTGAACAACCACATCCAAACATGGTGGAACCATCGTCTTCACAATTCTTAAATATATCACCCAATCATCTTCTGAGGTAATGGAGATCAACCGTCGGACAACTGTTCCATATGTAATATGGGACAACAAACCCTGAATTGATATTCTAGGGTCGTTTATGTCGCAACTAATCTCCTCACAAGCTCGAGCCAAAAGCTGGTCAAAAGATGGTCTTTCAACGAACAACATGGTCACGATCTTCATACCATCAAAAGTAACACTCCCATAAGCATCTATCTCCACCCTTCCTCCATGGTATAGTGTTACTAGGCTGTCCATCTATTGCAAAAATGGATTACTAACACAATAATGGCTACATACTTAAGCCTACTAACTTACTAAGTAATAAATATATATTAACTAATAACGATACAGTAAATATTAAATGAACACATCAAACGAAATTACATAATCTATAAATAATGTACGAAAACTATGTATACCTGAGAACGCGTACGAGTCCAGCTAACGGTGGAGAAGGTCAAGTCGGACGAACACCTACGTACAAAAAAAACCAATTGTCAGTAAAAAATTTGGCAGCACCTCCCCTGTAAAGTGATGTTTATAGAACCTGCGAATAAACGACAACACGATGGTTGCCAACACAGAAAACATGTAATATCAATGCGCTAAACAAAATGGTAACTATATAATCACTAAGAATTTACTAAACACTAACAATATACTACGCAACAAACTAGCTAACTATTTTAATAAACACTAACAACAAAATATCTAACTATTTACTAAACAATAAATAAGTGGATACCTAACTAATTACTACTAGTTTACAAACTAAGTAATTAAAAAAAATACTGGTCGGCAGTGGGGGCGGGAGCTACCGGGGCCGGAGCGGGCGGTGGCCGATCGTTGGCTGGACTCCGGGCGGCGGGGAATGGTCGGCAGTGGACTGCGGGCGAGCTCGGGGCGGCAGTGGACTGCGTGGGGCGGGCGGCGGCGAGCCGGGCCAGAGCTGGGCGAGCTCGGGGCGAGCTCGGGGCGGGCGGGCGACAAAAGCAGTGACTCCGGGCCGAGCTCGGGGCGGGCGCTCGGCGCGGGCGAGCTCGGTGCGGCGGGAGCTCGGCGCGGGCGAGCTCGGTGCGAGCTCGGTGCGGCGCTCGGGAGCTGGGCGAGCTCTGGGCGAGCTCCGGGCGGGCGGGTGGGGCGAGCGGCGAGCCGGAGCTGGGCCGGGGAGGGCGGGCGGCGGCGAGCCGGAGCTCGGGCAGGCGGCGGCGATATCGTGGACGGCGGCGGCGGCGGCGGCGTGTTTTCGAATGAGCAGAGAAGAGAAGAAACGCGCAGAGGGAATGCAGTTTGCGGGGTTTCCTAGCTCGGCGCCAAGATCTGTGGCGCCGAGCTAGGTGCCACGCGGGACAGCCACGTCACGAAGCTCGGCGCCACAGATCTTGGCGCCGAGATGTGTTAGCTCGGCGCCACAGGCTGTGGCGCCGAGCTTCGGGTCCAAACATGCAAATAAAATTTCTGGGGGTCCAAACGTAAATTTTTGACTCAAAAGGGGCTAAAATACAAAAAATTCGGACGTACCTGCTACAGGCTTAATTTGCTTGCTAGTCATTCCCATAACCACCGTTCCTAGCCAATGATGATGATGATGGGCCCTTCTTGTCCGCACAGCATGCAAAGATCGATCACTCGATCGATCACCATCACGTGAGATCTGCGCGGGAGAGCTTGTGCGTGCGTGCGTTGGCTGCCGCAACGGTAACGGTTGCTGCTACCTCGTGGTACGCTCAGCAGCTCGCCGCCCCCCATTAATTTCCTGGGCGCGGCGTGGTCTCGCCGTGCCGTGCCAGCTCTCTGCGCTTGGACTTGGACTAGCTAGTGGCACGTACGGTACGTGTACAAGCAGCCGTGCAGGGCAGTAGGAGCGCTGTCCCTGTCCGCCACCACTGCATAGTAACATGCACCTGGTGCAGGCCGACGGCGACGGTGGCCACGGCGATGGCGACGCTCTCCGTGGTCCAGCACCGCCGTGCCTCCTCCGTCCTATCCTAGGTACGGACAAGCATGCAAAGGATGGCACTCGCACACGCCCAAAGCTTTGAGCTTTCACTCCACTGGCTTTTGCCTGGCTCCAAACTCTGCCTGGAAGCCAGGAGGAGGAAGTCTGCAACCGAACGATGTAGACACGTCGCTCTCACGTACGTACGTACGTAAATGCAGTGACATTCTCTGTTAGTGCCATGCTTGATTGGGCTTACAATACTGTGCTGTGTATTAGGCATTCGGATCTCACTGAGCTAAACAAACAGAGATAAAGGAAACGAGGACTGGAAAAAGCAGTGCCAGTGCGTCAAAAAAGGAGGAGGTTTCCAGATTCAGAACATGCAAAAGCAGATGCATCTGTGGATTTTGTCTCCAACGTTCATATTCCTCCATGCCCAACGACCTGAAGCGCCGAAGCTGAAGCTAAGTAGGAGTAATTTACTTATACCACACAACACAGCACTCCACTAGCCACTAGGCAGTAGCAGCTGCATTCATCACTCCAGCTTGCTTCTTCCCAGCTGCAGACCAAACCAAAAGACCGTTCCTTGAACGCCGTGTCCAACTCCACCTCCCTCTTTTAAAATCCCACACCCAACCGGCAACCGCACACCAAAAAGCCTACCCTACCACTCCGACCGACCGACGACGAGCGACCGCAGCCCAAGCCCAAGCAAGCAGGGCACGGCCATGCCCGTGGCGCAATCCTAGGCGTCCATTTCGTATTCCACGGCCGGCGAAGCAGCAGCCATGGTGGCCGGCAGGGTCAAGGCGGCCATGGGCTTCCAGCGGAGCCCGGCCACGCCCAAGCCCGGGGCCTCCTCCTCCTCCTCCTCCTCCTCCTCCTCGCGCAAGGCGCCGCCGCCGCTGCAGCTGCCCGGGTCGGCCGCGCTGCCGGAGACGCCGCGCCGGAGGTCCTCGGGCTCTCCGGCGCCGCCAGGCTCCGGGTCCAAGGGCGGCGGCCCATTCTCGCGCTACTTCCCGCGGTCGTCCGCGCAGGTGCAGCCGGCGCGCGCGCCGGGCCATCCCGAGCCGCCGCCGCCGCCGTCGTGCTCGGGCCCCGCCGCCGCCGACCTCGCCCGCCTCGTCGAGGAGCTCCGGGAGCGCGAGTCCCGCCTCCGCACCGAGCTGCTGGAGCACAAGATCCTCAAGGAGACCGTCGCCATCGTGCCGTTCCTCGAGACCGAGCTCGCCGCCAAGAGCAGCGACCTCGGCCGCTGCCGCGACGCGCTGTCGCGCCTCGAGGCCGAGAACGCAAGCCTCCGCGCCGAGCTCCACGCCGCCAGGGGCAGCCAGCAGCGGGTGGTTCAGCTGGAGAAGGAGCTGGCGGAGGTGAAGAGGCGCCGTCGCCGGGACTCCGGCCCCGATGCCGACCGTCACGATGATGACTGCTCGTCGTCGGTGTCGTCGCACAACTCCGAGTCCGATCGCTCCAATGCGGCGACCAACGCGGTCGTGCCCGGGCTGTTGATTGTCCCTCCTGCTGCTGCTCCTCCTCCTCCTCCTCCTCCCCCGCCGCCGCCGCCTTCTTACAAGTCCAGGTCCTACTTCTCTGGCTCGTCGCGCGCCTCGCCGGCCAACTCCTCATCGTCCAGCTCCACCTCGTCCGCGCCATCGACGCCAACCTACTCTTCAGACACCGCGGCGTCGCGAAGCCGCGTGCCGGAGCTCTCCCAGCTCCCGCCGATACCCGCCCCACCCCCACCTCCGCCCCCACCCCCGCCACCGGCAATGCCGGCGCGCGGACGCCGCAGCGCGAGCTCGTCACCTTCGACCTCGAGCGGCAGAGGCTCGGGGCCACCTGCGCCGCCGCCTCCGCCTGCGGCGAGGAGGAGCTCCAGAGCTTCGTCCCCTGCGGCTTCGGGAACGGCCCCGGCGCCCGCCCCCTGCGTCAGGCGAGTCCCCGAGGTGGTGGAGTTCTACCACTCGCTAATGCGGAGGGACTCCAGGTCTAGGGACGGCGCCGCTGCCGCCGAAGCTGGCGCCAGTGGGGGTGCCGCCGCCGCGAGGGATATGATCGGCGAGATCGAGAACCGCTCTTCTCATCTTCTCGCGGTAAGTGTTCAATCGATTTACTCCGCCATGCTAATGGAAATTGAAAAAAGGAAAGGAAGGATAGTTTTCGATCGAAAGCATTCCTTCATTTATCTTTATTACCCTACTAGCACTCGCAAAGTAAATTTCCCTTGTCTTGCCATTTTAGATTCAATTCTCCGCTCATGTTGTATTCTTGTTTGTCAACAATGTCTGAATGTCATCTTCTTGACGTACCATTTTTGAGGGAAAATAACTCTTTTTAACAAATTGCTTTGAGTGGTTATGAAGTAGCTGTTGGTGATAAGAGTTGTTGCGGGGAGATGAACAAAAGAAAGATGGGCACTAGAAAGCGATCGTCTTTTTGAGCTTCTGAGCTCGCATACGGCCGTCTCAGCACCAAATACAGTTGCAACAAACAAGCGCCTTTTCCCCCTGTTCACCGCCCTCGTGCTCACCAACCTGCCATGAATTCGTGCGAGAAATCCATGGATTCCAGCATGCTCGTTTGTCTTGGAATTTCACGGTCCATGACGAGCAGAGAAGACGAGCGAGATGAAGGACAGGACAGAGCCGAATAGGACAATCTCTAGTTGGCAACAAAAAAGAAAGCTGCAACCTCTTCTGGTCCTGGGAATCAATCGAAACAGGCTCGGCTTTGTCGGACTGACTCGTGGGTCCCATACACTGTCACCACTACGACACAAGTGCTGATGCTGCCACTGAGATAAAAGAGGAGCGTAATTAATGACCTGAGACAGGGAGTGCCGCCTTTTTCTTTTCGAATATAAAAAGGTGTAGCCTTTACCCCAGCCGAAACCTGGAGACCCAGCTAGCCGTTGGAGCCTACCTACCTAACTCGACCGTTGCTTAGCGCCATGTGTTCTTGGGTCGAAGAAACTTTTGAAATCAAACGAGCTGGCTTCTGTTGCTGCTGAGCTGCTAGTATTGAAGTTGCTTTGGTTTGTGATTCTTTGGCTCTGAACTGACTAGTTCGACTTATAATTGCAGATCAAATCGGACGTGGAGAGGCAGGGCGACTTCATCCGGTTCCTGATCAAGGAGGTGCAGGGCGCGGCGTTCGTCGACATCGAGGACGTGGTCACCTTTGTCAAGTGGCTGGACGTCGAGCTCTCACGCCTGGTGAGCTTATACCCACCCGTTGTCGTTCCCGTCACAAATCCCACACCTAACGGCGACCGGCTAACTTCGTTTCACTGGGTTGCTGCGCGCGTGCAGGTGGACGAGAGGGCGGTGCTGAAGCACTTCGACTGGCCGGAGGGGAAGGCGGACGCGCTGCGTGAGGCCGCTTTCGGGTACCGCGACCTGAAGAAGGTCGAGTCGGAGGCGTCGTCCTTCTGCGATGACCCCCGGCAGCCCTGCTCTTCTGCTCTCAAGAAGATGCAGGCCGTCTTCGAGAAGTAAGTTGCACTTTCTTCGGCGTTAGATATCGAGTTGTTTTTGCTTGCTCTTGTGCTCATTGGTGTTTCGTTAGCAGGTTGGAGCATGGAGTGTACAGCCTTGTGCGTGTGCGAGACGGGGCGATGAGCCGGTACCGTGGGTATCAAATCCCATGGGAGTGGATGCAGGACACTGGAATTGTTAGTCAGGTACTGCAAGTCAATTCGTTTCCATTAGGAGCAACATGTTGATTGAGTTAATGAGCAGCACTGGGTTTAACCATTCTTCCTTTTTTCCCCACAAAACACTCTAAATGGCTAGATGAGCATGTATTTTGCTGCTGTGTTTTTCATGCACTTGAAGACGAATAGGACAGGAACAAAAATCCATAATTTACTATTAGACACACTCATGGTGCCAACTAGAAGAACTTTGGGCAAATTGGTGTTATGGGGACCGATAGTAGCTTTCGTTTCTTGTTGGGGTATGCTAAGCAATGCACGTGTGAGCCAGGGGTTCTCGTGAATCTATTTTGTTTCTGTGTGATGAATGTTCTCTGAATATCGGGGGGTCAAATTAGTACTGTGCTGTTATTTGGCCAGTCAAATGTCCTTTGTCGTTTACAACTTGTGGTACCAACAAGAATAGATGTACGCAAACCTGGTGTTTTTGGGACCAAAAAAAGGCCATATCAAAATGTGTGGTGGCCAAGTGCTGTGAAACCCTGTGTTAGTCAGGGATTCTCGTGAATCAGTTTTGCTTTTGCATGGGCCCTTCTGAATTTTGGTCCAGAAGCGCATGCTGGTCCATGAACTTTGAGCTGAACAGAAACAAAAAGTGGCAAAACATTGCTATTATATTTGGCTCATGTAAGATATTTTAATTTAAAAGAAAGGTGAGCATATCGACGTACATGTGTCAAAAAGTGCTTGTCCATAATATATATATTTTTTATCATCACACCGTATATCATTGAGGGAAAAAACAGCCTGCATCACAGATCAACGAGTGTTGATGATGTCAATAGTTAAAATAGATAATTTCTTATTTGACACTAATAAAGTTTCTGGTTCTTTTTGACAATTTCTTATTTGACTTTATTATTTTATTATGATCAATTATGAAAATAGTGTACTACAAATTATTATGGAAATATATTACACTTTACAACAACAACAAATTATATGTACTATCTTTAATAGGGATAAAATTCAGAACCAAATTTACATCCAATGTCAAATAAGAAACATCTATATTATGAGGGTCAAGAAAGGAATTAGGAACTTTACTAGTGTCAAACACTGAGTTTGTCTCATAGTTGCACAAATATCAGTTCTCTATCGTTTGTGTTCCATTCTGTTACTAGGATAAGCCTAAACCCTTAAACTCAACACCAGATCTGCACTTGAGTTTACTTCCTCAAACATAAACGGCATTTCGATGACAAGCCGGGTCTTACGTGCAGATCAAACTGCAATCAGTGAAGCTGGCAATGAAGTACCTTAGGAGGGTTTCCTCAGAGATTCAGGCCATACAGGTCGGCCCTGACGAAGAGGAGCTGGTGCTTCAAGGAGTCCGATTTGCCTTCAGAGTGCACCAGGTAAACCACTCGCCACTTGCTCATGTACGTTGTTGATATGCTCGGCCCTTCAAGCTTGTATAGTTTGCTGCATGTTGTTGTGCTCAGTCCCATACCATTCGTTGCAGTTTGCAGGCGGTTTCGACGTCGATACGATGCGCGCCTTTCAGGAGTTGAAGGAGACGGCGTCAGCCTTTCAGCAGTGGGGAGGCCAAAACCAACACCTGCATCAGCAAAGGCTCGCTGGCAGAAGTTGAGACGCATGTATTTATAGCAATCCGTTACTACAGGATAGTGGAAGCATCTATTTACCTGGCCAAATGCTCCACTCCTTTTCTGTTTTTTTTTACCTTCCCGTCAAGAAGCTATATTTCGACAGATTCTTTATTATTTTTAATATGCATAAGAGCATGCAGAAAGACGCTTAGCGTGTCAATACCTTGCGTGTGGACATTTCTCTCTTCTTACGTTCTCGCCTCAAGACAAGGATTTTACATGTGCCTGTCGTGATTGATTTTTTTTCTATCGCAAATCATCGACATTAATTTAATTTTTCAATAGCTGATCTGCACTGAATCACTGTGTTGTAGTAGAATTCAATAGCACAAGATACCTGCAGTACTGAAGACTTCACTAACCAGAGTACAGTGATGCCAATGGCGTTTTAATTTCTTTTGTCATATATGGCATGGCAATTTTAATTTAGTTAGCATGTTGGCCAGTGGTCCAAACAAGCACTCAGAAAGCGCGATGATCAAAATACTCCAGGGAAAACTGAGCATTTGTGTCATTGTGAGTTCAGCAAGGCAAGCTCTTGGAGCTGGAGCTCGTAACGAGCAGCTTAACATTGGTCAGGTCCACGGACGCCGTGGCCCTCCTCAGTATAGACTTCATGTTCCTATCTAGGCTACGCCTCACAATCTCGTCCACGGTGGTATCCCGGCAACCCTTCGCCTCGCCGGCTACGTCGTCGTCGCGGCACGACGTGGCCTCTGCCACTCCCTCCACGCGAGGCCCCGAATGCGCCCAGCTGGTCGTCCTGCTCTGCGGCCCTTCCTCCTTGAACCAGCGCAGGATGATGGCCGCCCTCCGCTGCGCGAGTGGGCTGCTGCTGAGAAGCGAGACCTCCAGGAGCGCCTGCACGACGCCGAGCCGGCGCATGGCGCGCCGCAGCGCGCGGCTGCCGTGCGCGAGCACCATGGCCAGGTACGTGGCGCGCTCCTGGCACCGCGCGCTCCCGTGCCGCGTCATGGCCTCCAGGAGCGCCCGCGGCACCGCCTCGCCCTCCGCCTCCATCGCCTCCCGCCCCGCCGGGCCCGCCGCCGCCGCCAGCTCCCCGAGGGCGGCCAGCGCCGGCTCCGACGTCTTGGGCTCCAGCGAGAGCGGCAGGAGCGCGCGCACGGCCCCGCTGGAGGCCACGTCGCGCGCGTGCTCCAGCTTCGCCGACAGGTTGCGGAGCGCGGCCAGGCACGGCAGCTTCGCGTCGGGCGGGACGTCGGTGGCTCCCAGCGTGGCCACGAGGAACGGGAGGAGCTCGGTGGTGCGGAGCGGGAAGTCGGTGTTGGCTAGCGACGAGATGGACAGGAGCAGCAGCGCCAGCTCCTGGCTTCTGCACACGCCCCTGTCGTCCGCGACCAGCGGCAGCTTCTTGAGCAGGCCGGCCTGCACGATGCGCACCTTATTTCTGAAAACCAATAGCAGAAGCCCACCAGCGCTTCGTTCAGCAGATAAACCAAAATGGCAAGAGATTTACGGATGGACAGAAAACATACTGCAGATAACAGTTTTGCCCTTTTTCCAATTACCTAAAAAATTTCAGTGCTACTGTTTTTTCGACCACCTAAAAAATTGCTAAAAACACAGTGTACATTCGGAGAAAGGCCTTGCCAGTTTTTCCATCAGCTACTCAAACTGCAGTACTAACATATAACATGCAATTCAATTCGGGAGAAACGATACAGTAATACATGGATGGATCTTGAAAACTCATGAAGTGCGAGTTTGGGAGATAGAAAACCGGAGTGAATTGGATGCGCTAAAAGATCCTCCTTGTTTAAAATTAAATAAAAAATTAATTTTATGACCTCCAATCCTCCCCGGTTTTCATGCTCCCAAACTAGTTCAAATTGTTGGATTTAATCCAGTCAGTTAGAAGCTTGCATGATGGAACATCCACAAGGAATGCATGTCTTCACGGCCTATCGTGGACAACACGTCTGCCCTACGATTCAATGGATCATCTGCTTGGTGCCATTGTGGTTTTCAGTTTCATTCCACTGTCACCATTGTAGAGAGAGAGAGACACAGAGGGAGAGAGAGAGAGAGACAGAGAGAGAATGGTACGTTGGGCTGCCTAATACCAGCCAACAAAGCTGAAAACTGGAGCCGGATGATAAGGCGCTGACATTATGTGACTCTGTCAGACCCAATGAGGCAATGACAATGGCGTGAGGGGGGTCTCTCTCACAGACGCAAAGGTTGGCCAAAGCAGCTAGCAACCGGCAGGATTGGCGTGCAAATTGTTTAACAAGGACTTTGACAAATGATGATTAAAAAAAAGTCAGAGATGTTCGAGAGGATTTGGCAGAGACAGCTCTACTAACTGCCAAGGGGTCACCTTTGTCAAGGCCGACCAATCGTGATTTCCGATCATGTATGTGCGTGTGCAAGTGCAGCAACGCAACGCAACGCAGAGTTTTGCAACTCGTTGATCAGAGAAGTTGCACGCGGTGTCGGCATCGCAAGATGATGATGAGCATGCAGACTCGGCACGAAAGCAACAAGCAAAGCACCGGCCGGGCCACCGGGGAGAAGAAGAAGAACTCGGGGAGCGACCGACCGACGAACCTGTGCGTCCCTCGGGCGAGCTCCAGCAGCGCCCCCGCCGCGGCCAGGCGCGCCCCCGGTCCCGCGCCGCCCAGCATGTCCAGGAGCGGGGGCAGGACGCCGAGCTCGGGCAGGAGGCGCTTGGTCCGCTCGTCCGCGCGCGCCAGCCTCGCGACCTCCCCCGCGGCGTCCCGCCTCTCCTCCGCCGCCGCGCCGAAGCTGAGCCGCATCACCGCAGCCCGCACCGACGCGGCGTCGTCCGCTGCTGCCCCCATCACGGGCTCCCCGCCAGTGAGGTGTGCGGCTGAGGCGGGCCGGCTCGGTGGCGCCGGTGCATGCGCACGGAGGTGGGCGGTGCTGGTGGACGTTTTTCGCGCTGCCAACGTAACGTAGTAGCGGGCGGTTTGGGTTGTGGATGGGTTTGGCTCGGCAGTCGGCAGGCACTGACGTTTTGTTGCGATGGGAAAGATGGTGATAAGAAAAACTATGGCGCCAAATAAAAGGTATGCTACAGCAGTAACATGTATACTGCTAGATATTTACATGTCCCGGCCTCTAGATTTTCTATGGGTCCCACATCATCGGCTTAATCTAATGAATCTTTGCCTCATTGCCTGAGCCTTGGCTCGCTAGCCGATTATCTCACATGCTCATTTAATAAAAATAAAAAAAAGGAAGAGGCCTACTAACAGTAAGTGCTGGCAGCCTACATGGTGGGTCGGTTGGCTCGGGCAGAAAATGGTGGAGCATTATGAGAAAAGCGTTAGAGATCCATCCATTAGTGATGTGCTTGAGACAGTGACTAAGCCCATTATCCCCTTGTCAGATAAGACGGCCTTGACGGTAGCGTCAGCGCTCCAAGAATACATGTTGATGACTGTTAAGTAACCCTAGTTAGAGTTATGTGGGCAAATACCTACTTTGCCCCTGAGGAGTCTCACATCTCTATATAAGGAACCTGTACACCCCCTCATAACATTGAGATCAGAAAGAGATATCCAGTGTCTCGTGCTTATGGGAAGGGAGACGAGTTCTCTACATCTTCTTGCGCCTCTACTGCTGACGGAAGGGAAGGGAGCGGATCTGGTGATCCGTGGTAACATAGTTCTCAACACGTTATCAACATGCTCTACCTCGACGTTGCTATGAGATCAGATCTGCATCGACTCTCCGTCAAGCCGGCAGGTCCCTCGGCCTAACCGAACTGTCCTACGCGATAAGGCTTCGATTCCCCCTCTACGCGATTAAGCGGCTCCAGCGCTCCGCGTGCCTATCGCGGTCGCTGAGCATGGCGCCGTGTGGTACTGCCGATTGTGCCGCTCCATAGCCTCCTCCGGTCGACAGCCCCTTGCACCTTCACAGCACGCATCGCGCCAGCGAGAACGTCTGCCACGTTCCCTCGCGCGGTCGTAGCCAGTAGCCTCGACCCGCGTGCGTGCCATGCGACCTCGTGTGGCCATCCTAGCAGTGTCGGCGGGGCTTGGAGACCTTTGGTCCTATGCGCTCTCTACCGACGGAATCGGCACTGGCGGCGCTCGCACCAAGCGGTCGAAGTGGAACCGAGGCGAGGTGGCAGACCCGTGTCTTGTCCAGGGACGATAGAGCCAGGCGGCTGCTACCTCTCACCAGAAGATGAGATCGATCGATCGATTGGAACAGGGCGTAACGCCATACGTCTGTGGCAACTACCTCTCACTGGTAGCCGCCATCGTGCACCCGACCATCTCGGGCTGAGAGCGGGTCACGCGGGATGTGGATGTTTATCCCCAAGAACAGGTCAGTCGCGCATAGTACAGCTGGCCTACGTTGACTGCTCGTTCCGTGGGTGCATGCTAATCCGTTGGCCTTGGCCGTCATCGTCCAGGTATGACGACGTTCGCATGCACCTGATTTATTTTATTTTTTATTGCCACGATTTGGACCGAGACATGCAAACGTGAGGAAAAGAGAAAAACAAACAAAAAAAAGAAAAGAGAGAATTTTTACTGATTGACCGTTTTATGTAGAATTAATTTCTACATTAATTCTTGTTATAATTATTGCATTTAAATATTTTTTGATGAATTTATTCATTAGTTTGTGCGCACGTTTTAAAATGTAGGCATGCTATGTATATTTATATTATTCTATTCTTCTGCCGAAGATAATGAATAAAATAATGCATGCCTAAACATAGAAAAATGCTTTCTTGCACCTGATAAGTTTATTATCTTTCTGCTCTATTCTCGTGGTGCATATACGGTAGAAAGTCATTAGAATGCATGTTAAGGCTATATGGTACTGTCTATACATACTTAAATCGCTCTAAATATTTTGATTATGTTGAGCTTTTGGACTCACGTCGAGCGATTAAATTGTATAATTGGTACTCAGACACGCCGATCAGGCTGCGTTAGTAATCGGCTGAGTTATGACATTAGCTGAATATTAACTGCGCCCTAGCAACACGACGCAATATTTGTGCCATTCGAACTTGGCTGCGTCATGTGATTGCTATGTCACGCTCTCCATTAATCGGATCGCTCTCGTTGAGGCAGACCGCCATCGCTGAGTCGCGTATTTTTTGCATGCCCTGTAGGCACTGTCTGTCTACCGCGAGCCACAATTGCGCCTGTTGCGCACGTTGCATGGATTTATCGTGTACCCTAATTACCGAGCCATAATTGTGCCTATTGCGCTTATTACAAAGGCTTGCTATACTTTCGTAGCCCTGATGGCTGCACACACGTTGACGCCAGATACGCTAGAGCTTGTACTCGCGTGGATTGTGGTGGGTTGTTCAAGGTCCTGAAGTCACATTATGTGCAACCTTCGTAAACAATTTTGTTTTCACTTTATATTTTGTTTGGTTGTGTTGTGTGGCATCGTATATTTATATATATCGCCAAGTGGCCATAACAACTATACTAAATCTGGGAAATTAAATCGAAATACAATGAAACATAGATAAGTTAAATCTCTGCCCTCTCCTCGTGCATAAAGTTTTATCCGAAGTAACCTGAAGAAATTCAATATTAATGCATGAAAGCCTTTTTGGCACAGAAAACATCACAAATTGGGATTTTATTAGTAAGCAATAAGACCTTGTCAGATGAATAAATGCTAGAATCTGAGAGCACCTAGAGGGGGGGGGGGGGGGGTGAATAGGTGATCCTGTAAAACTTGAAACTTAGTGCCACAAAAACTTAATTAGGAGTTAGCGCCAATAAAGCCAAGTGGCTAGAGAGGAGTCTTAGCAAAACACAATAACCACAAAGAGATCAACACAAAGATGACACAGTGGTTTATCCCGTGGTTCGGCCAAGACCAACGCTTGCCTACTCCACGTTGTGGCGTTCCAACGGACGAGGGTTGCAATCAACCCCTCTCAAGCGGTCCAAAGACCCACTTGAATACCACGGTGTTTTGCTTTGTGAAAGTCGCCTAGAGGGGGGTGAATAGGGTGAATCTGAAATTTACAACTTAAACACAAACTACAAGCCGGGTTAGCGTTAGAAATATAAACGAGTCCGCGAGAGAGGGCGCAAAACAAATCGCAAGCGAATGAAGAGTGAGACACGTGGATTTGTTTTACCGAGGTTCGGTTCTCGCAAACCTACTCCCCGTTGAGAAGGCCACAAAGGCCGGGTCTTTTTCAACCCTTTCCCTCTCTCAAAACGGTCCCTCCGACCGAGTGAGCTTCTCTTCTCAAATCAACCCGGGAACAAAACTTCCCCGCAAGGACCACCACACAATTGGTGTCTCTTGCCTTGGTTACAATTGAGTGTTTGATGACAAGAACAAAAGAGAAAGAAAAGCAAGCGATCCAAGCGCAAGAGCTCAAAAGAACACGGCAAATCACTCTCTCTAATCACTAAAGCCTTTTGTGGAATTGGGAGAGGATTTGATCTCTTTTGTGTGCTTTGGAATGAATGCTAGAGCTCTTGTAAGGTGTTGAAGTGTAGAAACTTGGATGCCATTGAATGTGGGGTGGTTGGGGTATTTATAGCCCCAACCACCACAAAGTGGCCGTTGGAAGTGGGCTGTCGTATGGCGCACCGGACAGTCCGGTGCGCCACCGGACACTGTCTGGTGCGCCAGCCACGTCAGCGAGCCGTTAGGGTTCCGACCGTTGAGCTCTAACTTGTGGGCCCGCCAGGATGTCCGGTGGTGCACCGGACAAGCACTGTAGGCTGTCCGGTGCGCCACCCGCGCGTGCTCTGCTCCTCTGCGCGCGCTGGTGCGCATTTAATGCGCTGCAGGTAGCCGTTGGCGCGCAAAGTAGTCGTTGCCCGCTGTCACACCGGACAGTCCGGTGTGCACCAGACACATCCGGTGAATTATAGCGGACAAATTCCCGACGCTGGCGAGTTCCAGAGCCGCTCTCCTCTGGTGCACCGGACACTGTCCGGTGTACACCGGACATGTCCGGTGAATTATAGCGGAGCGCCCCTGGATTTTCCCGAAGGTGAAGAGTTCAGCCTGGAGTGCCCTGGTGCACCAAACACTGTCCGGTGGTGCACCGGACACTGTCCGGTGGCACACCGGACAGTCCGGTGCGCCATACCAGGGCTGCCTTCGGTTATCCTTTGCTCCATTTGTTGAACCCAATTCTTGGTCTTTTTATTGGCTAAGTGTGAACCTTTTGCACCTGTAGAACTTATACACTAGAGCAAACTAGTTAGTCCAATTATTTGTGTTGGGCAATTCAACCACCAAAATCAATTTGGAAAATAGGTGTAAGCCTAATTCCCTTTCAATCTCCCCCTTTTTGGTGATTGATGCCAACACAAACCAAAGCAAATATAGAAGAGCATAATTGAACTAGTTTGTATAATGTAAGTGCAAAGGTTACTTGGAATTGAGCCAATATAAATATTTATAGGATGCGCATGGATTGTTTCTTTCTTATTTAACATTTTGGACCACGCTTGCACCACATGTTTTGTTTTTGCAAATCCTTTTGTAAAATCTTTTCAAGGTTCTTTTGCAAATAGTCAAAGGTAAAGAATAAGATTTTGCGAAGCATTTTTCAAGATTTGAAATTTTCTCCCCCTGTTTCAAATGCTTTTCCTTTGACTTAAACAAAACTCCCCCTCAATGAATTCTCCTCTTAGTGTTCAAGAGGGTTTTAAGATACCAATTTTGAAATCCCCTCTTTATAAACACAATAAGATACCAAATTGAAAAATCATGATATTAATTTGAAATATACCAATCAAAAAAAATTTAAAATAAATTAGGGTGGTGGTGCGGTCCTATTGCTTTGGGCTAATACTTTCTCCCCCTTTGGCATGAATCGCCAAAAACGGATACTTAGAGTGAAATATAAGCCCTTTCCTAACTACTTTCTCCCCTTTGGCAAATAAAACATATAAGTGAAGATTATACCAAAGCCGGAGTCCTTTTGCTTCATACTCTCTCCCCCAAGGATGAAGCGTGGCTTGGAGCGACGACGAAGGATGAGTTACGTAGTGGAAGCCTTTGTCTTTGCCGAAGACTCCAATTCCCTTTCAATATACCTATGACTTGGTTTGAAATACACTTGAAAACACATTAGTCATAACATATATAAAAGAGACATGATCAAAGGTATATTCATGAGCTATGTGTGCAAGTCAACAAAAGAAGTTCCTAGAATCAAGAATATTTAACTCATGCCTAAGTTTGGTAAAAGTTTGTTCATCAAGAGGCTTGGTAAAGATATCGGCTAATTGATCTTTAGTATTAATATAAGCAATCTCGATATCCCCCTTTTGTTGGTGATCCCTAAGAAAGTGATACCGAATGGCTATGTGTTTAGTGCGGCTATGCTCAACGGGATTATCTGCCATGCGGATTGCACTCTCATTGTCACATAGAAGAGGAACTTTGGTTAATTTGTAACCATAGTCCCGCAGGGTTTGCCTCATCCAAAGCAATTGCGTGCAACAATGACCTGCGGCAATGTACTCGGCTTCAGCGGTGGAAAGAGCGACCGAATTTTGCTTTTTTGAAGCCCAAGACACCAAGGATCTTCCCAAGAACTGGCAAGTCCCCGATGTGCTCTTTCTATTAATTTTACACCCTGCCCAATCGGCATCCGAATAACCAATTAAATCAAATGTGGATCCCCGAGGGTACCAAAGCCCAAACTTAGGAGTATAAGCCAAATATCTCAAGATTCGTTTTACGGCCGTAAGGTGAGATTTCTTAGGGTCGGATTGGAATCTTGCACACATGCAAACGGAAAGCATAATGTCCGGTCAAGATGCGCATAAATAAAGCAATGAACCTATCATCGACCGGTATACCTTTTGATCGACGGATTTACCTCCCGTGTCGAGGTCGAGATGCCCATTGGTTCCCATGGGTGTCTTGATGGGCTTGGCATCCTTCATCCCAAACTTGTTTAGAATGTCTTGAGTGTACTTCGTTTGGCAAATGAAGGTGCCGTCTTGGAGCTGCTTGACTTGGAATCCTAAGAAATACTTCAACTCCCCCATCATCGACATCTCGAATTTTTGTGTCATGATCCTACTAAATTCCTCACATGTAGATTCGTTAGTAGACCCAAATATGATATCATCAACATAAATTTGGCATACGAACAAATCATTTGCAAGAGTCTTAGTGAATAAAGTAGGATCCGCCTTGCCGACTTTGAAGCCATTAGCAATAAGGAAATCTCTAAGGCATTCATACCAAGCTCTTGGGGCTTGCTTGAGCCCATAAAGCGCCTTAGAGAGCCTATAGACATGATTAGGATACTTACTGTCTTCAAAGCCGGGAGGTTGCTCAACATAGACCTCTTCCTTGATTGGTCCATTGAGGAAGGCACTCTTCACGTCCATTTGATAAAGCTTGAAGCCATGGTAAGTAGCATAGGACAATAATATACGAATTGACTCAAGCCTAGCTACGGGTGCATAGGTTTCACCAAAATCCAAACCTTAGACTTGTGAATACCCCTTGGCCATGAGTCGAGCTTTGTTCCTTGTCACCACACCATGCTCGTCTTGCTTGTTGCGGAAGACCCATTTGGTTCCTACAACATTTTGATTAGGACGTGGAACTAAGTGCCATACCTCGTTCCTAGTGAAGTTGTTGAGCTCCTCTTGCATCGCCACCACCCAATCCGAATCTTGAAGTGCTTCCTCTACCCTGGTTGGCTCAATAGAGGAAACAAAAGAGTAATGCTCACAAAAATGTGCAACCCGAGATCTAGTGGGTACCCCCTTATGGATGTCGCCGAGGATGGTGTCGACGGGGTGATCTCGTTGGATTGCTTGGTGGACTCTTGGGTGTGGCGGCCTTGGTTCTTCCTCCTCCTCCTTGTCTTGTTCAATAGCATCTCCCCCTTGATCATTGCCGTAGCCGTCGTCTTGAGGTTGCTCATCTCTTTGATCTTCTCCTTCATCAATTTGAGCCTCATCCTCATTTTGAGTTGGTGGAGATGCTTGCGTGCAGGAGGATGGTTGATCTTGTGCATTTGGAGGCTCTTCGGATTCCTTAGGACACACATCCCCAATGGACATGTTCCTTAGCGCGATGCACGGAGCCTCTTCATTACCTATCTCATCAAGATCAACTTGCTCTACTTGAGAGCCGTTAGTTTCATCAAACACAACGTCACAAGAAACTTCAACAAGTCCGACTTGTTAAAGACTCTATATGCCCTTGTGTTTGAGTCATATCCTAGTAAAAAGCCTTCTACAGTCTTAGGAGCAAATTTAGATTTTCTACCTCTCTTAACAAGAATAAAGCATTTGCTACCAAAGACTCTAAAATATGAAATATTTGGCTTTTTACCAGTTAGGAGTTCGTATGATGTCTTCTTGAGGATTCGGTGTAGATATAACCGGTTGATGGCGTAGCAAGCGGTGTTAACCGCTTCGGCCCAAAACCGATCCGGTGTCTTGTACTCATCAAGCATGGTTCTTGCCATGTCCAATAGAGTTCGATTCTTCCTCTCTACTACACCATTTTGTTGTGGAGTGTAGGGAGAGGAGAACTCATGCTTGATGCCTTCCTCCTCAAGAAAGCCTTTGATTTGTGAGTTCTTGAACTCCGTCCCGTTGTCGCTTCTAATTTTCTTGATCCTTATGCCGAACTCATTTTGAGCCCGTCTCAAGAATCCCTTTAAAGTCTCTTGGGTTTGTGATTTTTCCTGCAAAAAGAACACCCAAGTGAAGCGAGAATAATCATCCACAACAACTAGGCAATACTTACTCCCGCCGATGCTTATGTAAGCGATCGGGCTGAATAAATCCATGTGTAGGAGTTCCAGTGGCCTGTCAGTCGTCATGATATTCTTGTGTGGATGATGAACACCAACTTGCTTCCCAGCTTGGCAGGCGCTACAAATCCTGTCTTTCTCAAAATGAACATTTGTTAGTCCTAAAATGTGTTCTCCCTTTAGAAGCTTATGAAGATTCTTCATTCCAACATGGGCTAGTCGGCGGTGCCAGAGCCAACCCATATTAGTCTTAGCAATTAAGCAAGTGTCAAGTTCAGCTCTATCAAAATCTACCAAGTATAGCTGACCCTCTAACACTCCCTTAAATGCTATTGAATCATCACTTCTTCTAAAGACAGTGACACCTACATCTGTAAATAGACAGTTGTAGCCCATTTGACATAATTGGGATACGGAAAGCAAATTGTAATCTAAAGAATCTACAAGAAGAACGTTAGAAATGGAATGGTCAGGAGATATAGCAATTTTACCCAAACCTTTGACCAAACCTTGGTTTCCATCCCCGAATGTGATAGCTCGCTGGGGATCTTGATTTTTCTCGTATGAGGAGAAAATCTTTTTCTCCCCTGTCATGTGGTTAGTGCACCCGCTATTAATGATCCAACTTGTGCCCCTGGATGCATAAACCTACAAAACAAGTTTAGTTCTTTGTTTTAGGTACCCAAACGGTTTTGGGTCCTTTGGCATTAGAAACAAGAACTTTGGGTACCCAAACACAAGTCTTGGAGCCCTTGTGTTTGCCCCCAACAAACTTGGCAACTACCTTGCCGGATTTGTTTGTAAGCACATATGATGCATCAAAGGTTTTAAATGAAATTGCATGATCATTTGATGCAGTAGGAGTTTTCCTTTTAGGCAACTTGGCACGGGTTGGTTTCCTAGATCTAGATGTCTCACCCTTATACATAAAAGCATGGTTAGGGCCAGAGTGAGACTTCCTAGAATGAATTCTCCTAATTTTGTGCTCGGGATAACCGGCAGGGTACAAAATGTAACCCTCGTTATCCTGAGCCATGGGAGCCTTGCCCTTAACAAAGTTAGATAGTTTCTTAGGAGGGACATTAATTTTGACATTGTCTCCTCTTTGGAAGCCAATGCCATCCTTAATGCCAGGGCGTCTCCCATTATAAAGCATACTACGAGCAAATTTAAATCTTTCATTTTCAAGTTCATGCTCGGCAATTTTAGCATCTAATTTTGCTATATGATCATTTTGTTGTTTAATTAAGATCATATGATCATGAATAGCATCAATATCAACATCTCTACATCTAGTACAAATAATAGTGTGCTCAACAGTAGATGTAGAAGGTTTGCAAGATTTTAATTCTACAA
The DNA here is from genome assembly GCA_029449295.1 of Zea luxurians. Taxonomy (NCBI): domain Eukaryota; kingdom Viridiplantae; phylum Streptophyta; class Magnoliopsida; order Poales; family Poaceae; genus Zea; species Zea luxurians. The sequence goes on along the minus strand of JAOPSE010000005.1, from coordinate 176,897,081 downwards.
CCTTAGCATGTAATATATCATTTTCACTTCTAAGGTTCGAAATTGTAACATTGCAAACATCTAATTATTTAGCCTTAGCAATTAATTTTTCATTTTCATTTGTAAGGCTAGCAAGAGAATCATTCAATTTTTCAATCTTAGCAAGCAAATTAGCATTATCATCTCTAAGATTGGAAATTGAAATATCACAAACATTAGAATCAACCTTAGCAATTAATCTAGTATTTTCATTTCTAAGGTTGGTAATTAAATCATGGCATGTGCTTAGCTCACTAGTTAATTTCTCACATTTCTCTACTTCTAGAGCATAAGCATTCTTAACCTTAACATGCTTTTTGTTTTCCTTGATTAGGAAGTCCTCTTGGGAGTCCAAGAGATCATCCTTTTCATGGATGGCGCTAATCAATTCATTTAATTTCTCTTTTTGTTGCATGTTAAGGTTGGCAAAAAGAGTGTGCAAGCTATCCTCCTCATTTTTAGCATCATCCTCATCACTAGAGGTTTCATATTTGATGGAGGATCTTGATTTTACCTTCTTCTTTTTGCCGTCCTTTGCCATGAGGCATTCGTGGCCGACGTTGGGGAAGAGAAGACCTTTGGTGACGACGATGTTTGCGGCGTCCTCGTCGGAGAAGGAGTCGGAGGAGCTCTCGTCCGAGTGCCATTCGCGGCATACATGAGCGTCGCCACCCTTTTTCTTGTAGTATTTCTTCTTTTCCTTTCTTCTCCCCTTCTTGTCGTTGTCCCTGTCACTATCACTTGATAATGGACATTTAGCAATAAAATGACCGGGCTTACCACATTTGTAGCAAACTTTCTTGGAGCGGGGCTTGTAGTCTTTCCCCCTCCTTTGTTTGAGGATTTGGCGGAAACTCTTGATGATGAGCGCCATCTCCTCATTGTCGAGCTTGGAGGCGTCGATGGGTTGTCTACTTGATGTAGACTCCTCCTTCTTTTCCTCCATCGCCTTGAGTGCCATGGGTTGAGCTTCGGACGTGGATGGCTCATCAAGCTCGTTGATCTTCCTTGAGCCCTTAATCATATATTCAAAGTTCACAAAATTCCCGATAACTTCCTCGGGAGTCATTAGTGTATATCTAGGGTTGCCACGAATTAATTGCACTTGAGTAGGGTTAAGGAAAATAAGTGATCTTAAAATAACCTTAACCACCTCGTGGTCATCCCATTTCTTGCTCCCGAGGTTGCGCACTTGATTCACCAAGGTTTTGAGCCGGTTGTACATGTTGGGGACTTGTTCTCAAATGCTAAGAGTTAAGAACAAGGCAACATAAAAAGTGTTAAGTGTTAAAGTCCTTCGTCCTCCGAAATATTATGCCCCTTCGGGAAATAATGAGTTTCGGACGAAGGTTATGAAAGACATACCTTCGTAAGTATGGCAATTAATGACGAAGGATTCATATGAAGCATGAGATATAAAATAAACATCTAAATATTATCACAGAATCATTTCTATTTTATTATCATGGAAAAATATAAATGATTTCAAATTACAAATGTACCTTCGGTCTTGAGGGAAGGCAAAAGTACAAGCGTGACGCAAAAGCAAATGCCAAGTCAGCGTGAACAGTACGGGGGTACTGTTCATCTATTTATAGGAAAAGGACACAACCCATGCAGAATTACATTCATGCCCTTTACAAAAGTTTACAATGATGACTCAGGCCCTTATGGACTAAAGGGTCAATCTATCTTTAAGTCGGTTCAATCCTTCACCTTCGGGCATGCTATAACTCCGAAGCTTTACAAGTGGTAGCTTCGATATTTCGTATAAGCAGCTTTCACCAAAGCTGTTTCTTCTTAAAGGACCTTCGGCGACGAAGCATGGTCCCAACAGTACATGTCTTGTGGCTCCTCTCCTTGGCGAAGACGGAAGCGACCGAGCTCCCCCTCAATCGTTTCCCGCTTGGTGATCTTTGTGAGTTCATCACCCTCGTGCGCGGTCTTGAGCACATCCCAAACTTCCTTGGCGCTCTTTAGTCCTTGCACCTTGTTGTACTCCTCCCTACTTAGAGAGGCGAGGAGTATTGTTGTAGCTTGGGAGTTGAAGTGCTCGATTTGGGCAACCTCGTCCGCATCATAGTACTCATCCCCTACGGATGGTACCTGCACACCAAACTCAACTACATCCCATATACTTTTGTGGAGTGAGGTTAAATGAAATTTCATTAAATCACTCCACCTTGCATAATCTTCACCATCAAAAGTTGGTGGTTTGCCTAATGGGACGGAAAGTAGAGGTGTATGCTTAGGAATGCGGGGATAGCGTAGGGGAATCTTACTAAACTTCTTGCGCTCATGGCGCTTAGAAGTGACGGACGGCGCGTCGGAGCCAGAGGTCGATGGTGATGAAGTGTCGGTCTCGTAGTAGACGACCTTCCTCATCTTCTTGTGTTTGCCGCTACTCCGATGCGACTTGTGGGAAGAAGACTTCTTCTTCCTCTTCCCCTTGTTGCGGGACTCTTCCGATGAGTGGCTCGTAGTGGGCTTGTCGCCGGTCTCCATCCCCCTCTTGGCGTGATCTCCCGACATCACTTCGAGCGGTTAGGCTCTAATGAAGCACTGGGCTCTGATACCAATTGAAAGTCGCCTAGAGGGGGGTGAATAGGGCGAATCTAAAATTTACAACTTAAACACAAACTACAAGCCGGGTTAGCATTAGAAATATAAACGAGTCCGCGAGAGAGGGCGCAAAATAAATCGCAAGCGAATGAAGAGTGAGACACGTGGATTTGTTTTACCGAGGTTCGGTTCTCGCAAACCTACTCCCCGTTGAGGAGGCCACAAAGGCCGGGTCTTTTTCAACCCTTTCCCTCTCTCAAAACGGTCCTTCCGACCGAGTGAGCTTCTCTTCTCAAATCAACCCGGGAACAAAACTTCCCCGCAAGGACCACCACACAATTGGTGTCTCTTGCCTTGGTTACAATTGAGTGTTTGATGACAAGAACAAAAGAGAAAGAAAAGCAAGCGATCCAAGCGCAAGAGCTCAAAAGAACACGGCAAATCACTCTCTCTAATCACTAAAGCCTTTTGTGGAATTGGGAGAGGATTTGATCTCTTTTGTGTGCTTTGGAATGAATGCTAGAGCTCTTGTAAGGTGTTGAAGTGTAAAAACTTGGATGCCATTGAATGTGGGGTGGTTGGGGTATTTATAGCCCCAACCACCACAAAGTGGCCGTTGGAAGTGGGCTGTCGTATGGCGCACCGGACAGTCCGGTGCGCCACCGGACACTGTCCGGTGCGCCAGCCACGTCAGCGAGCCGTTGGGCTTCCGACCGTTGAGGTCTGACTTGTGGGCCCGCCAGGATGTCCGGTGGTGCACCGGACAAGCACTGTAGGCTGTCCGGTGCACCACCCGCGCGTGCTCTGCTCCTCTGCGCGTGCTGGTGCGCATTTAATGCGCTGCAGGTAGCCGTTGGCGCGCGAAGTAGCCGTTGCCCGCTGTCACACCGGACAGTCCGGTGTGCACCGAACACGTCCGGTGAATTATAGCGGACGAATTCCCGATGCTGGCGAGTTCCAGAGCCGCTCTCCTCTGGTGCACCGGACACTGTCCGGTATACACCGGACATATCCAGTGAATTATAGCAGAGCGCCCCTGGATTTTCCGAAGGTGAAGAGTTCAGTCTGGAGTGCCCTGGTGCACCGGACACTGTCCGGTGGCACACCGGACAGTCCGGTGCGCCATACCAGGGCTGCCTTCGGTTATCCCTTGCTCCATTTGTTGAACCCAATTCTTGGTCTTTTATTGGCTAAGTGTGAACCTTTTGCACCTGTAGAACTTATACACTAGAGCAAACTAGTTAGTCCAATTATTTGTGTTGGGCAATTCAACCACCAAAATCAATTTGGAAAATAGGTGTAAGCCTAATTCCCTTTCACTTTGTTTACTATATCCCGCTCGCGAGGAATCTCCACAACTTGGAGCCTCTCGCCCTTACACTTTGATGTCCACAAAGAAGCACGGAGTAAGGGAGGGATGAGCAACGCACACAAGACACAAAAATCACAGCAAATACGCACACACAAGACCCAGACTTGAGCTCAAAAGAATATCATGAGGTTCTCACTAGAACGGAGCTCAAATCACTAAGAATGTCGAACAAGTGCGCAAGAATGAAGTGTGAGTGATCAATAATGCTCAAAGGTTGCTTGGTGTGCTCCTCCATGCGCCTAGGGGTCCCTTTTATAGCCCCAAGGCAGCTAGGAGCCGTTGAGAGCATTCCAGGAAGGCAATTCTTGCCTTCAGTCGCCTGGCGCACCGGACAGTCCGGTGCGGATCTCTTTCCTTATTTGGTGAAGCCGATCGTTGCAGATTCAGAGCCGTTGGCGCACCGGACACTGTCCGGTGCACACCAGACAGTCTGGTGCCCCCTTGTGACCGTTGGCTCTGCCACGCGTCACGCGCGGAATCCTCGGCCGACCGTTGGCCCGGCTGACCGTTGGCTCACCGGACAGTCCGGTGCACCACCGGACAGTCCGGTGATTTTTAGTCGTACGCCGTTAATTGCTTCCCGAGAGCGACGACTTCGCCTGTGAACGGCTCACCGAACAGTCCGGTGCACCACCGGACAGTCCGATGATTTATAGCCATACGCCGTTGATCGCCTCCCGAGAGCAGCCAGGTGACAGTCGCCAGCCTGGCGCACCGGACACTGTCCGGTGCACCACCGGACAGTCCGGTGCACCCAGATTGAGCAGACTTTGGCTGAAGAAAGCCATCTCTTTTCCAAAGTGATTTTTCCTGTTTCTAGCACTTAGACACAATACATTAGCTCTTAAAACAATGTACTAAGTTTAGAAACATACCTTTGATCTTGATTTGCACTTAGTCCATCACTTGGCATAGATTAACACTTAAGCACTTGTGTGGACACTAAATCACCAAAATACTTAGAAATGGCCCAAAGGCACATTTCCCTTTCAATCTCCCCTTTTTGGTGATTTATGCCAACACAACACAAAGCAACTAGAACAAGTGCAATATCAATGCAAATAAGAACACAAATTGTTTTGATTCAACTTTGGCATATTTGGATCATACTTTGCCACCACTTGGTTTGTTTTTGCAAATCAAACTCAATTTCCTATCTCTAAGTCAAATTCACTTGTAGAGACGTAAAGAGAGGTATTCCAAGAGAAATTGATCAAATATTCAAAAACTCCCCCTTTTTCCCATAATCAAACATTCTCCCCACAAGAGACCAACTTTTGACAAAGAGAGACAATAAGAGGATTTTGACAAAACAAAAGCTCTATTCTACTGTTTTCAAAATTCTCAAGTGGTAGCTGATCCATTTATTGCTTTGGCCTTATTTTCTCCCCCTTTGGCATCAAGCACCAAAATGGGATCAATCTTGGCCCTTAAACCTCATTGCCTCACCAAAATCTTCACATAAGAGTACAAAGGCAATAAGAAGATGGGAATGAACTTGGAGTGAGTTACCCTCTCATCGGAGTGCAGTGGAAGTCTTTCATGGTCCAAGTCCACCTTTCCCTTTCAATCCACCTTTGAGACTAAATCAAGCAAACTCAAGCACACGGTTAGTCTCAAAGGGTCAAGTTGTAGCACGTCTCCCCCTAAATATGTGCATCACTCACACATGGACTTTTGAGGTCCGAGGAGTGTTTGTACAACTTGAGCACCATAAATAAACAACAAAATACATAAGGGAACATGATCAAAGCATAATACACATGTATGCTACAAATCAATCCAAGTTCCGCGAATCTAAGACATTTAGCTCACTACGCAGCTTGCAAAAGGTCTTTTCATCTAAAGGCTTGGTAAAGATATCGGCTAGCTGGTTCTCGGTGCTAATATAAAACACTTCGATATCTCCCTTTTGCTGGTGGTCTCTCAAAAAGTGATGCCGGATGTCAATGTGCTTTGTGCGGCTGTGCTCAACAGGATTATCCACTATGCGGATAGCACTCTCATTATCACATAGGAGTGGGACTTTGCTCAGATTGTAGCCAAAGTCCTGGAGGGTTTGCCTCATCCAAAGTAGTTGCACGCAACACTGTCCTGCGGCAACGTACTCGGCCTCAGCGGTGGATAGGGCAACAGAGGTTTGTTTCTTAGAACTCCATGACACCAGGGACCTTCCTAAGAATTGGCATGTCCCTGATGTACTCTTCCTATGGACCTTACATCCAGCATAATCGGAGTCTGAATATCCAATTAAGTCAAAGGTAGACCCCTTTGGATACCAGATCCCGAAGCAAGGCGTAGCGACTAAATATCTGAGAATTCGCTTCACAGCCACTAAGTGACACTCCCTTGGATCGGATTGAAATCTAGCACACATGCATACACTAAGCATAATATCCGGTCTACTAGCGCATAAATAAAGCAAAGAACCTATCATGGACTGGTATGCTTTTTGATCAACGGACTTACCTCCTTTGTTGAGGTCGACGTGTCCGTCAGTTCCCATCGGAGTCTTTGCAGGCTTGGCGTCCTTCATCCCAAACCGCTTTAGCAAGTCTTGCGTATACTTTGTTTGGGAGATGAAGGTGCCATCCTTGAGTTGCTTCACTTGGAACCCAAGGAAGTAGTTCAACTCGCCCATCATCGACATCTCAAACTTTTGAGTCATCACCCTGCTAAACTCTTCACAAGACTTTTGGTTAGTAGAACCAAATATTATGTCATCGACATAAATTTGGCACACAAATAAGTCACCATCACAAGTCTTAGTGAATAAAGTTGGATCGGCTTTCCCAACCTTGAAAGCATTAGCAATTAAAAAGTCTCTAAGGCATTCATACCATGCTCTTGGGGCTTGCTTAAGTCCATAGGGCGCCTTAGAGAGCTTACATACGTGGTCGGGGTACCGTTCATCCTCGAAGCCAGGGGGTTGCTCCACGTACACCTCCTCCTTGATTGGCCCGTTGAGGAAAGCGCTCTTCACATCCATTTGGAACAACCTGAAAGAATGGTGAGCGGCATATGCTAGCAAAATACGAATGGACTCTAGCCTAGCCATAGGAGCAAAAGTCTCCTCAAAGTCCAAACCTGCGACTGGGGCATAACCTTTTGCCACAAGTCGAGCCTTGTTCCTTGTCACCACCCCGTGCTCGTCTTGTTTGTTGCGGAACACCCACTTGGTTCCCACAACATTTTGCTTGGGACAAGGCACTAGTGTCCAAACTTCATTCCTTTTGAAATTATTGAGCTCCTCCTGCATGGCCAACACCCAGTCCGGATCTAGCAAGGCCTCTTCTACCCTGAAAGGCTCAATAGAAGAGACAAAGGAGTAATGCTCACAAAAATTAACTAATCTAGAACGAGTAGTTACTCCCTTGCTAATGTCACCCAAAATTTGGTCGACGGGATGATTCCTTTGAATCGTCGCTCGAACTTGGGTTGGAGGTGCCAGTTGTGCTTCTTCCTCCATCACATGATCATCTTGTGCTCCCCCTAGATCACACGCCTCTTCTTGATGAACCTGTTCATCGTCTTGAGTTGGGGGATGCACCATTGTTGAGGAAGAAGGTTGATCTTGCTCCTTTTGTTCCTATGGCCGCACATCTCCAATCGCCATGGTGCGTATTGCGGCCGTTGGAACGTCTTCTTCATCTACATCATCAAGATCAACAACTTGCTCTCTTGGAGAGCCATTAGTCTCATCAAATACAACATCGCTAGAGACTTCAACCAAACCCGATGATTTGTTGAAGACTCTATATGCCTTTGTATTTAAGTCATAACCTAATAAAAACCCTTCTACAACTTTGGGAGCAAATTTGGAATTCCTTCCCTTCTTCACTAGAATGTAACATTTGCTCCCAAATACACGAAAGTAAGACACATTAGGTTTGTTACCGGTTAGAAGCTCATACGAAGTCTTCTTGAGGAGGCGGTGAAGGTAGACCCGGTTGATGGCGTGGCAAGCCATGTTCACGGCTTCCGACCAAAACCGCTCGGGGGTCTTGAACTCTCCAAGCATCGTCCTCACCATGTCTATGAGCATCCTGTTCTTCCTCTCTACCACACCATTTTGCTGTGGTGTGTAGGGAGCGGATTACTCATGCTTGATTCCTTCCTCCTCAAGGTACTCCTCCACTTGAAGGTTCTTGAACTCGGACCCATTGTCGCTCCTAATTTTCTTCACCTTGAGCTCAAACTCATTTTGAGCTCTCCTTAGGAAGCGCTTGAGGGTCCCTTGAGTTTCAAATTTATCCTGCAAAAAGAATACCCAAGTGAAGCGGGAAAAATCATCAACTATAACAAGACCATACTTACTTCCTCCTATGCTTAGATAGGCGACGGGTCCGAAGAGGTCCATATGAAGCAACTCCAAAGGTATTGATGTGGTCATCACATTTTTGGTATGATGAGAGCTTCCCACCTGTTTACCTGCTTGACAAGCTGCACAAGGTTTATCTTTTTCGAAAGTTACATTAGTTAGACCTATCACGTGTTCTCCCTTTAGAAGCTTGTGAAGGTTCTTCATCCCCACATGAGCTAAACGGCGATGCCACAGCCAGCCCATGCTAGTCTTAGCAATTAAGCATGCATCTAGACCGGCCTCCTCTTTTGCAAAATCAACTAAATAGAGTTTGTCGTCTAATACACCCTTAAAGGCTAATGAACCATCACTTCTTCTAAAGACAAACACATCTACATTTGTGAATAAACAGTTATATCCCATGTTACAAAGCTGACTCACAGACAACAAGTTATATCTAAGCGACTCAACTAAAAACACATTGGAAATGGAGTGCTCGGATGAAATAGCTATTTTTCCTAGCCCTTTCACCTTGCCTTGATTCCCGTCACTGAATATGATTGAGTCTTGGGAATCTTTGTTTTTGACGTAGGAGGTGAACATCTTCTTCTCCCCCGTCATGTGGTTTGTGCATCCGCTATCGATAATCCAGCTTGATCCCCCGGATGCATAAACCTGCAAGGCAAATTTAGGCTTGGGTCTTAGGTACCCAACTCTTGTTGGGTCCTACAAGGTTAGTGACAATATCCTTAGGGACCCAAATGCAAGTTTTATCTCCCTTGCATTTTGCCCCTAATTTCCTAGCAATCACCTTTCTATCCTTTCTACAAATTACAAAGGAAGCATTGCAAGCATGATAAATTGTAGAAGGTTCATTAATCTTCCTAGGAACATGAGCAACATTTCTCCTAGGCATATGATGAATGACATTTCTCCTAGGCATATCTCTACCATGCATATAGGAAGAACTTGAAGCAAACATTGCATTTGGCTCATAAGCATTACAACTCCTAAAGGAATTCCTAGAATGTCTCCTATCATGATACATGAAAGCATGGTTCTTATGAGCACTACTAGCCATAGGGGCCTTCCCTTTCTCCTTGGCAGAGATGGAAACCTTATGGCTTGTTAAGTTCTTGACCTCCCTCTTGAAGCCAAGACCATCCTTAATTGAGGGGTGTCTACCAATCGTGTAGGCATCCCTTGCAAATTTTAGCTTATTAAATTCACTTTTGCTAGTCTTAAGTTGGGCATTAAGACTAGCCACTTCATCATTCAATTTAGAAATTGAAGCTAGGTGTTCGCTACAAGCATCAATATTGAAATTTTTACACCTATTGCAAATTGTAACATATTCTACACAATATGTTGATTTATTAGCTATTTCTAACTTAGCATGCAAATCATCATTTATGCTCTTTAAGCTAGAAATAGAGTCATGGCATGTAGACAATTCACAAGAAAGCATTTCATTCCTTTTAATTTCTAAAGCAAGGGATTTTTGAGCCTCTACAAACTTATCATGTTCTTCATACAAAAGATCCTCTTGCTTTTCTAATAATCTATTCTTATCATTCAAAGCATCAATCAATTCATTAATCTTATCAACCTTAGTTCTATCTAAGCCTTTGAATAAACATGAATAGTCTATTTCATCATCGCTAGACTCTTCATCACTTGAGGAAGCGTAAGTACTAGTATTACGAGTGCTTACCATCTTTTCCCTTGCCATGAGGCAAGTGTAATGCTCGTTGGGGAAGAGGGACGACTTGTTGAAGGCAGTGGCGGCGAGTCCTTCGTTGTCGGAGTCGGACGACGAACAATCCGAGTCCCACTCCTTACCAAGGTGTGCCTCGCCCTTAGCCTTCTTGTATGCCTTCTTCTTTTCCCTCTTGTTCCCTTGTTCCTGGTCACTCACATTATCGGGACAATTAGCGATAAAATGACCAATCTTACCACATTTGAAGCATGATCACTTCCCCTTCATCTTGGTCTTGTTGGGATGCTCCTTGCGACCCTTTAGTGCCGTCTTGAAACGCTTGATGATGAGGGTCATTTCTTCATCATTAAGCCCGACCGCCTCCACTTGCGCCACCTTGCTAGGTAGCGCCTCCTTGCTCCTTGTTGCTTTGAGAGCAATGGTTTGAGGCTCTTGGATTGGGCCATTCAACGCATCATCAACGTATCTAGCCTCCTTGATCATCATCCGCCCGCTTACGAACTTTCCAAGTACCTCCTCGGGCGTCATCTTGGTGTACCTAGGATTCTCACGAATATTTTTCACAAGATGTGGATCAAGGACGGTAAAAGACCTTAGCATTAGGCGAACGACGTCGTGGTCCGTCCATCGCGTGCTTCCATAGCTCCTTATTTTGTTGACGAGGGTCTTGAGCCGATTGTACATTTGGGTTGGCTCCTCGCCCCTGATCATCGCGAATCTCCCAAGTTCGCCCTCCACCAACTCCATCTTGGTGAGCATGGTGACGTTGTTCCCCTCATGTGAGATCTTGAGGGTGTCCCAAATCTGCTTGGCGTTATCCAAGCCGCTCACCTTATGGTATTCATCCCTGCACAATGAAGCTAGAAGAACAGTAGTAGCTTGTGCATTTTTGTGAATTTGCTCATTAACGAACATGGGACTATCACTACTATCAAATTTCATTCCACTCTCTACTATCTACCATATGCTTGGATGGAGAGAGAACAAGTGACTACGCATTTCGTGACTCCAAAATCCGTAGTCCTCTCCATCAAAGTGAGGAGGTTTGCCGAGAGGAATGGAAAGTAAATGAGCATTGGTACTTTGCGGAATACGAGAGTAATCAAAAGAAAAGTTCGAATTGACCGTTTTCTTTTTCTCGTAGTCGTTGTTGTCGTTGTCCTTTTGGGAAGAAGAGGACTCATCGTTGTCATCGTAGTAGACAATCTCCTTAATGCGCCTCGTCTTCTTCTTCTTCCCATCTTTTCGTTTGTGGCCCGAGCCCGAGTCGGTAGGCTTGTCATCTTTCGGCTCATTGACGAAGGACTCCTTCTCCTTATCATTGATCACAATCCCCTTGCCCTTAGGATCCATCTCTTCGGGCGGTTAGTCCCTTTCTTGAAGAGAACGGCTTTGATACCAATTGAGAGCACCTAGAGGGGGGTGAATAGGTGATCCTGTAAAACTTGAAACTTAGTGCCATGAAAACTTAATTAGGAGTTAGTGCCAATAAAGCCAAGTGGCTAGAGAGGAGTCTTAGCAAAACACAATAACCACAAAGAGATCAACACAGAGATGGCATAGTGGTTTATCCCGTGGTTCGGCCAAGACCAACGCTTGCCTACTCCACGTTGTGGCGTCCCAACGGACGAGGGTTGCAATCAACCCCTCTCAAGCGGTCCAAAGACCCACTTGAATACCATGATGTTTTGCTTTGTTTACTATATCTCGCTCGCGAGGAATCTCCACAACTTGGAGCCTCTCGCCCTTACACTTTGATGTCCACAAAGAAGCACAGAGTAAGGGAGGGATGAGCAACGCACACAAGACACAAAAATCACAGCAAATACGCACACACAAGACCCAGACTTGAGCTCAAAAGAATATCACGAGGTTCTCACTAGAACGGAGCTCAAATCACTAAGAATGTCGAACAAGTGCACAAGAATGAAGTGTGAGTGATCAACAATGCTCAAAGCTTGCTTGGTGTGCTCCTCCATGCGCCTAGGGGTCCCTTTTATAGCCCCAAGGCAGCTAGGAGCCGTTGAGAGCATTCCAGGAAGGCAATTCTTGCCTTCAGTCGTCTGGCACACCGGACAGTCCGGTGCACCACCAGACACTGTCCGGTGCGGATCTCTTTCCTTATTTTGCGAATCCGACTGTTGCAGATTCAGAGCCGTTGGCACACCGGACACTGTCCGGTGCACACCGGATAGTCCGGTGCCCCCTTGTGACCGTTGGCTCTGCCACGCGTCACGCGCGGAATCCTCGTCCGACTGTTGGCTCAGCTAACCGTTGGCTCACCGGACAGTCCGGTGCACCACCGGACAGTCCAATGATTTTTAGGCGTACGCCGTTAATTGCTTCCTGAGAGCGACGACTTCGCCTGTGAACGACTCACCGGACAGTCTGGTGCACCACCGGACAGTCCGGTGATTTATAGCCGTACGCCGTTGATCGCCTCCCGAGAGCATCCAGGTGACAGTCGCTAGCCAGACTGAGCAGACTTTGGCTGAAGAAAGCCATCTCTTTTCCAAAGTGATTTTTCCTGTTTCTAGCACTTAGACACAATACATTAGCTCTTAAAACAATGTACTAAGTTTAGAAACATACCTTTGATCTTGATTTGCACTTAGTCCATCACTTGGCATAGATTAACACTTAAGCACTTGTGTGGACACTAAATCACCAAAATACTTAGAAATGGCCCAAAGGCACATTTCCCTTTCAGAATCTCAGTCATATATTGCTCAACCAGATGTTGGCACATTGCTATTTGTCGCTGAACGGCATGAAGCAAACTTTGAGATAAATGGCTAGTACCTTAGCAACACGAAGTTGCGAGTACATCGAAAGGTAATTCTGAGAATTTTTTCACAACGTTGGTGTGAAAAAACATTGTGTGTTCTCGTCGAACCACTTTACTCGGCCTATTTAGGACCTCTATGCTTGTGTTGCATACATCTCTCAGAATTTAAATACTTATAGCCACTGAATTGACTTGGGATAGTCCTTTGACTGGTATGGTATATACTATAAACCAAATGGTAAAGGTCGATTCTGAATAGATATGTATCTGGGGTTTATGTAGCAGAACTACATTGTATTCCACCCCTTGGCATGCTTACCATAATCTATATCTGATCTACCAGAAGTAAGAAGAGTACAAAAATAGCCATGGAATCCCACATCACCACAGAGCTTGAAGCTACATTAGGCATTAATTTGTCCTTGGTTTTTGGCGTTGGAAGAGCCACAATTCTCGATCGCAATACTGTCAGTGATGGTAATTTGTGATAGAAATATAAAGATCTTATGGAGACCTGTTGTATTCTCCGTAGTACTGATGACTCCTTTGTATGAGAGTAGTACTATCTGTTGTTGAAGACGGATCCTAGGCGGATACTAGTCTTGTTTTCGTTCTTGCCAAGCAGTTATCATCATTTGTTTCATGAAAAGCTAGTTATATGTTGATTTTTCCCAGATAAAAATGAATTCTTGGCCTTGTCTGTTCTATTCCAAAGCTTCTTTTTTTGTCGAACAACGAAGAGATCGAAATAATGCTTTATAGAACAAATTGGTATATAATATGAGAAGAAATGTTTGCCCTGCTGGCAGCATCACAATATATTACCTATTGTTATAAATTCTCTCTCAAAATTATAATACCTAAAAATGTTGCATATACCGATACCCAATTTTAGAATGGTATGAGTAATTGGGTAAACCATGGGCAATAATAAAATGAGCTGGACTATATATCTCTGCATATAAAAATCTTTGCTTGGCAGCATTGGCTTGATGCCGTGCACTTTACTACCAATATAAGCACACACATTTTTCCTATGTGCCTCAAAGCACAATACAACCAGTGAATGTCCTTGTGAGCGCTAGACCCTGATTGTCATTTTACTTGTTGATCTGAAGTCAACTAATGGCTCCAAACGACGAATGATATGCATGAGCCCCTGAAGGATCCTTATGAATAAAATAGTGTTGTGCATATTAGTCTAAATCTTAATGATTGACTGTGTATTTGGTAATAATAACAATAAGTTTGCAGAATTGTAACCATGAAGCAACTTATTGTTGCGTGTCTCGCTGGATGTTGAGACTAACCCTTCATGTTGAAGGACAAATATGTAGTATTCATGCCACTACATTAATCTAAGTCCAAAGCTCACTGCATAAAACCCCTATCTGTAATGTGCGTAAGATTTCCCAAATAAATCACCACAATAGCATACAATGGCCACAACTGGATGATTGTGGTTGGGGATATTATCTGTATGCTTTTAGAACATCTCGACATTAGGGGGAGGAATGCCCATATAATGTAATGCCTCAATATTCTATTAAACGCACAAAAGCCAAACCGAACCTATCGTTCGGTGTGTACTCCTGTCTATATGGAGTTTGCCAGAAATCGTTGAGGAGTAACCATATTGGTCTGAATGCTTCTACCTGATGTAGATGTGGATATACCCGGGATTAATATCATATCCACATTTGACTTATTGGAATTTGATCTATTCTCGGGGACGCCTGCGAATATGATCCATCAGCCTTAGTCAAAGCATATGTTCTGATTGCAGATTCACGTGGTATGTGATAACTTTCCTCCGATTAATTCACCCTGATGGTGATTTGCCTCACGAAGAGGTTCATCTTGATGATGAAGTTCCTAGCAATGCGTGCAATATCATTGTGCTGGGAATACGGAACAATGAATCTTTCGTTTTGGGAAATGTCGGAGATCATTATTAAATGTGGGAGACAAATATGTCGACACCTATCTTGCCTCTCTAGATTGCAAAGGGATCCAAAACAAAGTCCTAGGCATGAGTGTTTGAAGCTCTCTTATCGGGTCAATGATAAATGCAATCGAGGCTGAACCAATAATCGCAAAGTGAAAGTCACGAGCTTGAAGTTCGAACATTATAGGCACTATTGAAATAATGTGTGGTGAATGCGATGGTTCAAGTGATCTTGTGAGAGATCCATCCCACATATGTGTTGAATAGACACTGTTCCGCTATATGATATAATCTGGCAAATGGCATGAATTAAACTATGTAGTTAATAGGATTCAGAAGATCCGTCATGAGATCCAAGGAGGACTCATATTCTTGAATTATAAATATGCAACATATAAATCCCATACTAAATAATGCGTTCCTGATGAATGACCATTCTCAAGTGTAGAGAGAATATCTACTAGTTGAGAATACAGTTCCCTGATGGAACCTTTCTAGAAGAAATAAAGTCTGAGTTGAACACCAAAATTTGTTAATCCCGATAAAGGGGTAAAGACCCATACAGACCCGAAAAGGAATAAGATTAGGTACCAAAGGACTTGAAGTTCACCGAATAAGCACATGTGCATTCCACCAGTTTTACTCATGGTATTTTCCACTAGATGTGGAATTACGGTATCCTCTAAAGCCACGATGGTAGAAACCTATAAGGTTTAGGTGTTACTGGCAAAATATCCCCATTGTGGCAGAATGACAGACTATAACGATATATCTGATCGATGAAAAATCCATGATGGATTACGATCTTTGATGGACTTTTGTTACACCATCATAGATGTTGCAAAGGATGAACGCCTGGAGCGATGTGTCATATTTAGAATATGTACTATTGCAACTATATTATCCCCTAAGTCCTATTAAAGGACATGTTATTTGCTTTGCACAACTATGTATAAATTGTGGTGTAAGATAGAAAATGATAGCACCCCAACCTCATCCATTCTCGTTATTCTAGATGAACAATGAGACATATATCTTGAAGAATATGCTTGAGTTATGAGGGATAATGACTTTGACAGATGCCATCGTCAGGGGGAGCGAATGCTTACATTGATCACAATCGTGAGACAATAAATGTCATATTCTATGCCCTGAAGGCGTGAGCTTGATGATCAATATGTGAACCTTTATGGAACTTTCTATCAAATATATAGATCCAGTCGATCGAACACCATCAGTCAAAGTGGCTTATTTATATTGATACGTGCACTTACCTCGTATATCCTAGAAGTGAGTAGAGGTAAAGTTCCTGAAATAGTCCTTGCAAGGACATGCAATCCGTTTGCTAAATCTTTATGTGCATATACTTCCAGAAAAAGATGTTTTGCCTTATTGATACGGTTTTGCAAGGATCAAGGGGAGCACATTTCTAAAGTTAGCCCTTGTAGAAGATTCGGTAGAATCAAGATCCTAGAGGATCAAAATCTGTCACGATGACAGCTGTTGTAGTCTTTTTCCCTTGGTGAGTTTTCTTGAGTGCAAATGCAATTTGTATCACCATGCACTCTTTCTCCATATTTTCCCACTAGGGTTTTTGGAGTTTTAACGAGGCATGTGTTGGTCGCGGTATTCGCACAAGGGGGAGTGTTAAGTAACCCTAGTTAGGGTTATGTGGGCAAATACCTACTTTGCCCCTGAGGGGTCTCACATCTCTATATAAGGAACCTATACACCCCCTCATAACATAGAGATCAGAAAGAGGCCAGAGGCCCAACCCTATATCCAGTGTCTCATGTGTTTCCTCTGTCGTGCTTATGGGAAGGGAGACGGGTTCTCTACATCTTCTTGCGCCTCTACTGCTGACGGAAGGGAAGGGAGCGGATCTGGTGATCCATGGTAACGTAGTTCTCAACAATGACAACATGACCCTAACCATCGAGTTCAATCGAAGGCCATGAGAACTACGACAAGGCCTTTACTCTTCCGAAAGCTCAACAAGAGACCTCGTCGACATATAGGCTAGGCAATAACTAGGCCCAACCAAAGGCTACAGAGATATCTTCTAGGACTTTGTTGGTTTCAAGAACAACTTGAAAGGCGTGTACAAGATGGTGATTTTGCCACCCATGACTGGTGATGCACGAAGACCCTAAAGGCTAGAAAAAGAGGCCAAGTCCATTAGGGCACCTTTGGTAGCCCAGGATCCCAGGAGAATCCCGGCCCATTCCCTGGCCTTCAAACCCACGCGCTAAATTATCCCAGAGCGAGAAAAAAATTATGTTTGGTGACCCAACTCCCTAGCCCAATCCGCGGGAGAGAACAGGGCTTTCGCCCCCGGCCTCACAAGGTCAGGAAGGGTTTCCCCGAGAGCTCACCCTCTCCACTCGCGCACCCACTGCCGCTTCCTTTCTCTCGCGCACCCGCCGTCGCATCCTCTTCCTCGCGCAGTTGGGGCCAGCTGTTGGGAAGACGTCAAGGCCGAGGTCGACGATGGGGTTGACCTCCTCTCCGTGGAGACAGCCAAGGCGGCCGCGAGCCACGCCGCCACGAGCACGGTGGCAAGCTCAACGATCTGGAGTCGGATCTGGTGGGGCGGCAAAAGACTGGCTGCTCGTCGTCGCCGGCGGCAACAACATCGGCTGCGGAGCTGATCGTGCCGCCAGCACAGCAGATCCAGCAATTCCAGGTGAAGAGAAGAGAGTCGATTTGTGCTTGCTAATCACTGGCGGAGACCTGGAGTGCTACTTGCATGTGTGCGTTGCGTGCAGATCCAGCAATTCCAAGATTTTTGCCACACCATGTGTGTGTTGCGTGCTTCGAATGGATTGAAATCCAAATCCATCTCGTCTTGCCACTGCACTGCACCTGCACGCCCGGCCGAGCTCTTGACCGGTGGGCAACTTGGAGAGCTCGCGGTCGAGATCCTGCACCTGCACGCCCGGGCGGGCTCTTGACCGGTGGGCAACTTGGAGAGCTCGCGGTCGAGACCCCCTGCTTGTTCTGCACAGCTTTCTATAGATATTGATTTTTCTGTACGATGAATATTGATTTTTCTATTTGGTAGGCATTCAAATATTCTCTTTTAATTATTGCTTTCTGTAGACCTGAAGCAATTCGTTGGAAGGTGGAAACGTTCCTCAAGAGCAGCATGTTCTGGATCTGAATAAGACTCTTCTATACTCAAATTTGAAGGTGAACTTTTATTTTCCATACAAATTTTATCATTAAGTTGTTAGTAGATGAGGAATTGAATATATATATACATTTGTCTAAGTTTTCTCATCAACAGGCGATACACAAGGGATTTTCATCAACAAGTTCTTATAGTAGACTCAGCTGGTCAAAACAGCATGTTTCTTTGATGTTAAAAATGTATCCTTCTGTTGATATTGATTTGCATCAGTGTAGTTCAGGTATTCTCCAGTCTTTAGTTAGGACTACAACTTTTTATTCTGTCATACTTCAGTTTTGTTATGGTGCACAACCAATAGTTCTCTGTGTTGGTCTACTTGTGGGTCTTTTCATTATTCAGCAAGTTGTTATTTCTAGTTTTTATTTGAACTCTTTAGGTTGTGTAACTCTTTAGTTTTGTTTGAACTCTTTAGTAAAATCTGCTATTTAGTTACCTCTGGTGTTATTTACTTACCTCTATTGTTTACTTGCTTAAATCTGCTATTTAGTTACCTCTAGTGTTATATACAAGCATGCTCAGAACTTCAAACATGATTATTTATTATTCTTTCATGCCTAATTCCTGTATTTTAGTCACTATTTAGTATTTACATGTCCAATTCTTTCATGACCTGAAACAGTTTTGATGCTCTTGTTTCTTAGCATTAAGTTCTTAGAAGATGAGGAATTAAATATATAGACATTTGTCTGAGTTTTTTTTCTCATCAACAGGTGGTACAAAAGGGTTTTTCATCAACAAGTGGTCACCAAAAGAAGAACTAAAACATCAAGGTGGTGTTTGCTTCTACGTTTTACCATTGAGGATATGATGCTAAACTGAAGTCATGTATTATGCTATGCATTCAGAAGATGATGCTAAACTGAATAAGCACATCAATCTGATTTTTCTATGCACTGAGACTATGTTTGTATTATTGTTATGCAATGCAATCTATGCACTTAAACGTTCAACTCTGTTTGATCCGGCTGACATATTCAGAATTATAATACGCTGCTGCCAATTTGCAAAATTCTATTCAATTTGCTAGTGATGAATGGTGGGTAAATATTCAGGAGATGATCATGCTAGCTATTGGCTACTCCTTGGCTACTGGCTTCTTGTAGCAAGGGAGGGCTATCCTTGGCTGCCGGCTGCCAAAGAGCAACAGGGGAGGCTTGCCCCATCGAGTGGTGCTCACCTAGGGATTCTAGGAAGCAGGGATTACACTCCCTGGGTGCTGACTCCCCTGGGCTCCCTTCCCCCAGCTGCCAAAGGAAGCCTTAGAGGGATAAAGGTCCCCACAGCCAGAGGAAAACCCCTGTCAGCCAGAAATGCATGCACAATGATGTTCAGAAGAGTATGCAATTGGGTTTCTATAATATAAAGTTTGTAATCGCCCTAAAGACACTGTTGCACAAGATTTCCTAGGATATGTTGTAGGTAACCAAGGGTAGATATGTACTTTAGGCAGGCTACCCCTTGGTTATCCTATAAATACCCATATCAGGGCTCCATACAAGGTGAGTGGACAACAGATAAGACATTTTAGAACCATTGTTTCACATTTGTCTCAATGTTTCACATATGTCACCTCCCTTGTTTGGGTCCCCTCTGTGATGTCCCAACAACTTTGAGAACCAAATCCTTCTTCGTTCGAAGAAGAACCATCTTGATGGTGGATGTGCACGTACATCTTATGATCATTCATCTTCCCCAATATTTGAGTCAATGCAGTGGTGAAAAGATCGATTCGATGAATCATGATGACGATGTGACCATATTTATTGATTGGGGGACACTTAATATTTTTCTCATAGCATCCGGTTGGATAAGTTGTGTGAGTCATAATCCATTCATATTTACAAGAACATTCAACTGTGAATACATGTCATTGTTATTTTTATGACGAAGCATTTCAACTGCATTCTCAGTGAGCCTAAAGTCTAGAAGCTCACTATGACTTTTAGGAGTTTTGACTTTTGAAATGTCCATAAGGCTCCTAGGAAGCCCAAACAAGCAAGCTCTAAGTTTATAGTTTTGACATGGTTTAAGAAAATATTTATGTTTTCATAGGAGAAACAGGGCCTCCTAGCTTTTCAAATGGGCAACGTCAACATAACTCTCATGTGGAAGGTGGGTGAAAATGTGCGCTTAACCCGTCCGGAAGGTGATCTTGGCCCATTCCATGCCTTCACCGCTAGGGTTGTACATTGCCCTTATGATGGTTCAGGTAACATTTTTCCACCTTCTCGAGTGATAACCAAGATAACCTTGTGTTCACGATGGATACTGGCTTACTCAATGAGATTCTTAGGAAGAATGACACTCCTACCCTAAGATCATCAATAATAGCGTGATGGAGTTAATGAACTCATTGAACCGTTCAACATGCACGCCTTCATGGTGAACAACTACTCCATTATGGCTCACTTGCGATCCACGAAGTGGGCGCCATGCTCCAACTACATCCTGACACAAACATGCCTTCCTGATGGTGGACATGGACGTCTCTATCAAATAGGACCTCATCAACAACATTTTGTTAGACCATATCCATGTCACATTAGAGGTCTACAATGATCTGAGGCCCACAATCAATATCTCTGTGCCCGCCAACGTCGACTTTGTGTGCCTAGAGCTGTGGCGATCTTCCTAGATTGAGGTGGTGAGCGGATAGGAAGAAAGAGAGAGGAAGCAAGTATAAAAATAGCTAGGGTAATTAAAAAAGTCTAGAATTCTTGATGCAAATTGTCCTCTTGAGTAAATCCAATAGATATGTTCTCATCTCTTTTTAGCCACTCGAAAACTTATAGATTGAGAGCACCTAGAGGGGGGTGAATAGGTGATCCTGTAACACTTAAAACTTTGAGCCACAAAACTTGGTTAAGGTTAGCACAATAATTGCCAAGTGGCTGGAGAGGAGTCTCGACAAAACACAATAACCAACAAGAGATCAATCACAGAGATGGCATGATGGTTATCCCGTGGTTCGGCCAAGACCAACACTTGCCTACTCCACGTTGTGGCGTCCCAACGGACGAGGGTTGCAATCAACCCCTCTCAAGCGGTCCAAAGACCCACTTGAATACCACAGTGTTTTGCTTGCTTTTCTCAATCCCGTTTGCGAGGAATCTCCACAACTTGGAGTCTCTCGCCCTTACACTTGAAATTCACAAAGAAGCACGGAGCAAGGGAGGGATTAGCAACGCACACAAGACACACGAATCAGAGAGTCAACACGCACACAAGTCGCAACAAGAGCTCGCAACACAACCCAATGAGTTTACAACTCCACTAGAGCTCTATGTGCTATCACAATGAAACAAATGCGCGAAATTGATGTCTTGGTGCTTAGGAATGTTGTAGGAATGCTTGGTGTACTCCTCCATGCGCCTAGGGGTCCCTTTTATAGCCCCAAGGCAGCTAGGAGCCGTTGAGAGCATTCTAGGAAGGCTGATCTTGCCTTCTGTCGACTGGCGCACCGAACATGTCCGGTGCACCACCGGACACTGTCCGGTGCCCGATTTCTTTCCTTAAACGGCGAAGCCGACCGTTGGCGCCTGAGAGCCGTTGGCGCATCGGACACTGTCCGGTGCACACCGGACAGTCCGGTGCCCCCTTCTAGCCGTTGGCTCGGCCACGTGTCCCGCGCAGATCGCGCGGCCGACCGTTGGCCCGGCCGACCGTTGGCTTACCGGACAGTCCGGTGCACACCGGACAGTCCGGTGAATTATAGCCGTACGTCGCCGGCGAATTCCCGAGAGCGGCCAGTTCGATCGAGCCAGCCTGGCGCACCGGACACTGTCTGGTGCACCACCGGACACTGTCCGGTGCAACACCGGACAGTCCGGTGCTCCCAGACTGAGCAGAATCTTGGCTGCTCGAGCCAAGACATTTCCAAATGTTCTTTTCCTGTTTCCAGCACTTAGACACAATACATTAGTCTCTAAAACAATGTACTAAGTCTGAGAAACATACCTTTACACTTGATTTGTATTTTGTCCACCATTTAACACTTAGGCACACGTGTTTGACACTAAATCACCAAAACACTTAGAAATGGCCCAAGGGCACATTTCCTTTTCAATCTCCCCCTTTTTGGTGATTTATGCCAACACAATATAAAGCAAGTGGAACAAATATAAGAACACTTCAAATAAGAACTTAAATTGTTTTGATTCAGATTTGACATATATGGATCACTCTATGCCACCACTTGGTTTGTTTTTGCAAATCAAACTCAAATCTCTATCTCTAAGTCAAACACACTTGTTAAACCATAAAGAGAGTCATTCCAAGAAAAATTGATTCAAGATTTCAAAAACTCCCCTTTTTCCCATGTTTTCCCATGATCAACACTTCTCCCCACAAGAAGCCAACTTTTGACAAGAGAGACAACAAAAGAGTTTTGACAAACCAAAAGCTCTATTCTATTGTTTTCAAAATCTCTCAAGTGGTAGCTGATCCATTTATCACTTTGGCCTTTATTTTCTCCCCCTTTGGCATCAAGCACCAAAACGGGATCAATCTTGGCCTTTTAACCCCTTTGCCTCACCAAATCTTCAAATAAGAGTTCAATGGCAATAAGAGTTCACAAGATGAACTTGGAATCAGTTACCCTCTCATCGGAGTGCAGTGGAAGTCTTGCATGGTCCAAGTCCACCTTTCCCTTTCAATCCACCTTTGGGACTAAATCAAGCAAACTCAGGCACACGGTTAGTCTCAAAGGGTCAAGTTGTAACACATCTCCCCCTAAATGTGTGCATCACTTGCACAAAGACTTGTGAGGTCCGGGGAGAGTTTGTACAACTTGAGCACCAAAAATAAGCAACAAATGCAGAAGGAACATGATCAAAGGCATGAACACATGTATGCTATAATTCAATCCAAGTTCCGCGAATCTAGGACATTTAGCTCACTACGCAGCCTGCAAAAGGTCTTCTCATCTAAAGGCTTAGTGAAGATATCGGCTAGCTGGTTCTCGGTGCTAACATGAAACACTTCGATATCTCCCTTTTGCTGGTGGTCTCTCAAAAAGTGATGCCAGATGTCAATGTGCTTTGTGCGGCTGTGCTCAACAGGATTTTCCGCTATTCGGATAGCACTCTCATTGTCACATAGGAGTGGGACTTTGCTCAGATTGTAGCCAAAGTCCCTGAGGGTTTGCCTCATCCAGAGTAGTTGTGCACAACACTGTCCTGCGGCAACGTACTCAGCCTCAGTGGTGGATAGGGCAACAGGAAGTTTGTTTCTTAGAGTTCCACGACACCAAGGACCTTCCTAAGAATTGGCACGTCCCCGATGTACTCTTCCTATCGACCTTACATCCAGCATAGTCGGAATCTGAGTACCCAATCAAGTCAAAGTTAGACCCCTTGGGATACCAGATCCTGAAGCAAGGCGTAGCGACTAAATATCGAAGAATTCGCTTCACAGCCACTAAGTGACACTCCTTAGGATCGGATTGAAATCTAGCACACATGCATACGCTAAGCATAATATCCGGTCTACTAGCACATAAATAAAGCAAAGAACCTATCATGGACCGGTATGCTTTTTGATCAACGGACTTACCTCCTTTGTTGAGGTCGGTGTGTCCGTCAGTTCCCATCGGCGTCTTTGCGGGCTTGGCGTCCTTCATCCCAAACCGCTTTAGCAAATCTTGCGTGTACTTCGTTTGGGAGATGAAGGTGCCGTCCTTGAGTTGCTTCACTTGGAACCCAAGGAAGTAGTTCAACTCGCCCATCATCGACATCTCGAATTTCTGCGTCATCACCCTGCTAAACTCTTCACAAGACTTTTGATTAGTAGAACCAAATATTATGTCATCGACATAAATTTGGCACACAAAAAGATCACCATTTCAAGTCTTAGTAAAAAGAGTTGGATCGGCTTTCCCAACCTTGAAAGAATTAGCAATTAAAAAATCTCTAAGGCATTCATACCATGCTCTTGGGGCTTGCTTAAGTCCATAGAGCGCCTTAGAGAGCTTACACACGTGGTCGGGGTACCGTTCATCCTCGAAGCTAGGGGGTTGCTCCACGTACACCTCCTCCTTGATCGGCCCGTTGAGGAAAGCGCTCTTCACATCCATTTGGTACAACCTGAAAGAATGGTGAGCGGCATATGCTAGCAAAATATGAATTGATTCTAGCCTAGCCACAGGAGCGAAAGTCTCCTCAAAGTCCAAACCTGCGACTTGGGCATAACCTTTTGCCACAAGTCGAGCCTTGTTCCTCGTCACCACCCCGTGCTCGTCCTGTTTGTTGCGGAACACCCACTTGGTTCCCACAACATTTTGCTTGGGACGCGGCACCAGTGTCCAAACTTCATTGCGCTTGAAGTTGTTGAGCTCTTCCTACATGGCCAACACCCAGTCCGGATCTAGCAAGGCCTCTTCTACCCTGAAAGGCTCAATAGAAGAGACAAAAGAGTAATGCTCACAAAAATTAACTAATCGAGACCGAGTAGTTACTCCCTTGCTAATATCTCCCAATATTTGGTCGACGGGATGATCCCTTTGAATCGTCGCTCGAACTTGGGTTGGAGGTGCCTGAGGTGCTTCTGGAAGGGAAATGTGCCCTTGGGCCATTTCTAAGTGTTTTGGTGATTTAGTATCAAACATATGTGCCTAAGTGTGAAATGGTGGACAAAATACAAATCAAGTGTAAAGGTATGTTTCTCAGACTTAGTACATTGTTTTAGAGACTAATGTATTGTGTCTAAGTGCTGGAAACAGGAAAAGAACAATTGGAAATGTCTTGGCTCGAGCAGCCAAGACTCTGCTCAGTCTAGAAGCACCGAACTGTCCGGTGGTGCACCGGACAGTGTCCGGTGATGCACCGGACAGTGTCCGGTGCGCCAGGCTGGCTCGAGCGAACTGGCCGCTCTCGGGAATTCACCGGCGACGTACGGCTATAATTCACCGGACTGTCCGGTGTGCACTGGACTATCCGGTGAGCCAACGGTCGGCCGGGCCAACGGTCGGCCGCGTGATCTGCGTAGGATAGTGTCCGGTGCGCCAACGGCTCTCTAGCGCCAACGGTCGGCTTCGCCATTTAAGGAAAGGAATCGGGCACCGGACAGTGTTCGGTGGTGCACCGGACATGTCCGGTGCGCCAGTCGACAGAAGGCAAGATCAGCCTTCCTAGAATGCTCTCAACGGCTCCTAGCTGCCTTGGGGCTATAAAAGGGACCCCTAGGCACATGGAGGAGCATACCAAGCATTCCTACAATATTCCTAAGCACCAAGACATCGATTTCGCGCATTTGTTTCATTATGATAGCATATAGAGCTCTAGTGGAGTTGTGAACTCATTGGGTTGTGTTGCGAGCTCTTATTGTGACTTGTGTGCGTGTTGATTCTCTAATTCTCATGTCTTGTGTGCGTTGCTAATCCCTCCCTTGCTCCGTGTTTCTTGTGAATTTCAAGTGTAAGGGCGAGAGGCTCCAAGTTGTGGAGATTCCTTGCAAACGGGATTGAGAAAAAGTAAGCAAAACACCGTGGTATTCAAGTGGGTCTTTGGACCGCTTGAGAGGGGTTGATTGCAACCCTCGTCCGTTGGGACGCCACAACATGGAGTAGGCAAGCGTTGGTCTTGACCGAACCACGGGATAACCACTGTGCCATCTCTGTGATCGATTTCTTGTGGTTATTGTGCTTTGCTGGGATTCCTCTCTAGCCACTTGGCAATTATTGTGCTAACGATTAACCAAGTTTTGTGGCTTAAGTTTTAAGTTTCACAGGATCACCTATTCACCCCCCCCTCTAGGTGCTCTCAATTGGTATCAGAACCGTTCTCTTCACAAAGGGACTAACCGCCCGAAGAGATGGATCCTAAGGGGAAGGGTATCATGATCAACGACAAAGAGAAGGAATCCTTCGTCAACGAGCCGAAGGACGACAAGCCTACCGACTCTGGCTCGGGCCATAGATGGAAAGAAGGGAAGAAGAAGAAGACGAGACGCATCAAGGAGATCATTTACTTCGACGACAGTGATGAGTCCACTTCTTCCCAAAAGGATGACTACGACTACGAGAAACAAAAGACAGTCAATTCGAATTTTTCTTTTGATTATTCCCGTATTCCTCAAAGTTCAAATTCGCATTTGCTCTCCATTCCTCTTGGCAAGCCCCCACACTTTGATGGAGAGGACTACGGATTTTGGAGCCACAAAATGCGTAGTCACCTGTTCTCTCTCCATCCGAGCATATGGGAGATTGTGGAAAGTGGAATGAAGTTTGATAGCTCGGATAGTCCCACTTTTATTAATGAACAAATTCATAGAAATGCACAAGCTACTACTATGTTGTTAGCCTCATTGTGCAGGGACGAGTATCACAAGGTGAGCGGCTTGGACAATGCCAAGCAAATCTGGGACACCCTCAAGATTTCTCATGAGGGGAATGACGTCACCTTGCTCACCAAGATGGAGTTGGTGGAGGGCAAGCTTGGACGGTTCGCAATGATAAGGGGCGAGGAGCCGACACAAACATACAACCGGCTCAAGACCCTTATCAACAAAATAAGGAGCTACGGAAGCACGCGATGGACAGACCACGACGTCGTCCGACTGATGCTAAGGTCCTTTACTGTTCTTGATCCTCATTTGGTGAATAATATTCGTGAGAATCCTAGGTACACCAAAATGTCGCCCGAAGAAGTCCTTGGAAAATTCGTGAGCGGGCGGATGATGATCAAGGAGGCGAGGTACGTGGACGACGCCTTGAATGGTCCGATCAACGAGCCGCAACCCCTTGCTCTCAAGGCAACAAGAAGCAAGGAGGCGCTACCTAGCAAGGTGGCACAAATTGAGGCGGCCGAACTTAATGATGAGGAGATGGCCCTCATCATCAAAAGATTCAAGACGGCACTAAAGGGTCGCAAGGGGCAGCCAAGCAAGACCAAGACAAAGGGGAAGCGCTCATGCTTCAAATGTGGTAAGCTTGGTCATTTTATTGCTAACTGTCCCGATAATGAAAGTGATCAGGATCAAGGGACCAAGAGGGAAAAGAAGAAGAACTATAAGAAGGCGAAGGGCGAGGCACATCTTGGCAAGGAATGGGATTCGGATTGCTCCTCGTCCGACTCCGACAATGAAGGTCTCGCCGCCACCGCCTTCAACAAGTCATCCCTCTTCCCCAACGAGCGTCATACATGCCTCATGGCAAGGGAGAAGAAGGTACGTACTCGAGACTCTACTTATGCTTCTTCAAGTGAGGATGAATCTAGTGATGAGGATGAAATAGATTATTCATGTTTATTTAAGGGCCTAGATAGAACCAAGGTAGATAAAATTAATGAATTAATTGATGCCTTGAATGATAGGAATAGGCTTTTAGAAAAACAAGAGGACTTGTTATATGAAGAACATGACAAATTTGTAGAAGCTCAAAAATCTCATGCCTTAGAAGTTAAGAGAAATGAAATGCTTTCTTTAGAATTATCTTCTTGCCATGAGACAATCTCTAGCTTAAGGAACATTAATGATGATTTAAATGCTAAACTAGAAATAGCTAGTAAATCAACATCTTGTGTAGAAATTGTTGCAACTTGTAATAGGTGTAAAGATTTTGACATTGATGCTTGTGGTGAACACCTAGTTGTAATTTCTAAACTTAATGATGAGTTGGCTAGTCTTAATGCTCAACTTAAGACTAGCAAGAGCGATTTTGATAAACTAAAATTTGCTAGGGATACCTACACGGTTGGTAGACACCCCTCAATTAAGGATGGGCTTGGCTTCAAGAGGGAGGCCAAGAACTTAACAAGCCATAAGGCTCCCATTCCCGCCAAGGAGAAAGGGAAGGCCCCTATGGCTAGTAGTGCTAAGAAGAACCATGCTTTTATGTATCATGATAGGAGATACGCTAGAAATGCAATTAGAAGTTATGATTCACATGTTTATGATTCTCATGCCATGTTTGCTTCTAGTTCTTCCTATAAGCATGATAGAGATATGTCTAGGAGAAATGTTGTTCATATGCCTAGGAGAAATACTGGTAATGATCCTAGGAAAGTTACTAGACCTTCTACAATATATCATGCTTTAAATGCTTCCTTTGCTATTTGTAGAAAGGATAGGAAGATAGTTGCTAGAAAATTAGGGGCAAAATGCAAGGGTGATAAAACTTGCATTTGGGTCCCTAAGGATATATGTACTAACCTTGTAGGACCCAACAAGAGTTGGGTACCTAAGACCCAAGCCTAAATTTGCCTTGCAGGTTTATGCATCCGGGGGCTCAAGCTGGATTATCGACAGCGGATGCACAAACCATATGACGGGGGAGAAGAAGATGTTCACCTCCTACGTCAAGAACAAGGATTCCCAAGATTCAATAATATTCGGTGATGGGAATCAAGGCAAGGTAAAAGGGTTAGGTAAAATTGCAATATCAAATGAGCACTCTATCTCTAATGTGTTTTTAGTAGAGTCTCTTGGGTATAATTTACTATCTGTTAGTCAGTTATGCCAAATGGGATATAATTGTCTATTTACAAATGTAGATGTGTCTGTCTTTAGAAGATGTGATGGTTCACTAGCGTTTAAGGGTGTACTAGACGGCAAACTTTATTTAGTTGATTTTGCAAAAGAGGAGGCCGGTCTAGATGCATGCTTAATTGCTAAGACTAGCATGGGCTGGCTGTGGCATCGCCGCTTAGCACATGTGGGGATGAAGAACCTTCACAAGCTTCTAAAGGGAGAACACGTGATAGGTTTGACTAACGTACATTTCGAAAAGGATAGACCATGTGCAGCTTGTCAAGCAGGGAAACAGGTGGGGAGCCCACATCATTCCAAGAATGTGATGACCACGTCAAGACCACTAGAGATGTTTCATATGGACCTCTTCGGACCCGTCGCCTATCTGAGTATAGGAGGAAGTAAGTATGGTCTTGTTATTGTTGATGACTTTTCCCGCTTCACTTGGGTATTCTTTTTGCAGGATAAATCTGAAACCCAAGGGACCCTCAAGCGCTTCCTCAGGAGAGCTCAAAATGAGTTTGAGCTCAAGGTGAAGAAGATAAGGAGCGACAACGGGTCTGAATTCAAGAATCTTCAAATGGAGGAGTTCCTTGAGGAGGAGGGGATCAAGCACGAGTTCTCCGCTCCCTACACACCTCAGCAAAATGGTGTGGTAGAGAGGAAGAACAGGACGCTCATCGATATGGCGAGGACTATGCTTGGAGAGTTCAAGACCCCCGAGCGTTTTTGGTCGGAAGCCGTGAACACGGCTTGCCATGCCATCAACAGGGTCTATCTTCACCGCCTCCTCAAGAAGACTTCGTATGAGCTGCTAACCGATAACAAACCCAATGTTTCGTATTTTCGAGTTTTTGGGAGTAAATGCTACATTCTAGTGAAGAAGGGTAGAAATTCCAAATTTGCTCCCAAAGCTGTAGAAGGGTTTTTATTAGGTTATGATTCAAATACAAAGGCGTATAGGGTCTTCAACAAATCATCGGGTTTGGTTGAAGTCTCTAGCGACGTTGTATTTGATGAGACTAATGGCTCTCCAAGAGAGCAAGTTGTTGATCTTGATGATGTAGATGAAGAAGACGTTCCAACGGTCGCGATACGCAACATGGCGATTGGAGATGTACGGCCTCGGGAACAATTGGAGCAAGATCAACCGTCTTCCTCAACTATGGTGCATCCCCCAACCCAAGATGACGAACAGGTACCTCAAGTGGAGGCGCATGATCAAGGGGGAGCACAGGATGTTCAAGTTGAAGAGGAAGAAGCACCTCAGGCACCTCCAACCCAAGTTCGAGCGACGATCCAAAGGGATCATCCCGTCGACCAAATATTGGGTGATATTAGCAAGGGAGTAACTACTCGCTCAAGATTAGTTAATTTTTGTGAGCATTACTCTTTTGTCTCTTCTATTGAGCCTTTTAGGGTAGAAGAGGCCCTGCTAGATCCGGACTGGGTGTTGGCCATGCAGGAGGAACTAAACAACTTCAAGCGCAATGAAGTTTGGACACTGGTGCCGCGTCCCAAGCAAAATGTTGTGGGAACCAAGTGGGTGTTCCGCAACAAATAGGACGAGCACAGGGTGGTGACAAGGAACAAGGCTCGACTTGTGGCAAAAGGTTATGCCCAAGTCGCAGGTTTGGACTTTGAGGAGACTTTTGCTCCTGTGGCTAGGCTAGAGTCCATTCGTATCTTGCTAGCATATGCCGCTCACCATTCTTTCAGGTTGTACCAAATGGATGTGAAGAGCGCTTTCCTCAACGGGCCGATCAAGGAGGAGGTGTACGTAGAGCAACCCCCTAGCTTCGAGGATGAACGGTACCCCGGCCACGTGTGTAAGCTCTCTAAGGCGCTCTATGGACTTAAGCAAGCCCCAAGAGCATGGTATGAATGCCTTAGAGACTTTTTAATTGCTAATTCTTTCAAGGTTGGGAAAGCCGATCCAACTCTGTTTACTAAGACTTGCAATGGTGATCTTTTTGTGTGCCAAATTTATGTCGATGACATAATATTTGGTTCTACTAATCAAAAGTCTTGTGAAGAGTTTAGCAGGGTGATGACGCAGAAATTCGAGATGTCGATGATGGGCGAGTTGAACTACTTCCTTGGGTTCCAAGTGAAGCAACTCAAGGACGGCACCTTTATCTCCTAAACGAAGTACACGCAAGACCTGCTAAAGCGGTTTGGGATGAAGGACGCCAAGCCCGCAAAGACGCCGATGGGAACTGACGGACACACCGACCTCAACAAAGGAGGTAAGTCCGTTGATCAAAAAGCATACCGGTCCATGATAGGTTCTTTGCTTTATTTATGTGCTAGTAGACCGGATATTATGCTTAGCGTATGCATGTGTGCTAGATTTCAATCCGATCCTAAGGAGTGTCACTTAGTGGTGGTGAAGCGAATTCTTTGATATTTAGTCGCTACGCCTTGCTTCGGGATCTGGTATCCAAAGGGGTCTAACTTTGACTTGATTGGGTACTCAGATTCCGACTATGCTGGATGTAAGGTCGATAGGAAGAGTACATCGGGGACGTGCCAATTCTTAGGAAGGTCCCTGGTGTCGTGGAACTCTAAGAAACAAACTTCCGTTGCCCTATCCACCGCTGAGGCCGAGTACGTTGCCGCAGGACAGTGTTGTGCGCAACTACTCTGGATGAGGCAAACCCTCAGGGACTTTGGCTACAATCTGAGCAAAGTCCCACTCCTATGTGACAATGAGAGTGCTATCTGTTGGGGGCTTGTTCTCAAATGCTTCGAATTAAGAACAAGGCAACACAGAAAATGTTAAATATTGAGGTCCTTCGTCCTCCACTACATTATATCCCTTCGGGATATAAGGAATTTCGGACGAAGGTTACGAAGGACGTACCTTCGTAAACATAATAGCGAGGGATGAAGCATTCATATAAATCATGAGGTATAAAATAGACATTCAAATGTTAACATAGAATCATTTCCATTTCTATTAATATGAATGAATACAAATGACTTCAAATTACAAATGTACCTTCGGTCCTGAGGAAGGCAGGAGTGCAAGTATGATGCGAAGGCAAATGACAGGTTCGCGTGAACAGTGCAGAGGTACTGTTCATCTATTTATAGGCACAGGTCGCAGCCTGTGACAAATTACAATTATGCCCCTTACAAAAGTTTACAACATTGACTCAGACCTCTATGAATAAAAAGGTCATTCTATCTCTATGTCGGTTTGAAACGTCGAAGCTCCATGAAAAGGAACCTTCGGCCATTTCTTGGAGACGACTTCAGCCGAAGCTGCTTCTTCGTGTGAGACCTTCGGCGCACCGAAGCACGACCCCAACAGTAGCCCCTTTCGCGGTGCTAGATCGTTTTTCGTAACGAGCTTGACCCGTGAAAAAAGCCTCTTCAGCTTCGGGAAGCCGAAGGTCCAAAAAACACCTTCCCTGAGCTCGTTGCGGAGAAACGATCCGGCTTCCGAGCGCGTGCCAGGCCCACCTTGCAGAGTTACTGTTTGATCTTTGCGGTCCACTGCACAGCGAGTACAAGTGACCGCCCGTCTGGTGTAAAAATCTTGCCGCTTCGCCTTCTTACCTGCAGCACTATATAAACAAACGGGTAGGTGTGAAGTTACCACAGCATTCATTGCTATTTGCACTGTTTTGCTGCCAAAATTTTCCACCATAGCCGAAGCTTGACTCTCAGAATCGAACGAAGGTCCGCCTCGACGTCTGCTTCGTCAGAAAGAAGAGCTTCGGAGAAAAGAAAAAAGAAAAAAGTTTTTGACTTCCCCAAACTCAGGATCAAATGGCGAGAGTGCGATCTACTGCCAAAGTTGTACGTGAGGGAGACGAAGCCGAAGGTTCGGACACTGTGCCCATCTCCGAAGCGATGCAGCGTTCCGGTCTAGTGACTGCGGAAGAAATGCCTGCTGCTGAAGCAAACCCGACAACAGCCGAAGGAGAAGAAGAAAACATTGAAGGGACTGACCCCGAAGATGACTACCACATTGCTATGCCCAGCAAGCCCAGTCACCTGGATTTTGGGAAATCAACCGTTTCAAAGGCTGATCTTTCGAAGATGGTGAAAGCAGGTTATTTCAATGAAGATCAGAAGAAGCTACTCCGCTTCGGGGGAGAAGAAACCACCCCGAAGCCAGGGAAGGATGAGATTGTTATCTTCAAGAGCTTTTTAAAGGCTGGGCTTAGATTCCCTCTTCACAATATTATTGCGGAGATATTGAAGAGGTTTGGTATCTACTTTCATCAATTGACTCCTAACGCCATCGTTAGGCTCAATGTTTATATCTGGGCCCTCCGAAGCCAAGCTGTGGAACCGTTTGCCGACAGCTTCTGCCGAGTTCACGAATTACATTACCAAACAAAGGCCAGAAAGGATGGGCTACATGATAATTTCGGTTGCTATAATTTTGCCTACCGGAAGACAACAAAGTGTCCTGTCATCAGCTACCGAAGCAAATGGCCAGCAGGCTGGAAATCTGAGTGGTTTTATGTAAAAGTTGACGAAGACAAAGAAAAATTGGTACAAAGCCCTCTGGATTTAATCTTCGGAGAGACGAGGCCACGATGCCGCATCGGCGATCTAGAAGGTCCCACCTGGGCTGCTCTGGGTGAATTTGAAATTATTTCAGAACATATTGGCACCAGGGATCTAGTTCAGGAGTTCTTGGCATTCAGAGTTTTCCCTACTCTAAAAGAGTGGGAAATGCCGAAGCTGGAGGGAGAGAAGAAGAAGGGGGAGCTTGTTCGGCTTCCTTATCACTTCAAGTTTAAGAAGTACTTTAAAAAACCCTGCAAAGAATGGTTAGACACAGTTGAGGTGATGTGCAATGAAATCCTGGGGAATTACTCCAAAAAAGAGGATCAACTAATGACAGCGGCCTTCGGCGCCCGACCGAAGCGAAGGCTGAACCGAGTGCTTGATGCCCTGGGCTTCGAGTACCCAGACTATGAGCAGTTGAACAAGGGTGCCGAGGGCCACAAAAGAAAAAGAGTGTCCGAAACTCTGACCAAGGATGAAGAACGACCAGCAATAGAGAAGAAAATCCCCAAGAAAAGAAAAATATCAACTCCGAAGCGAAAAATATCCGAAGAAGAGGGGACCCCCACACCACCTTCTACCAGCGACGTGGAGGAAATTTTAAAGGTAATGACTGAACCCATGCCCACGAAGCTAAGTCCATTAGGTCTCCAACTGACGAAGCTTTTTCAAAAGGTGGACGAGCCGGATCAAACGAAGATAAGCAAACCCAAGCGGCAAAGAATTATTGCGGTAACTGAGGTTATCGACAAGACGCCGCCTAGGGCGTCAATTCAGAAAACATCAGCTGTCGAAGGTACCACAAACGTCGAAGTCGCACCTTCGGAGGTGGCGGCTACCGAAGCCGCTACAGCCGAAGATGTGAATTTAGAAACAACCATTGAGGACATCAACAAGATTTTAGAAGACATGGCTGCGGAAGAAGCTGGTGCTACTACTGAAAAAACCATGGCCACAGTGCTTGAGAAAGGAAAAGAAATAGCCGAAGAGACTTCGGACGACGAAGCCTTCTCTTTTCAAAATTTAGTTGGGCAAAGACTTTCGAAGGACGAAATAGAAGAGCTCAAGGATTATGCCAAATCTTGCGGCTACAAGCCAGGAGCTCTCCTTTTTGGAGGCGTGGACGATGAAAAATTAGGCTGCATTCGAGACCAAACTGGAGCCAAGGTAATCGGTACTCTATCAAAGAGTATCGGTTTTCCGAAGCTAGAGACAGACATCAGCCGCTACCGACGACAACATATCGTCGGCAGCTTATTTTACTCCAACTTCAAGGTAAACAACCTTTTCTCTGGTTTTCATTGCTGTTAACAATGAAAATATTACTAACGTAAGTTGTTTCTTTCTGTACAGAGCATGCTACTGAGCAAAGCTCTGAAGATGCAACAAGACTTGGAGGACAAAAAACACGAAGCTATAATCGAAAATTTAGAGAGCAAGATAAAAGAACAATCAGCTATCATCGAAAAGAAAGACTTCGAGCTCCAATCCGCCGAAGGCTTGCTGGCAGAGACTGAGGCTAAGGTATCAGAATTGAACTCGAAGCTTATCAGTCAATCAAAACAATTCGATCAGGAGAAGCTGGAGCTTAATTCGAAACTTGAAGCCGAAGTCCAGACCAGCTCAGAGTTGAAGAAATCGTTAGCAAGCCTTCAAGACAACTGCTTAAAATTTAGCAACAATTGTATTGGACGATTAAAAAAGATATTTTACTCTGTTGGAGCCAGCAGCGGGAAATTTAACCCTTCAGCAGAAAATTTACCACAGGCCTTCGATCATATTGAAGCTGAAATCGAAGAACTTGACGAAGTTATAGCCGGGCACGGCGACTTCTGTGCCTGGGTAGCTTCTCGGGGTACCGCTGCTGCATTTCTGAAGGCTGGCTGCGAGCATGGAAAAATTGTCAACAGGCCCAACTTCACCCTATCACCATCAATCCTGGATGATATACCTGACCTCGTCCGAAGCATCTCAAATAGATTTATAAAAATGATATGGACAAAAGGCGGGCGGGAGAAGGCTGGAGACGAAGCCCGAAGTCATCTTGAACCAGTAAGAAATGATACTTCGTACTTACCTTTTCCTTTGCACTTAATTTTACTCACGATTCCTTGATTTATGTAGGATGACGAAGGTGAAGATGATGCCTAAGATATGCCGCCGAAGCTGTCGCCGAAGCTGAAGCTTAATGAAGATCAGTAGAAGTATACTATAGAAAAACTCAGGATAGTTTTGTAACAACTCTTGTAAATACAATTAGACTGTTCTCAAGGAACTTTGTACATACCTTGTAATATATTCTTACCCTTCGATTGAGGCGCTTTGATGTGGACGAAATCAGTATTTTGAGCCGAAGACGAAAAAACACCTTCCCTTCTTTTCGTACACAACGAAGCATAAAAGCAATTCTTCTTTTTGCCGAGCAACGAAGCTTTTCTCTTTTGTATACAACAAAGCATAAGAGACCAATTCTTCTTTTTACCGAAGCTTCTCTTTTTTGTACACAACATAGCATAACGAATCATAAAAAACCACTTCTCCGAAACTTTTCTTTTACACAACGATTCATAAAAAGCCAATTCTCCCTTCTGCCGAAGCAACCACTTTGGTACACAGATGCTATGAATGAATGCTTATGCATGCAAATGTTATGATGTAATGTAATGCGCGAATAAATGTCCGAAGCATATGTCCGAAGCCACATTGTCAATCATTACTTAGAAACAACCACACATTAGCTCTGCATTCCCTTAGGAACGACTTTGGAGCCTCTTCGCCTTTTACTTAGGCAGTATCAGCGTTGACTTTTCGCTGTAAGCTCTGCATCCCCTTAGGGACGTCTTTGGAGCTTCTTCGCCTTTTACTTTCGGCGGAATCAGCGTTGACTTTTCGCTGTGAGCTCTGCATCCCCTTAGGGACGTCTTCGGAGCTTTTTTTTCTTTTTCAGTTTCGGCACTCGATGGTGCGCTCTCAGCTTTTACATTTACATTCTTTGGGGGATTTTGCTCTTATAAAACTAAAAAGGAAAATTACATATGATGGCCCCATTAAAAACCTTTCTCCCCCTTTAGAAAGGAAAAGGGTGCCATGAAAAAGAAAAGAAAAAACATACAAAATTACATCGAGTTATACATAAAATCGCCGAAGCTCATCCGCATTCCAAGATCTTGGAATTTCATTGCCATCCATGTCCTTCAGTCTGTACGAACCAGGCCTTGACGAAGATGCTACTAAGAAAGGCCCTTCCCATTTCAATTGTAACTTGCCCACTGTATCTGGGTTGGCCACTCTCCGAAGCACCAAGTGTCCCGGCTCAATATTCTTTAGCCGGACCTTTCTATCTCGCCATTTGACTGTTTCAGCCTGATATTTATTGATATTCTCCACGGCTTGAAGCCTGATCCCTTCTAAGGCATCTTTCTCCACGAGGCAAGTATCTTCGGGGCCTGATTCTGCCGAAGCTACCACTCTTATTGATCCAGCTTTGGCTTCTTCCGGGGTTATTGCTTCGTCACCAAATAACAACTTGAATGGGGTAAAGCCTGTAGACCTTGATGTTGTTGTATTGTGGCTCCACACCACTTTGGTCAACTGATCTGGCCACTTTCCCCTTGGTTGATTAAAGATTAGCTTCATTATTCCTGTCATTATGATGCCGTTGGCCCTTTCAACAAGCCCATTCGACTCCGGATGCCTAACTGATGCAAAGTGGATCTTCGTGCCAATTTGATCACAGAAGTTTCTGAAATCTTCGGAGTCGAACTGCGTTCCATTATCTACAGTGATGGCCTTCGGTACTCCGAAGCGACAGACAATGTTCTGCCAGAAAAACTTTTGGACAGTGGTCGAAGTTATTGTGGCTAATGGCTTCGCCTCAATCCACTTGGAAAAATACTCCACAACCACTATAACATATTTCAGATTGCCTTGAGCCGGTGGTAATGGACCCAGCAAGTCGAGGCCCCACCTTTGCAATGGCCAGATGGGCTGTATCAGCTGTGTCAGAGACGAAGGTTGCTTTTGATCTCTTGCACATTTCTGACAACCTTCGCACTTTTGAACTAACTCCGCTGCATCCGAAGCTGCCTTCGGCCAATAAAATCCTTGACGGAACACTTTTCCAAGTAATGGCCTGGATCCGATGTGGGATCCACACAGGCCTGCGTGTATCTCTTTCATCAACTCTATACCTTCGGCTCTAGACAAGCACTTGAGCAGCGGGGCACAAACTCCATGCTTGTATAACTCCCCTTCTATCATGATATAGGGACGAGCTCTTGCCTCTATCCTTTTATTATAAGCTTCGTCATCTGATAGAAAATTACCCTGAAGGTAAGAGATTATTTCAGTTCTCCAATCTTCACTGTAAACAGGAGAAATGTTGAGGACTGCTCTTTCAAGTAGCTCCACTGAAGGTGCCTTTATTGTTTCGAAGAACACATCCGAAGGTAGCGGGAGCCCCTGTGCTGCAGACTTGGCTAACAAATCAGCATGCTCATTTTGTCCTCGAGGGATATTCTTAACAGAAAATCCTTCGAAGGAAGCTTCGATCCTTCGGACCGTGTCTAGGTATTTTTCAAGCTTCGGGTCTTTAGCCTTGCAACTTTTGTCAATATGACCCGAAACAACCTGGGAATCAGTTTTAAGAATCGCCCTTCTGATTCCCATTGCCTTTAGTTTCCGAAGACCCAGGAGCAGAGCTTCGTACTCAGTGATATTATTTGTGCAGCTGAAGTCAAGTCTTGCTGCATAGCAAGTTTTAACCTTGGACGGTGAGACCAACACAGCAGCTGCACCTGCTCCGAAGGTTCCCCAAGAGCCATCACAAAACACTGTCCATACTTCGGCAACTTTATTCGCTTCTTCGTCCTGAGCCCCTGGCGTCCAGTCGGCAATGAAATCTGCCAATGCTTGAGACTGAATTGAGGATCTGTGCACATAATCAATGTAAAATTCATTGAGCTCTGCAGCCCATTTTCCAATCCGGCCAGTAGCTTCTCTATTTCTCATGATATCCTTCAACGGCTGCGAAGAAGGAACAATAATATTGTATGCCTGAAAATAATGCCGAAGCTTCCTGGATGCCATTAAAACGGCATACAACACCTTCTCCAGCTCTGTATAATTTTTCTTTGAGACACTGAGGACCTCAGATACAAAATATACTGGGACTTGCTTCTTGACCAGTCCATCAAACTTCTCCTGGACAAGTGCCGCACTTACTGCTGAGTGCGAAGCTGCCACATACAACAACAGAGGAGCCCCTGGCGTTGGTGGAGTTAATGTTGTGAGATCTATTAAGTATTGCTTCAGCTCTTCGAAGGCTTTTTGTTGACTTGGGCCCCATTGAAAGACTTCAGCTGACTTCAGCACCTCGAAGAATGGTAAGTTTCTTTCTGCTGATCTGGATATAAATCTGTTGAGAGATGCCAGCCTTCCTGTCAATCTTTGGGCCCCCTTTCTTGTGGTTGGTGGCTCCATTCGAAGTATAGCTTCGATTTTATTTGGGTTAGCTTCGATTCCCTTTGTTGAAACCAAGCATCCAAGAAATTTGCCCTTCTTCACTCTGAAGACACATTTTTCTGGATTCAGCTTCAGACCAGCTTGTCTGAAGCTGGCGAAGGTCTCCTGCAGATCAGCAATATGATTTTCTTGCTTCGTGCTTTTTACGATGATGTCATCGACATAAGTCAACACATTTCTGCCTATCTGAGATTGGAGAACCTTCGCAGTCATTCTGCTGAAACTCCCTCCAGCATTCTTGAGCCCCTCAGGCATCCGAAGATAGCAATATGTACCACTTGGGGTTATGAAGCTGGTCTTCGGCTCATCTTCCTTCTTCATCCAGATTTGATGATAGCCTGAGTAGCAATCCAGGAGACTCATGAGCTCTGAAGAAGCTGCTGCATCAACTAAAGAGTCTATCCTTGGCAGCGGGAATTCATCCTTCGGACAAGCCTTGTTGAGATCTGTGAAATCAATACACATTCTCCACTTGCCATTGGCCTTCTTCACCATAACAGTATTAGCTAGCCACTCTGGATACTTCACTTCTCTGATAACTCCTGCACTGAGGAGTCTTTTCACTTCATTGCGAGCCCCTTCGGCCTTGTCATCAGACATTTTCCGAAGCCTCTGCTTTCGGGGTCTGAAGGATGGGTCAACATTGAGCGAATGTTCAATAACATCCCGATTTACTCCACAGAGATCATTAGCTGACCATGCAAAGACATCTTTGTTGTTGAATAAAAACCTTATCAAGGTTTTCTCCTGGTCTTCAGATAATTGCGAGCCCAACAACACCTTCTGCTCTGCTACATCTTCACACAATAACATAGGCTTCGGCTGATCCGCTGAAGCTGCCTTCTCCCTCCTGAATTTGTACTGTTCACAAGCTTCGGCTCCATCTATATTATGGATTGCCTTGGAGTCAGTCCAGCTTCCTTCGGCCCTTCTAGCAGCTTCCTGGCTTCCATGAATAGCAATAGGTCCTTGGTCCGAAGGTATCTTCATGCAGAGATAAGCTGGGTGAAGAATTGCTTCGAAAGCATTAAGAGTACCACGGCCGATGATAGCATTGTAAGGATACTCCATGTCAACAATATCAAACACAATTTGCTCAGTCCTTGTGTTGTTAACAAATCCGAAGGTTACCGGCATGGTAATCTTCCCAAGTGCTACAATCTGCCGCCCTCCGAAGCCACAAAGAGGGTGCGTAGCATCATGAATCTTGTCTTCGGGCTCTTGCATTTGTCTGAAGGCTTTAGCAAATATAATGTCAGCTGCACTGCCTGTATCAACTAGGACATTGTGGACCAGAAATCCTTTGATCACACAAGAGATAACCATGGCATCATTGTGAGGATAATCCTTAAGCTGAAGGTCTTCCTGAGAGAAGGTAATTGGAATATGAGACCATTTTGACTTGATGAAGGGTCCCTGCACTCCAACATGCTGCACTCTTCTCTGAGCCTCCTTCTTCTGCTTCTTGTTAGCCGGCTCTGAGCAAGAACCGCCTGTTATCGGGAGCACCAGCTTCGAAGCCGAAGCAGCTCCAGCTTGATTGTTGAACGAAGCCATCAGCTCAGAAAGGTGGAAGTGAGTTCACCGGAGGTGGGCGCCAATGTTGGGGGCTTGTTCTCAAATGCTTCGAATTAAGAACAAGGCAACACAGAAAATGTTAAATATTGAGGTCCTTCGTCCTCCACTACATTATATCCCTTCGGGATATAAGGAATTTCGGACGAAGGTTACGAAGGATGTACCTTCGTAAACATAATAGCGAGGGATGAAGCATTCATATAAATCATGAGGTATAAAATAGACATTCAAATGTTAACATAGAATCATTTCCATTTCTATTAATATGAATGAATACAAATGACTTCAAATTACAAATGTACCTTCGGTCCTGAGGAAGGCAGGAGTGCAAGTATGATGCGAAGGCAAATGACAGGTTCGCGTGAACAGTGCAGAGGTACTGTTCATCTATTTATAGGCACAGGTCGCAGCCTGTGACAAATTACAATTATGCCCCTTACAAAAGTTTACAACATTGACTCAGACCTCTATGAATAAAAAGGTCATTCTATCTCTATGTCGGTTTGAAACGCCGAAGCTCCATGAAAAGGAACCTTCGGCCATTTCTTGGAGACGACTTCAGCCGAAGCTGCTTCTTCGTGTGAGACCTTCGGCGCACCGCCGAATAGCGGAAAATCCTGTTGAGCACAGCCGCACAAAGCACATTGACATCCGGCATCACTTTTTGAGAGACCACCAGCAAAAGGGAGATATCGAAGTGTTTCATGTTAGCACCGAGAACCAGCTAGCCGATATCTTCACTAAGCCTTTAGATGAGAAGACCTTTTGCAGGCTGCGTAGTGAGCTAAATGTCCTAGATTCGCGGAACTTGGATTGAATTATAGCATACATGTGTTCATGCCTTTGATCATGTTCCTTCTGCATTTGTTGCCTATTTTTGGTGCTCAAGTTGTACAAACACTCCCCGGACCTCACAAGTCTTTGTGCAAGTGATGCACACATTTAGGGGGAGATGTGTTACAACTTGACCCTTTGAGACTAACCATATGCTTGAGTTTGTTTGATTTAGCCTCAAAGGCGGATTGAAAGGGAAAGGTGTACTTGGACCATAAAAGACTTCCACTGCACTCCGATGAGAGGGTAACTACTTCCAAGTCCATCTTGTGAACTCTTTTTGCCATTGAACTCTTATTTAAAGATTTGGTGAGGCAATGGGGTTAAAGGGCCAAGATTGATCCCGTTTTGGTGCTTGATGCCAAAGGGGGAGAAAATAAAGGCCAAAGTGATAAATGGATCAGCTACCACTTGAGAGATTTTAAAAACAGTAGAATAGAGCTTTTGGTTTGACAAAACTCTTTTGTTGTCTCTCTTGTCAAAAGTTGGCTTCTTGTGGGGAGAAGTGTTGATCATGGGAAAAAGGGGGAGTTTTTGAAATCTTGAATCTATTTCTCTTGGAATGACTCTCTCTATGTTTTAACAAGTGTGTTTGACTTAGAGATAGGGATTTGAGTTTGATTTGCAAAAACAAACCAAGTGGTGGCATAGAGTGATCCATATATGTCAAATCTAAATCAAAACAATTTGAGTTCTTATTTGAAGTGTTTTCGTATTTGTTCCACTTGCTTTATATTGTGTTGGCATAAATCACCAAAAAGGGGGAGATTGAAAGGGAAATGTGCCCTTGGGCCATTTCTAAGTGTTTTGGTGATTTAGTATCAAACATATGTGTCTAAGTGTGAAATGGTGGACAAAATACAAATCAAGTGTAAAGGTATGTTTCTCAGACTTAGTACATTGTTTTAGAGACTAATGTATTGTGTCTAAGTGCTGGAAATAGGAAAAGAACAATTGGAAATGTCTTGGCTCGAGCAGCCAAGACCCTACTCAGTCTGGAAGCACCGGACTGTCCGGTGGTGCACCGGACAGTGTCCGGTGATGCACCGGACAGTGTCCGGTGCGCCAGGCTGGCTCGAGCGAACTGGCCGCTCTCGGGAATTCACCGGCGACGTACGGCTATAATTCACCGGACTGTCCGGTGAGCCAACGGTCGGCCGGGCCAACGGTCGGCCGCGCGATCTGCGCGGGACAGTGTCCGGTGCGCCAACGGCTCTCTGGCGCCAACGGTCGGCTTCGCCATTTAAGGAAAGGAATCGGGCACCGGACAGTGTCCGGTGGTGCACCGGACATGTCCGGTGCGCCAGTCGACAGAAGGCAAGATCAGCCTTCCTAGAATGCTCTCAACGGCTCCTAGCTGCCTTGGGGCTATAAAAGGGACCCCTAGGCGCATGGAGGAGCATACCAAGCATTCCTACAACATTCCTAAGCACCAAGACATCGATTTCGCGCATTTGTTTCATTGTGATAGCATATAGAGCTCTAGTGGAGTTGTGAACTCATTGGGTTGTGTTGCGAGCTCTTGTTGCGACTTGTGTGCGTGTTGATTCTCTGATTCTCGTGTCTTGTGTGCGTTGCTAATCCCTCCCTTGCTCCGTGTTTCTTGTGAATTTCAAGTGTAAGGGCGAGAGGCTCCAAGTTGTGGAGATTCCTCGCAAACGGGATTGAGAAAAAGTAAGCAAAACACCGTGGTATTCAAGTGGGTCTTTGGACCGCTTGAGAGGGGTTGATTGCAACCCTTGTCCGTTGGGACGCCACAACGTGGAGTAGGCAAGCGTTGGTCTTGACCGAACCACGGGATAACCACCGTGCCATCTCTGTGATCGATTTCTTGTGGTTATTGTGCTTTGTTGAGATTCCTCTCTAGCCACTTGGCAATTATTGTCCTAACGATTAACCAAGTTTTGTGGCTTAAGTTTTAAGTTTCACAGGATCACCTATTCACCCCCCCTCTAGGTGCTCTCAGCTTCTTCCTCTTCAACTTGAACATCCTGTACTCCCCCTTGATCATGCGCCTCCACTTGAGGTACCTGTTCATCATCTTGGATTGGGGGATGCACCATAGTTGAGGAAGAGGGTTGATCTTGCTCATTTTGTTCCCGAGGTCGCACATCACCAATCGCCATGGTTCGAATTACGGCCGTCGGAACATCTTCTTCATCTACATCATCAAGATCAACAACTTGCTCTCTTGGAGAGCCATTAGTCTCATCAAATACAACGTCGCTAGAGACTTCAACCAAACCCGATGATTTGTTGAAGACTCTATACGCCTTTGTATTTGAGTCATAACCTAATAAAAACCCTTCTACAGCTTTGGGAGCAAATTTAGAGGTTCTACCTTTCTTCACAAGAATATAACACTTGCTCCCAAATACACGAAAATAAGACACATTGGGTTTATTACCAGTTAGCAGCTCGTATGAGGTCTTCTTGAGGAGGCGGTGAAGATAGACCCTGTTGATGGCGTGACAAGCCGTGTTCACGGCTTCCGACCAAAAACGCTCGGGGGTCTTGAACTCTCCAAGCATAGTCCTCGCCATATCTATGAGCGTCCTGTTCTTCCTCTCTACCACACCATTTTGCTGAGGTGTGTAGGGAGCGGAGAACTCGTGCTTGATCCCCTCCTCCTGTCACACCCGGGTTTTGGGGCACCAAGACCCGGGCGCGAACATAATCACCAGGTGTGCTGGGACCAAGTCTCACACATATGATGAATCATGGCACAGGATCGAATGTCACAACTTTATATATAATAGGAATTCTATACAAAATAAACAATTACATTATAAGGAGACAACGGTCCAGCAACCCAAAGTTGACTGGGAGACGACGACCTAGATCTCTCACGAACACATCACAACATCCTCCATGCGCTTCATCCTGTGGTACCTGTTCTTGACCTGTGGGGTGGTGTGAGACAGCAAGAGTGAGCTCACATACGTTCATCGCTCAACAAGTTGTGGGGAATAATGTGCATGAACTCGCCAAAGGTGGGAGCTCACGTGAAGTGTAAGGCTTACCAACGAGGATGGTTAGAGCTGAGCATTGCTTTTAAAGTTGGTCAAAATTTTATTAGCAGTTACTAAGTATAAGTAAATACCAACCCAATTAATTAGTAGAACAAAAGTAACAACCTCACCTGCAATGCAATGCATATGACAAGTTGAATTTAGTTCCATAATTTAATCATGTGAGTGTCCGAGCTGCTCATGACCGTGAGCACGGCTAGTATACCAGTTTTACACTCTGCAGAGGTTGCGCATCTTTACCCACAAGTCGTGTTACCCATCTGCCAAGAGACGACCAATCCCATACACCTCTACCGAGGAGGCGAGGCAAGGTAACACTACGAGGCCTTTACAAAGTTCCACTAGCTTCAGAAAACCCGCTACAGTTTATAGGAAGTTCCAATGCAGGAATCCCTTGCAGGACCGCCATCGCAGCAAAATCCTCCCGAGGGCCTCCCTAGCAGGAATCCCTTGCAGGACTGCCATCGCAGCAAAATCCTCCCGAGGGCCTCCCTACACTGAC
The DNA here is from genome assembly GCA_029449295.1 of Zea luxurians. Classification (NCBI taxonomy): domain Eukaryota; kingdom Viridiplantae; phylum Streptophyta; class Magnoliopsida; order Poales; family Poaceae; genus Zea; species Zea luxurians. The sequence goes on along the minus strand of JAOPSE010000005.1, from coordinate 176,852,711 downwards.
CACTCCCCTACTGCCCTTGCCCCTTTCGGGTAAGGTAGTCTTCCACTAGCTTTCCTAATTAATCAGCCAAGGGCGTCCCATTAAACCCTTGTGGTAGCACTGTTTTCCCGGGTGGTTCTCCATGTTCCAATTAACATAATGATCTTAACATGAACAGAAAATAACAACTGATAATAAAAGTATAATCATGAATAGTAATGTGTATCTCTATACCCAATACCACATAAAGCAATAGCAGGTACTACCCAAAATTCAGTGGTGAACAAGGTATAAAGATAGTCAAACTAGGGTAACCTATTGGGTCCCATCAAAATTAACCTATGCAGATCATTATGATTAATTAGAACATGAGTAGGTAAAAAGAAGTGATCAAGGGCACAACTTGCCTGGCACTTGAGATTCTAGGTACCAACTTGCTTTTCAGGTGGCTCGTAACCTCGCGCTAATCGTAGCAATACAAACAAACATGGTATAGGCAAAATTAACATCACACCAAACATGAGAACAAACTAAATAATAATGATCTACACGCTGCTACGAGATCGCGGGATCGAGAACTACTAAGATCGGAGTTAGGGTTATTAAGTTATGATTTTCTAAAGTTATTTAATGCCTAGAATAGAGTTATTCATATGAATAATTTTAAATCTAGTTTCATGGTTAGACAAAGATACCAGGTGATAAACAATATTTAAACAAAATAAATCCCACTGGAATGAATCAATTTGGAGTTATATATTTTAAGTTATGAATTTCTAAAGGTTTTATATATTTTATACAAGATTAAATAGGATATAAATTTAGATGTGACATTCATGTCAAAACAGTGGTACTAGATGATAAACAATAATCTTATGAGATTATAGGAACTAGAATGGACTCATTTGGACTTCATATGAATTTGTTATGAATTAAACAAATTCTAGCCTTTATTTTTGCATTAAAAATCATTTCCTAAATTCATTTATCTGATTTCTTAACTCCTTGGACTGGGCGCACAAAACCAGAGGGCTGCAGGGGGATCTACGCAAGGTTTCCTAGACTCAAAGAACAGCACCCGAGGACTGCGGGTCAAATTCCATCACTCATAGGGTTTCTTTTGCGAAAAGAGCTGGCTGAAACGGTATGGGCTTATCCTGGCCACAGGATCAACAGCAGACGGCCAGGATCATATCGCTAGCATGTCGAAACGGTACACAATGCACACCGTCTGATCCCGATCGGACAGTCATCGTACACCCGGCCGAATCGTTTACGCGGTCCTAATCCTGACCGTTGCCACCGAGATCAACGGTTACGATCCCGCCCACAAACACCGCTGGCAGCCCACGGCGGAGACCACGACCCTCACGGCGGCGCATCGTCGGAGCAGCGTCCCAATGGTCATCCCGACGCCCAGGACTCAACCCGAACCGTGCTAGACGAAGTGCGGGATACTATGAACAGCAGGGAAGGGCTATTACCGGCTCATATCGCGAGTTGAAGCCAGTTCATGGTGCAGAGCGGCCCCAGCGGCGGCGATGAGGTACGACGAGAAACTCTGCTAGCGCAGTGACACCACGGAGAAATTAGCAGCTGTCGAAGCGTCCAGGAGTCACGGCGCAGCACCGGAGTGCTCCACAGATGTCCCAGATCAACATTTAAGGCTCCATCGCCGCCGTAGGTGATTTATCCCCGCGGCGGCATCCTCTGTGTTCCATCTCTCTCCCATGGATTCGCTCAACAATATGGATCACGGCGGCTACTAATCCTCTTGGCGAGCACACGATGGCAGCGCCCAGGGTTCTTATACCAGGACCGAGTCCGATTTTTTTGGGGAGAATCGTTTAACAGAGCGCGCTGGCGAGTTTTGCGGCACGGTACCTACGGTGCGTGCGCGATTCCGTTAGGGAGGGGGTCCGGACGACTCGGGCCCAAGCAGCGGAGAGAAAAATGCTTCACCACCACGCTATCCGCGCCACCCGCGCAGAAGTCGGCCATGGAGACCCGGTCGTTGCGGAGGTGGGCGGCTGCTGACGCTCGGGAAAGAAGATGAGCAGTGCCACGCCCTCGGTTGTGGAGCTGACTCAATGGGCCCATGCCAGGCGTGGATCGCGGGAAGCCCGGAGAAGGCAGTCGCGCTTCACCCGCCGCCAGGGGACGAAATCCTGATCAGGATGGGGAAGAGGGTAGAGCTGTCACCGACGATGGAGGGGAATTCGTTGGGGAAAAGAAGACGCGCAGAGGTGGTGCGGGTCCCACTTGTAGGCGACCGAGCGCAGAAGCTGGAGACTGGGATGGCGCGTGGACTGAAGGACTGGTCAGAGGGGCCCACATGGAAGTGACTGACCGTGTTAGGGCACTGGGCCGAAGGGAGGAGATTAGGGTTGGGCCGAGGCAGGAGAAAGCCAGCCCATAAGGGTTTTATTCTTCTTCTTTTTCTTTTATTTTCTGTTTTTCTTTATTCATGCTTATTTTGAATCCAAATTTGAATTTGAATATGGGTTTCACCTTTGAATCAATTATGCAAATTCAAACCATAATATAGGGTTCATATATCTTTATTTACTTTTTTTTCTCCACTTAATATTTATTTACTTCTCTTTTCCAATTTCTAGAATTTCTTTTAGATGTCAAATTCTCGTTTGGGTATTAATATATTTCTTTTCACATTATTTTATGTTGTCACAGAATGCACATAAAATAAAATCCCAGCATGATGCATATTTTATTTTTGGATGTCTTTTGTTATTTATTTATTTGTTTTCATGTGATGTTCTCATGAAGTGATTAATATAAATAACACACATATATATAAAGGAATATCATTTCTCCTTTTTAGGTTATCTTCCACAAATTATAAGTTGGGTATTACACCTCCTCAAGGAACTCCTCCACTTGAAGATTCTTGAATTCGGACCCGTTGTCGCTCCTTATCTTCTTCACCTTGAGCTCAAATTCATTTTGAGCTCTCCTGAGGAAGCGCTTGAGGGTCCCTTGAGTTTCAGTTTTATCCTGCAAAAAGAATACCCAAGTGAAGCGGGAAAAGTCATCAACAATAACAAGACCATACTTAATTCCTCCTATACTCAGATAGGCGACGGGTCCGAAGAGGTCCATATGAAGCATCTCCAGTGGTCTTGACGTGGTCATCACATTTTTGGTCTGATGAGAGCCTCCCACCTGTTTCCCTGCTTGACAAGCTGCACATGGTCTATCCTTTTCGAAATGCACGTTAGTCAAACCTATCACGTGTTCTCCCTTTAGAAGCTTGTGAAGGTTCTTCATCCCCACATGTGCTAAGCGGCGATGCCACAGCCAGCCCATGCTAGTCTTAGCAATTAAGCATGCATCTAGACCGGCCTCCTCTTTTGCAAAATCAACTAAATACAGTTTGCCGTCTAGTACACCCTTAAAAGCTAGTGAACCATCACACCTTCTAAAGACAGACACATCTACATTTGTGAATAGACAATTATATCCCATATTACATAACTGACTAACAGATAGCAAATTATAACCAAGAGACTCTACTAAAAATACATTAGAGATAGAGTGCTCATTTGATATTGCAATTTTACCTAACCCTTTTACCTTGCCTTGATTCCCATCACCGAATATTATTGATTCTTGGGAATCCTTGTTTTTGACGTAGGAGGTGAACATTTTCTTCTCCCCCGTCATATGGTTTGTGCATCCGCTGTCGATAATCCAGCTTGAACCCCCGGATGCATAAACCTGCAAGGCAAATTTAGGCTTGGGTCTTAGGTACCCAACTCATGTTGGGTCCTACAAGGTTAGCACATATATCCTTAGGGACCCAAATGCAAGTTTTATCACCCTTGCATTTTGCCCCTAATTTTCTAGCAACTATCTTCCTATCCTTTCTACAAATAGCAAAGGAAGCATTTAAAGCATGATATATTGTAGAAGGTCTAGTAACTTTCCTAGGATCATTACCAGTATTTCTCCTAGGCATATGAACAACATTTCTCCTAGACATATCTCTATCATGCTTATAGGAAGAACTAGAAGCAAACATGGCATGAGAATCATAAACATGTGAATCATAACTTCTAATTGCATTTCTAGCGTATCTCCTATCATGATACATAAAAGCATGGTTCTTCTTAGCACTACTAGCCATAGGGGCCTTCCCTTTCTCCTTGGCGGGAATGGGAGCCTTATGGCTTGTTAAGTTCTTGGCCTCTCTCTTGAAGCCAAGCCCATCCTTAATTGAGGGGTGTCTACCAACCGTGTAGGCATCCCTAGCAAATTTTAGTTTATCAAAATCGCTCTTGCTAGTCTTAAGTTGAGCATTAAGACTAGCCAATTCATCATTAAGTTTAGAAATTACAACTAGGTGTTCACCACAAGCATCAATGTCAAAATCTTTACACCTATTACAAGTTGCAACAATTTCTACACAAGATGTTGATTTACTAGCTATTTCTAGTTTAGCATTTAAATCATCATTAATGTTCCTTAAGCTAGAAATTGTCTCATGGCAAGAAGATAATTCACAAGAAAGCATTTCATTTCTCTTAACTTCTAAGGCATGAGATTTTTGTGCTTCTACAAATTTGTCATGTTCTTCATACAACAAGTCCTCTTGTTTTTCTAAAAAGCCTATTCTTATCATTTAAGGCATCAATCAATTCATTAATTTTATCTACCTTGGTTCTATCTAGGCCCTTAAATAAACATGAATAATCAATTTCATCCTCATCACTAGATTCGTCCTCACTCGAAGAAGCATAAGTAGAGTTTCGAGTACGTACCTTCTTCTCCCTTGCCATAAGGCATGTGTGACGCTCATTGGGGAAGAGGGATGATTTGTTGAAGGCGGTGGCGGCGAGACCTTCATTGTCGGAGTCGGATGAGGAGCAATCCGAATCCCATTCCTTGCCAAGATGTGCCTCGCCCTTTGCCTTCTTATAGTTCTTCTTCTTCTCCCTCTTGGTCCCTTGATCCTGATCACTTTCATTGTCGGGACAGTTAGCAATAAAATGACCAATCTTACCGCATTTGAAGCATGAGCGCTTCCCCTTGGCTTTGGTCTTGTTTGGCTGTCCCTTGCGACCCTTTAGCGCCGTCTTGAATCTTTTAATGATGAGGGCCATCTCTTCATCATTAAGTCCGGCAGCCTCAATTTGTGCCACCTTGCTAGGTAGCGCCTCCTTGCTTCTTGTTGCCTTTAGAGCAAGGGGTTGAGGCTCATTGATTGGACCGTTCAACGTGTCGTCCACGTACCTCGCTTCCTTGATCATCATTCGCCCGCTTACAAGTTTTCCAAGGACTTCTTCGGGCGACATTTTGGTGTACCTGGGATTCTCACGAATATTATTCACCAACTGAGGATCAAGAACGGTAAAGGACCTTAGCATCAGTCGGACGACGTCGTGATCCATCCATCGCGTGCTTTCGTAGCTCCTTATTTTGTTGATAAGGGTCTTGAGCCGGTTGTAAGTTTGAGTTGGCTCCTCGCCCCTTATCATCGCGAATCGTCCAAGCTCGCCCTCCACCAACTCCATTTTGGTGAGTAAGGTGACATCATTCCCCTCATGAGAGATCTTGAGGGTGTCCAAGATTTGCTTGGCATTGTCCAAGCCGCTCACTTTATGATACTCGTCCCTGCACAAAGAGGCTAACAACACAGTAGTAGCTTGTGCATTTCTATGAATTTGTTCATTAATGAAGGTGGGACTATCCGAGCTATCAAACTTCATTCCACTTTCCACAATCTCCCATATGCTTGGATGGAGAGAGAACAGGTGACTACGCATTTTGTGGCTCCAAAATCTGTAGTCCTCTCCATCAAAGTGAGGAGGTTTGCCAAGTGGAATGGAGAGCAAATGTGAATTCGAACTTTGAGGAATACGAGAATAATCAAATGAAAAGTTTGAATTGACCGTATTCCTGTAGTCGTTGTCGTCGTCCTTGTGGGAAGAAGTAGACTCATCGCTATAGTCGTAGTACACGATCTCCTTGATGCGCCTTGTCTTCTTCTTCTTCCCTTCCTTTCGCTTGTAACCCGAGCCCGAGTCAATAGGCTTGTCATCCTTTGGCTCGTTGACGAACGTCTCCTTCTCCTTGTCGTTGATCACAACACCCTTCCCTTTAGGATCCATCTCTTCGGGCGATTAGTCCCTTAGTGAAGAGAACGGCTCTGATACCAATTGAGAGCACCTAGAGGGGGGTGAATAGGTGATCCTGTAACACTTAAAACTTTGAGCCACAAAACTTGGTTAAGGTTAGCACAATAATTGCCAAGTGGCTGGAGAGGAGTCTCGACAAAACACAATAACCAACAAGAGATCAATCACAGAGATGGCACGGTGGTTATCCCGTGGTTCGGCCAAGACCAACACTTGCCTACTCCATGTTGTGGCGTCCCAACGGACGAGGGTTGCAATCAACCCCTCTCAAGCGGTCCAAAGACCCACTTGAATACCACAGTGTTTTGCTTGCTTTTCTCAATCCCGTTTGCGAGGAATCTCCACAACTTGGAGCCTCTCGCCCTTACACTTGAAATTCACAAAGAAGCACGGAGCAAGGGAGGGATTAGCAACGCACACAAGACACACGAATCAGAGAGTCAACACGCACACAAGTCGCAACAAGAGCTCGCAACACAACCCAATGAGTTTACAACTCCACTAGAGCTCTATGTGCTATCACAATGAAACAAATGCGCGAAATTGATGTCTTGGTGCTTAGGAATGTTGTAGGAATGCTTGGTGTACTCCTCCATGCGCCTAGGGGTCTCTTTTATAGCCCCAAGGCAGCTAGGAGCCGTTGAGAGCATTCTAGGAAGGCTGATCTTGCCTTCTGTCGACTGGCGCACCGGACACTGTCCGGTGCCCGATTTCTTTCCTTAAACGGCGAAGCCGACCGTTGGCGCCTGAGAGCCGTTGGCGCACCGGACACTGTCCGGTGCACACCGGATAGTTCGGTGCCCCCTTCTAGCCGTTGGCTCGGCCACGTGTCCCGCGCAGATCGCGCGGCCGACCGTTGGCCCGACCGACCGTTGGCTTACCGGACAGTCCGGTGCACACCGGATAGTCCGGTGAATTATAGCCGTACGTCGCCGGCGAATTCCCGAGAGCGGCCAGTTCGATCGAGCCAGCCTGGCGCACCGGACACTGTCCGGTGCACCACCGGACACTGTCCGGTGCACCCAGACTGAGCAGAATCTTGGCTGCTCGAGCCAAGACATTTCCAAATGTTCTTTTCCTGTTTCCAGCACTTAGACACAATACATTAGTCTCTAAAACAATGTACTAAGTCTGAGAAACATACCTTTACACTTGATTTGTATTTTGTCCACCATTTAACACTTAGGCACACGTGTTTGACACTAAATCACCAAAACACTTAGAAATGGCCCAAGGGCACATTTCCTTTTCATAGATTTACCCATCAACTTTTTTGGGGAATTAATCAACTTTTTTTGGGAATTAATTGAGATGTTTTAAGAGAGTAAGTATTATTAAGATGCACAAAATAGTCCCACTTGTCACTGAATATATGACCATCTCTGTAAATCTTTGTCAATGGGTCACCCATCATCTAGTCTGCGGGGTGTGGCCCAATGCCACGCCCGTCCGCCAACCTACCCAACTAGCCTAACGCGACCAGGTTAGACGAGCGCGTCGAGACACCATTACTCCTATGACTCATTTCTACATTGTTTGCTTGCCTGGAGGTTGGAGTTGGACCGATCCAATGTGCAGGTGTGCACCAAGTCTTGCCCGAAATCTGTAGGGATTTGTGCAAAATTCGGAGACGACGTAGTTAATAAAACTATAGATTTGGTTAGAGTTTAACCATTTAATTTAAACTTCACTAACCTTATAGAAAATAATGTTAAGATACTAAATAGGTTTTGTCTAACAGACTAATATTATATTTTTCTTCATATATATTTTTAGTATTATTATCCTATTTGAAAGCATCTAGGCCCCTGGTTGGTTTTAATGATTAATGACAACGTAATGTTATATGTGACTAACGTATGTTTTGCAGAGACAAATGGTAAGTTATGTCACATTTCAGGTAGATGTACTACACAGGTGAAAACAATCCCGGAGATAAGAACTCGAAGCGACGGCTAAAGCAACGAAACAAAAAGTGAAGGTCTATGTAGTTCGAGTGTCAAGGAGTTGCGGACACTCGTGATTTAGTTAGGTCTTTAATTTTGTTTTAGCCGTACTATTAAGAGGGGTTGTCAATGAGTAGTTTGACCAAGAGAGTTCTAGTGTAGTGTCGGTGCATATTCACATTCACATATAGTGCTAGGTGACACTCTAGAACATACACACAAGTTAGAACAAAAACCAATTTGAAAATTTGCATAAAACAGAAAATAGGGTTTCTGGCCTTGGGGCACCAGACTGTCCGGTGTGCACTGGAATGTCCGGTGCGCCCTCTGCCAGGTGGGGCCAGGCTAGCCCTAGGGAAGGCTTTCCCCAAGCAGAAACTCGAGAGCGCGAAGTTCATAAATGAATTTTATGGCGCATCGGACAGCGCACCGAACAGTGCACCGGACTGTCCGGTGTGCCATCTGCCCAACGGCTATCTGCCAGAACTAGTCGTTGGAGTCGACCGTTGGCGCACCGGTGGCGCACCGGACTGTCCAGTGCGCCCATGCGCAGAACAATGCTGGTAGCGGCTAGTTGGTGGGTGAGGGCTATTTATACCCCCTCCACCCACCATATTCAATGTCTTGCTGCCCACATTAATTCCAGCACATTGGTAGAGCATTGCAAGCACCAAATGCCTAGTGAGGAGATTAGAGAATTTTAATCCCGCATTTGTTCCTCATTAGCGCTAGCGAGAGCCACCTAGAGCACACACCACTTGCATTAGGCTTCTCTTGGTCAAGCGAAAGTCTACGGCTTGTTACTCTTGGTAATCGACATCACCTAGACGGCTTGGTGGCGTTGGGAGCTCGGTGATCACCGTGGAGATCTTGTTGGTGACCCGACTCAAGTTTGTAAGCGGTCATGAGGGATCCACCGTGCCGGAGTGGCAAAGGATCATCTCGTAGTGAGCACTTGGTTCTTGCGAGGACCAAGGGGGAGCGATACCCTTGAGCAGGTGCTCCAACGAGGACTAGTGGAGAGTGCCGACTCTTCGATACCTCGGGAAAAATTGGAGGAGTCTTCTAAACCTTGCTTTACATTCCACACTTAATTCAAGCATTTTACATTGTGTATTTGTTTAGCAAGTATTTGAAGTATTATCTTAGCATTGTTGTATTTCTAGTATTATTATCTTAGTGCTAGTTGTTGGGGTGAAGTTGGGCTCTTGCTTAGGTTTTAATTAGTGTTGATTTTCAGAAAAGCCCAATTCACCCCCCCCCCTCTTGGGCATCGTGATCCTTTCAATTGGTATCAAAGCCTTGTTGCTCTTAGATTAGCTTAACCGCTAGAGTTACGATGTCCGTTGGGGATGGACCTCCTCCCGTTTTTGATGCTGACGATTTTCCATATCGGAAAATTCGTATGGAAGCATATTTAGAGGCTATAGACATTGGTGTCTACAAAGCCGCCACACAAGGATTCCCCGAACCTAGAGATCGCACAAATCTTGTAGGTGATGAGTTTAATTATGAGAAATGGAATGCTAAGGCCAAAAACACCCTTTTTAGAGGCCTTTGCAAAGATGTGTTCAATAGAGTTAGAAATCATAAAAATGCTCATGATTTGTGGATGGACATTTGTGCTCTACATGAAGGAACTAGGAGTGAGCGTGAGGAGAGATATCACATTGCTATGAGAAAGTTAAATTCTTTTGAAATGCTTGCTAATGAAAAATGCCAATGCTATGTACTCACGTCTCAATATTATTGTAGATGAAGTGAAAGGCTTGGGGCTTACTCAAATCTCACAACCGGATGTTGTGAGGAAGATTCTCAGTGTCCTCCCAATTGACAAATATGGACACATTGTCACTGTGCTGCATCAAATGGATCTTTCAGTTACCACACCTACACAGATATTGGGAAAGATCAATGCTCATGAGATATACATGCATATCAATGAGAAGGATGAGTCATCTTCCAAAAGAACGGATTTGGCTCTCAAAGCAAATCAAGAAAGAAAAGGAAAAGTTAAAGTACAAATTGAGGAAGGATCCTCAAGCGATGATGACCTTGATACTAACATTGCCTTGATGGTGAGGAAGACCACCAAGATGTTAAATAAGCTCAACAGAGAAGGTATCAAATTTGATTCAAGAAAGAAGAAATTCGTTTCCAGCAAAAGAAAGCCCATTTCTGAGATGGATTGCTACAACTGTGGAGAGCTTGGTCATCTTGCTCATCAATGTAACAAGCCCAAGAAGAACAAGTTCAAGGGCAAGAAAGAAGATGACAGCGATGATGAGAAAAAGGAAAAGAAATTCTTCAAGAGGAAGGATGGGAAGCACAAGTGGTTCCACAAAAAGAAAAATGGAAAGGCATACATTGTTGGTGACTGGCTCACTGACATTGAGTCATCATGTGGATCTTCTTCAAGTGAAGAAGAGAATGATGAAAAAGTTGTCGCCATCGCTGGGGACTTCTCTTCACCACCACCATCGCCATCATTGACTTCTCACCTATGTCTCATAGCTAGAGGTGAACGGAAGGTACAAAATCATATTGATATTACTGATGATAGTGATAGTGATGAGGAATTTGCTTCACCTTCCTATGATGAACTAGCTAACATGCTTAAAGAATACACTCAAATCATTAGGAAGTCAAAAGCTAAATGTGATAAGTTGAAAATGAAAATGAATCTTTAAATGCCAAATATGACATAGTTATGAAAGCTACTGATGAAATGAAAGAAGAAAACAAAACTATGTCATCCACTGTAAATGAGCTCACATCCTCCCTAAAAGATGCTAAGGATAAATGTGACAAGTTAAATGAAGCTAATAGGGAGTTGAAAGATAGACTAGTGAAAATCAAGGAAGACTATACTAAGATTAAATTTGATCATGATAATCTTCTTGTTGAAAATGAATTTTTATCTTGCAATACACATGAGGCTATTAACCTTGTTAAGATTGATGTAGCTACCTCATGTGATGATTTGAGTCAAGGAGAGCAAACTAGTCTACATGATGAATTGACCAAAAAAGTTGAAGTCTTGACTTTAGACAACCAAAAATTGAAGAGATACTTGACCGATGCAACTACTAGAGGAAAGGTTGACATTGAGAACAATGATTTCAACAATGAGTTGGTAATGGATAATGAAAGGCTTAAAAATGAGGTCAAGAAACTTAAGAGTGAAAATGAACATCTTGCAACAAGTGTGCAAAAGTTCAATAAGGGCCAATACCTCCAAAATGAGTTGCTCATGAACACTGTCATGAAAAACAACAAGAGTGGTATTGGATACAATGCTTTTGTGCAAAAGAAAGCTACTACTCAATACAAGCCAAAGTAGACTCACAAGCCTATCAAATGCTTTGAGTGTGGAAAAGAAGGTCACTTTGCCCACAACTGCAAAGCCAAACCACCAACTCCCTTGCCTAAGCACTCAAGACCATTTGCTTTCAATGCTCATTATGTTCTAAGAAAAGTAGCAAATGGAAAGGTCAAAGTTACATTCCTAGGTCCACCAAGCAAGAGTAGACCTAGACAAATTTGGGTTGCAAAGTCCTTGATTGAGAGAGTCACTGGTCCTATGCAATATAGGGCCCTCAAAACTCAAGCCTAACTTGTCTATGGATGTAGGTGAACTACAAGACCGATGGGAGCCATTGCGTTCGCCTCCAGGTGCAGTGAAAAGAATCCCCGCTCCTGCTCCCTGCAGTTTTAGTGATCCATCAAAATACATTCGCCATACTTCTGCAGTCTCCGGGTTGTCTGGTACTTGTTGTTCAGTCCATTCTGATACGAAATCAACCAGTGCTTGGGTTTTGATGGCGGTGCGAGGCCGAAACTCGATGTCATGAGATCCTAGCTCACAGGCCCACTTGGCTATTCGACCGATGGCTTCCTTGTTGTGAAGAATATCCCCTATTGGAAAACTCGTGACTACTATGACTTTGTGGTCGTCAAAGTAGTGACGCAGCTTGCGGGCAGTTAGAAGTACTGCATACAATAGTTTCTGAACTTGAGGATACTTTTTCTTTGAGGGGCCGAGGACTTCACTAATGAAGTAGACAGGATGTTGTATTGGGTAGGCATGCCCTTCTTCTACTCGCTCGACTACCAACGCAGTGCTTACCACGTGAGTCGTGCAAGAGATGTACAATAGCAAATCTTCAGCTGGTTGAGTTGACGTAGCTCGCCGAGGTGGTTTCAGTACTGGTGGCGTTGTCAAGAATTTTTTCAGAGCATCCAGAGCTTCTTGTGCTTCTGAAGTCCACTGGAATTTATCCACCTTCTTGAGTAACTTGTAAAACGGCAAACCTTTTTCTCCCAGCCTGGATATAAATCTGCTTAAAGCTGCCATGCATCCAGTAAGTCGCTGAACCTTCTTCTGTGATCGAGGTGCTTCCATCTTCATGATAGCTTCAATCTTATCCGGATTAGCCTCAATTCCCCGATGGCTGACAATAAATCCGAGCAACTTTCCGGCTGGTACCCCAAAGACACATTTCTCGGGATTAAGCTTCCATCTATACCGCCTCAGGCTGTTGAAAACCAGTTGCAAATCCTCGATGAAGTATTTTGAGTCCTGTGTTTTGATCACCACGTCATCCACATAAGCCTCCACACGCTTGCCCCAGTGATCGGCTAAGCATGTTTGAATAGCTCTCTGGTAAGTTGCTCCAGCGTTTTTGAGGCCAAACGGCATGGAGGTATAACAGAAAGCGCCAAAAGGAGTAATGAATGCCGTTTTTTCTTCATCTTCCTTCGCCAGACTAATCTGATGATATCCAGAATAACAATCCAGGAAAGACAGCATAGAACATCCAGCGGTGGAGTCCACCACCTGATCTATCCTCGGGAGCCCGAAGGGATCCTTCGGACAATGTTTGTTGAGATCAGTATAATCAACACACATGCGCCAGTCCACTTTATTCTTTTTGAGTACAAGAACAGGGTTGGCTAACCACTCGGGATGTAATACTTCTCTAATGAATCCAGCCGCGACCAAGCGAGCTAACTCGGCGCGAATGGCTTCCCTCTTATCAGGCGTGAAACGACGTAATTTCTGTCGAATCGGCCTCGCCTGAGGAAAAACCTTCAGTTTGTGCTCGGCCAGTTCTCTCGGGACTCCCGGCATATCCGCAGGTTGCCATGCGAATACATCTCGGTTATCTTGCAGAAACCGGACGAGCGCGCTTTCCTATTTGTCATCCAAACTGGAGTTGATGATGGCCGTCTTGCGCTCATCAGCGAACCCCAGATTAATTCTCTTGGTTTCTTCAGTCGGCCGCATAGAGGTCGCGGTCTGAGCTTCATTCGTCGGTATTGCGAGGTTCTCCTTAGGCTTAGAGTTCACCATTGCTGAGGGAGCTGTCGATGGCTTGGCGGTGAGGGCTGCTTGAATAGCCACTCGGAAACATTCTGCGGCGCCTTGGAAGTCGGCGCGCACAGTTATGATCCCTTGCGGTCCTGGCATCTTCAGTATCATGTAGGTGTAATGTGGAATGGCCATGAACTTGGCCAATCCAGGCCTTCCGATGATGGCGTTGTACCCGCAGTCGAAGTTCGCCACTTCAAACCTTAGGAACTCGGTTCTGTAGTTCTCCGGAGTTCCAAAGGTGACCGGCATGTAGATGTGGCCCAGCGGGTATTCCCCTTCCGTCGGCACGATACCGAAGAAAGGAGTGTCCGACTCGTGGAGCTCTTTGAGATGAACTCCCAAGCTTTGGAGTGTCCGGGGGAAGGTGATGTTGATGCTGCTCCCCCCGTCCACTAACACCTTTTTCACCCGGCTCTCTCGGATCACCGGATCGACGAGGAGCGGGTACTTGCCCAGGTGGTCGAAGTTGAGCCATTGATCCGCCCGAGTGAAGGTGATTGGGTGCTCCGACCACCGGTATGGAGCGGGAGGGCCGATGGTCGCCACCAGTGTCGGGGACCATAATTAGGGGTACCCTCAAGACGCCTAATTCTCAGCTGGTAACCCCCATCAGCATAAAGCTGCAAAGGCCTGATGGGTTTGATTAAGTCAGGGATCAGTCCATACGAGTGACTTGACCACGCCACGCCCGAGCCTAGCCTCGGGCGAGGGCAGCCGACCCTAGGATGACTCCGTCTCGCCTGAGGCCTCCTCTTTCACGGCAGACGCATCTCCGGCTCGCCCTAGGCCCCGCCTTCGATAAGAAGAAACCCTGACTAAATCACCGCGCCAACCGACCGCGTCACCGGGGCGTTTAACGCAAAAGGTAAGACCAACGGGCGACCAGACTTCGCCAGAAGTGCCATAGGAGGCTTCGCCCGACCCAGGGCTCGGACTCGGGCTAAGGCCCCGGAAGACGGCGAACTCCGCTCCGCCCGACCCAGGGCTCGGACTCGGGCTAAGGCCCCGGAAGACGGCGAACTCCGCTCCGCCTAAGGGCTCGGACTCGGGCTAAGGCCCCGGAAGACGGCGAACTCCGCTCCGCCTAAGGGCTCGGACTCGGGCTAAGGCCCCGGAAGACGGCGAACTCCGCTCCGCCTAAGGGCTCGGACTCGGGCTAAGGCCCCGGAAGACGGCGAACTCCGCTCCGCCCGACCCAGGGCTCGGACTCGGGCTAAGGCCCCGGAAGACGGCGAACTCCGCTCCGCCCGACCCAGGGCTCGGACTCGGGCTAAGGCCCCGGAAGACGGCGAACTCCGCTCCGCCCGACCCAGGGCTCGGACTCGGGCTAAGGCCCCGGAAGACGGCGAACTCCGCTCCGCCCGACCCCAGGGCTCGGACTTGGGCTAAGGCCCCGGAAGACGGCGACCTCCGCCTCGCCCGACCCAGGGCTCGGACTCCGCCTCGGCCTCTGCCGAGTGATCTCCGCCTCGCCCGACCCAGGGCTCGGACTCTGTCTCTGTCTTGCAGGACGGACTCGACCTCGGCTTCGGAGGAGCCTCCACGACGCCCGACCTAGGACACGAGACCGCCACGTCAACAGGAAGCGTCATCATCACCCTGCCCTGAGCCGACTTGGGTCGCAGAGAACAAGACCGGCGTCCCATCTGGCCAGCTATGCCAGATAGGCAATGATGGCGCCCCGCTAGATCATGACGACGGCGGCTCCCAGCTCCCTTACGAAAGCAGGAGAACGTCAGCAAGGACCCAGCCACCTCGACAGCTGTCCCCCCGTCCGGCTCCGTTACTCCTCCAACAGCCACGACGCCACACCAACAGGGTGCCAAGATCTCTCCGGCTGCCACCTGGGCATGTACATAGGGCGCTAGCTCTCCCTCGCTAGACACGTAGCACCTTGCTACACCCCCATCTTGTACACCTGGACCCTCTCCTTACGACTATAAAAGGAAGGGCCAGGGCCTTCTTAGAGAAGGTTGGCCTCGCGGGGACGAAGGGCAGGGGCAGGCGCTCTCTCGGGGCCGCTCTCTCCCCTCACCTCGCGCGGACGCTTGTAACCCCCTACTGCAAGCGCACCCGACCTGGGCGCGGGACGAACACGAAGGCCGTGGGAATTTCTCCGACTCCCTCACGACCCGGCTCCGGCCACCGATCTCTCTCTCTCCGTTCCCCCCTTCGCGCTCGCTCCACGCGCTCGACCCATCTGGGCTGGGGCACGCGGCACTCTCACTCGTCGGCTCGGGGACCCCCCCGGTCTCGGAACGCCGACAGTTGGCGCGCCAGGTAGGGGCCTGCTGCGTGTTGACGTTCGATTTCCCGTCAAGCTCCAGATGGGCAGTCTCCAACAACCTCTTCAACCCGGGACGGTGCTCCGTTTCGGGAACCTCGAGTTCATGTCTCTCAACGGCAACTACGACATGATACTCCTTCCACCGCCGCGCGACAGCGACAATGGTGGCGGACAGCCCGCCCGCCGGCGGCGGAATCGACGACGTCTTTCCCGCGTGGGGGAAGGACAACTTTCGAGCTCGCCCCATCCTCTCCCTCGCCATCGGAGGAGGAGGAGGCGGGGCAACCGGGGCCGAGCGGGAGATCGCGCTCCGACGGCTGTCGAGCAAATCGACATCCCCGGCGCCTCGACGGAGGACACGCCAAGCGTCGCCCTCGCGTTCAAGGCAAACGCGAGCGCCATCCCCCCGCAACACGTCGACTCCGAGCAAGTGGACGACGCCAGCACGCTCACGGAAGGCCTGCAGGACGTCGCCCTCGTACCCAAGACGACGACGCGATCTGCCCCCGACGTGACTTCATCGCTCCTCGTCGACAAAAAGGTACCGACTGCTACCCATCTTTCGTCATTTCGACTCGGCCTCAGCCCGCCTGGCGACCTCGCTTTGGCGGGCGCTCACATTGAGGCGAGTGCAACCTCTCTGGGGTTTCGTGTGCGGTCGCCTTGGGACCGATTGACGGGTGTCTCGACCTACGGACCCTCTGGGTCCGAGGAAGATGACGACCCCAGCATCTGCTGGGATTTCTCCGGATCTGGCAACCCTAGTGCCATGCGGGATTTCATGACCGCATGTGACTACTGCCTCTCCGACTGTTCCGACGGCAGCCGCAGCCTTGGCGACAAGGACTGCGGCCCGAGTCGCGAATGTTTCCACATCGAGCTAGGGGATCCCTCCGGAGGCGGCTGTCTCGGCATGCCGGAGGATGGTGATCCCCCTAGGCCAGCGCCTCGCGCCGACATCCCGCGGGAGCTAGCTGTGGTCCCCGTTCCGGCGGGGGGTCACGACCCACAGCTCGAGCAAGTCCGCGGGGCGCAGGCCGGGCTCGATGAGGGAGCAGGAGCGCTCGAGGCAATCCGCCAGAACATCGGGCAGGTATGGGCAAGCCAGCCCCCGGCCGGAGGAATACGTCACCTGCCCCAAGGTCTCCAGCACCGCATCGCCAACGATGCCAGGGACAAACCGCCACCCGCATCCGGCGGGACTGGTCAGGACCTGGCCGCTGCGGCGATGCTCCTCCGCGCGATGCCGGAGTCGTCAACCACCGAGGGTCGGCGAATCCAGGGAGAACTCAAGCATCTCCTGGAAGGCGCTGCGGCCCGGCGGGCCGAGAGCTCTGCCTCCCGCAGGCAGGGATACCCCTCGGAACCTCGTGCCGCGACTTCCCGACTCACGCGGGAAGCCTCGGCCTTCACCGGGCGCACGCGCAACACCGCGCCTGCGGCCCCGGGCCACCTCGGCGACGAGCACCCACATCGCGACCGGCGGGCACGCCTCGACGAAAGAGTGCGCCGAGGCTACCACCCCAGGCGTGGGGGACGTTACGACAGCGGGGAGGATCGGAGTCCCTCGCCCGAACCACCCGGTCCGCAGGTCTTTAGCCGAGCCATTCGGCGGGCGCCGTTTCCGCCCCGATTCCGACCCCCGACTACTATCACGAAGTACTCGGGGGAGACGAGACCGGAATTGTGGCTTGCGGACAACCGCCTGGCCTGTCAACTGGGTGGGACGGACGATGACAACCTCATCATCCGAAACCCCCCCTGTTTCTCTCCGACACCGCTCGTGCCTGGTTGGAGCACCTGCCTCCGGGGCAGATTTCCAACTGGGAAGATTTGGTCCAGGCTTTCGCCGGGAACTTCCAGGGCACGTACGTGCGCCCCGGGAATTCCTGGGACCTCCGAAGCTGTCGGCAACTGCCGGGAGAGTCTCTCCGAGACTACATCCGGCGGTTCTCGAAGCAGCGCACCGAGCTGCCTAACATCACCGACTCCGATGTCATCGGCGCGTTCCTCGCCGGCACCACCTGCCGCGACCTGGTGAGCAAGCTGGGCCGCAAGACCCCCACCAGGGCGAGCGAGCTGATGGACATCGCCACCAAGTTCGCCTCCGGCCAGGAGGCGGTAGAGGCCATCTTCCGAAAGGACAAGCAGCCCCAGGGCCGCCCGTCGGAAGATGCTCCCGAGGCGTCAACTCCGCGCGGCGCCAAGAAGAAAGGCAGGAGGAAGTCGCAAGCGAAACGCGACGTTCCCGATGCAGACCTTGTCGCCGCCGCCGAGCGCAAGAACCCTCGGAAGCCCCTCGGAGGTGCTAACCTCTTCGACAAGGCACTCAAGGAGACGTGCCCCTACCATCAGGGGCCCGTCAAGCACACCCTCGAAGAGTGCGTCATGCTTCGGCGTCACTTCCATCGGGCCGGGCCACCCGCAGAGGGTGGCAGGGCTCACGACGACGACAAAAGGGAGGATCGCCAAGCAGGAGAGTTCCCGGAGGTCCGCGATTGCTTCATGATCTACGGAGGGCATGCGGCGAACGCCTCGGCTCGGCATCGTAAGCAAGAGCGTCGGGAGGTCTGCTCGGTCAAGGTGGCGGCGCCAGTCTACCTAGACTGGTCTGACAAGCCCATCACCTTTGACCGGGACGACCACCCTGACCACGTGCCGAGCCCGGGGAAGTACCCTCTCGTCGTCGACCCCGTCATCGGCGACGTCAGGCTCACCAAGGTCCTGATGGATGGAGGCAGCTGCCTCAACATCATCTACGCCGAGACCCTCAGGCTCCTGCGCGTCGACCCGTCGTCCGTCCGAGCAGGCGCTGCGCCCTTCCACGGGATCATTCCCGGGAAGCGCGTCCAGCCCCTCGGACAGCTCGACCTCCCTGTCTGCTTCGGAACACCCTCCAACTTCCGAAGGGAGACCTTGACGTTCGAGGTGGTCGGGTTCCGAGGAACCTACCACGCAGTATTGGGAAGGCCATGCTACGCGAAGTTCATGGCCATCCCCAACTACACTTACCTAAAGCTCAAGATGCCGGGCCCCAACGGGGTCATCACCGTCGGCCCCACGTACAAACACGCCTTCGAATGCGATGTGGAGTGCGTGGAGTATGCCGAGGCCCTCGCCGAGTCCGAGGCCCTCATTGCCGACCTAGAAAGCCTCTCCCGAGAGGTGCCGGACGTGAAGCGGCATGCCGGCAACTTCGAGCCAGCGGAGACGGTTAAGGCCGTCCCTCTCGACCCCAGTGGCGACACCTCCAAACATATCCGGATCGGTTCGGGGCTCGACCCCAAATAGGAAGCAGTGCTCGTCGACTTTCTCCGCGCAAACGCCGACGTTTTTGCGTGGAGTCCCTCGGACATGCCCGGCATACCGAGGGATGTCGCCGAGCACTCGCCGGATATTCGGGCCGGAGCCCGGCTGGTCAGACAGCCTCTGCGCCGATTCGACGAGGAAAGGCGCAGGGTGATAGGCGAGGAGGTCCACAAGCTGATGGCAGCAGGGTTCATTAAAGAGGTATTCCATCCCGAATGGCTTGCCAACCCTGTGCTTGTGAGGAAAAAAGGGGGGAAGTGGCGGATGTGCGTAGACTACACTGGTCTCAACAAAGCATGTCCGAAGGTCCCCTACCCTCTGCCTCGCATCGACCAAATTGTGGACTCCACTGCAGGGTGCGAAACCCTGTCTTTCCTCGATGCCTACTCAGGGTATCATCAAATCAAGATGAAAGAATCCGACCAGCTCGCGACTTCTTTCATCACGCCCTTCGGCATGTACTGTTATGTCACAATGCCGTTCGGTTTGAGGAACGCGGGTGCAACTTACCAGCGGTGCATGAACCATGTGTTCGGCGAACACATTGGTCGCACGGTCGAGGCCTACGTCGATGACATCGTAGTCAAGACGAGGAAAGCCTCTGACCTTCTCTCCGACCTCGAACTGACATTCCGGTGTCTCAAGGCGAAGGGCGTCAAGCTCAATCCCGAGAAGTGCGTCTTCGGGGTGCCCCGAGGCATGCTCTTGGGGTTCATCGTCTCCGAGCGAGGCATCGAAGCCAACCCGGAGAAGATCGCAGCGATCACAAACATGGGGCCCATCAAGGACTTAAAAGGCGTACAGAGGGTCATGGGATGCCTCGCGGCCTTGAGCCGTTTCATCTCGCGCCTCGGCGAAAGAGGCCTGCCCCTGTACCGCCTCTTAAGGAAGGCCGAGTGCTTCACTTGGACTCCCGAGGCCGAGGAAGCCCTCGGGAACCTGAAGGCGCTCCTCACCCAGGCGCCCATCTTGGTACCCCCAGCTGATGGAGAAACCCTCCTGGTCTACGTCGCCGCAACCACTCAGGTGGTCAGCGCCGCGATCGTAGTCGAAAGGCAGGAAGAGGGGCATGCTTTGCCCATTCAGAGGCCAGTCTACTTCGTCAGCGAAGTGCTGTCCGAAACCAAGATCCGCTACCCACAAGTCCAGAAGCTGCTATATGCAGTGATCCTAACGAGGCGAAAGCTGCGACATTACTTCGAGTCCCATCCGGTGACTGTGGTGTCATCCTTCCCCCTGGGGGAGATCATCCAGTGCCGAGAAGCCTCAGGACGGATCGCGAAGTGGGCGGTGGAAATCATGGGCGAGGCAATCTCGTTTGCCCCTCGGAAGGCCATCAAGTCCCAGGTACTGGCGGATTTCGTAGCCGAATGGGTCGATACCCAGTTACCAACGGCTCCGATCCAACCAGAGCTCTGGACCATGTTTTTCGACGGGTCACTGATGAAGACGGGAGCTGGCGCGGGCCTGCTTTTCGTCTCGCCCCTCGGGAAACACCTGCGCTACGTGCTTCGCCTCCATTTCCCGGCGTCCAACAATGTGGCTGAGTACGAGGCTCTGATCAACGGATTGCGAATCGCCATCGAGCTAGGGGTCCGACGCCTCGATGCACGTGGCGACTCGCAGCTCGTCATCGACCAAGTCATGAAGAACTCCCTCTGCCGCGACCCGAAGATGGAGGCCTACTGTGAGGAGGTTCGACGCCTGGAAGACAAGTTCTACGGGCTCGAGCTTAACCACATCGCCCGGCGCTACAACGAGACTGCGGACGAGCTGGCGAAGATAGCCTCGGGGCGAACGACAGTTCCCCCGGACGTCTTCTCCCGAGATCTGCACCAACCCTCCGTCAAGATAGATGACGCACCCGAGCCCGAGGCACCCTCGGCCTCGTCCGAGGTGACCTCGGCCCAGCCCGAGCCATCCTCGGCTCACCCCGAGGAACCCTCGGAGCCCGAGGGCGAAGCGCTGCACATCGAGGAGGAGCAGAACAGGGTCGTGCCAGATCAAGATTGGAAAACCCCGTACCTGCAATATCTCCGCCAAGGAGAACTGCCCCTCGACCGCGCCGAGGCTCGGCGGGTAGCGCGACGTGCCAAATCGTTCGTCTTGCTGGGCGATGAGAAGGAACTCTACCACCGAAGCCCTTCGGGCATCCTCCAGCGATGCATCTCCATCGCCGAGGGCCAGGAACTCCTGCAGGAAATACACTCGGGGGCTTGCGGTCATCATGCAGCACCCCGAACCCTCGTCGGGAATGCTTTCCGCCAAGGCTTCTACTGGCCAACGGCGGTGGCTGACGCCACTAGAGTTGTCCGCGCCTGCGAAGGGTGCCAATTCTATGCGAAGCAGACCCACCTGCCCGCTCAGGCTCTGCAGACGGTACCCATCACTTGGCCCTTCGCTGTGTGGGGTCTGGACCTCGTCGGCCCTCTGCAGAAGGCGCCCGGGGGCTACACGCACCTGCTGGTCGCCATCGACAAATTCTCCAAGTGGATCGAGGTCCGACCCCTAAACAGCATCAGGTCCGAGCAGGCGGTGGCGTTCTTCACCAACATCATCCATCGCTTCGGGGTCCCGAACTCCATCATCACTGATAATGGCACCCAGTTCACCGGCAAAAAATTCTTGGATTTTTGCGAGGATCACAACATCCGGGTGGACTGGGCCGCCGTAGCCCACCCCATGTCGAACGGGCAAGTGGAACGTGCCAATGGCATGATTCTACAAGGGCTCAAGCCTCGGATTTACAACAGTCTCTACAAGTTCGGCAAGCGGTGGATGAAGGAACTCCCCTCGGTGGTCTGGAGCCTGAGGACGACACCAAGCCGAGCCACAGGTTTCACGCCGTTCTTCCTAGTCTACGGGGCCGAGGCCATCCTGCCCACGGACCTGGAGTACGGCTCCCCGAGGACGAGGGCCTTCAACGAAGAAAGCAACCAAGCCAGCCGAGAAGACTCGCTGGACCAGCTGGACGAGGCTCGGGACAGGGCCTTACTACACTCAGCGCGGTATCAGCAGTCCCTGCGACGCTACCACGCCCGAGGGGTCCGACCCCGAGATCTCCAGGTGGGCGATCTGGTGCTTCGGCTGCGGCAAGACGCTCGAGGGAGGCACAAGCTCACGCCCCCCTGGGAGGGGCCGTTCATCATCGCCAAAGTTCTGAAGCCCGGAACGTACAAGCTGGCCAACAGTCAAGGCGAGGTCTACGGCAACGCTTGGAACATCCAACAGCTACGTCGCTTCTACCCTTAAGATGTTTCCAAGTTGTTCATATACCCCGCACCCACGCAAAGTTTAGTCAACAAGGAAGGGTCGGCCTCGCCTCGGCAGAGCCCGACCCTCCCTCGGGGGCTAAAAGGGGGGAAACCCCCTCTGCGTCAAAAATTTTCCTCAAAAAGAAAATCTCTTTCACCAGAACATCTTTCGTGCTTTTTGACTACTTCGAAAAGCGGGTCCTGGAAACGATGGGGTACACGTAAGCAGTCAAGGCTGACCGAGCCGAGGGACTCCTACGCCTCCGGGATACGGATACCTCACTCATCACCTTCTGCGATAAGTAACTCGCGCTCGGATAAGGCGAATCCGCGGATCGAACGAGTCTTTACGTACGGGAGCTCTTCTGTCGAAGCGATTCTTCGAGCCTTCTCGGCCGAGTCGGTGACAGGGCTTCATGGGCGGGTAAAAGTACGCGTAAGCGGCAAGGCCGACCGAGCCGAGGGACTCCCACGCCTCCGGGATACGGATACCTCACTCATCACCTTCCGCGAGAAGCAACTCTTGCTCGCACTAACATCCCTGCTACCGACAAAAAGTCCAGATACTCGGAACGAGAGGAAAAGAGACGCAGCTTTACAACGCAACAAGGGTGTGTGTTCTGGCCTCAACGGCCGCACAAGGCCCACGCTACAAGACGATTTGACCCTGCAGGCTCGGATCTTGACGCTGGAAGGGGGCGACGACACCCTCGGCATCAACAGCACCTTCGGCAAGGCCCGACCTAGCCTCGGGCGGCGACGCGGTCCGAGGGCCTCCGCTCCGAAGGACGACGTCGTCACTGCGCTCGAGCAATCTCTGCCAGAGACTTCCCCGAGAATCCGGCCCGAGCGGACGGCTCGGCCGGCCACCTCCGGGGCCTCGGCCGACCACCTTCCGAGGGCGCCAGCTCGGTCTGAGGCCTCGGCTAATCAGCTTCGGCGTCGATCCTGCCAGCAGACAACCCGGCTAGGCTCCGGCCAACCAGGTCTCATTTCCAAGCCAACAACGCCTCTGCTTATGCTGATATCGCTACCCCTGGCCTCGGCTCGTCGAAGAGCGGCCGAGGGGTCTCTTTAACTAAGCTAGAGGAGCCTCGGACAACAGGTCCGACCGAGCCGAGGGATTCCTACGCCTCCGGGATACGGATACCTCACTTGTCACCTTGACACGGGGCGACTCATGCTTGGTGAAGCGGTTCAGACAATCGACAGGCGAGTCTTAGTGCTCAGAAATGAGGAAAAAACACGGCTCTGTGCCGGAGCTACATACATGTTCAGGCCCCGAAAGCCGAAATGAACGAAAAACCCGGCACTCGAAGTGCCATTACAAACGGAACTCCGGTTCCCCCCCCCCCCCCCCCCGCAGGTACGATCAACCCCACTCGACGGGGGAGGGCCTGCGGGGCAGCAGAAGACCGACGAACGGCACGTCGCCGTCCCGCCCCGGCAGCGGCGACGATGAAGACGTTTGTCCCGGGGGGCCCAACAGCAGCAGTGATGGCCTCAGGGTGGATACTGCTGCTGGGAGGCCCCCGCCCTTGCCCAAACTCGAGAGGCAAGGACGGACAGAAGGCCGTAGAGTCGGAGGTCGGCCCGTGTCCAACCTCGGCTGTCGCGCCGGCGGAAGAACCTCTTCCAGCTGTCGTGGCAGGAGGCGGCACCGGGGGCGGCTCCGAGCGCGCTCGGCTCAGAGAGCCGGGCACGCTGCAGCTGTTGGCGCCACGGGCGACTCCCGCCCTTCCCCCCGATCACTAAGGGAAGGAGCGGGTCACCACCCGCGCAGGGACCAACCCCGACCCGGCACACGCCCCTCCTCAGCCCTGGTGATGAAAATCCTTGAGGCTGAGGAAGGGGCGGATGCCGCAGCCCGGCTCGCTTTCCCCCACCATCAAGCCGGAGGTCGCCCTCTTGGGTGACCGCCGGTGGAGGGGTGCAGCCGGGCTGCATGATGAAAATCCTTGAAGCCGAACGATGGCTGAAAGGTACCAACTCCCACGGAGTTGCGTTCCTCCAGCAATGGAGCGAAAAGACGGCGGTTTTCCCCCATCCGGGGGCTCGGAAGATGGAGGGACACAATGCATTGGGAAGGAAGGAGACATGGTTACCTCACGAAGGGGGTCGCCCTCCTTTTAAAGGCAACTCCCCCTGCTTGCGCCCTCAACCGTCACGGGCCGAGTCTTCTCCAACACGCCTCTAAAGCCCTTCCCTGCGGCGCGGGGGCTGGGGCCCGCCTGTCATGCAGACCGGCTCTAAGCAGAAGAAGCCGAACCGCCGCGCACGACGCACGCGATCACCCAGCGGTTACAAGTAACCCTCCACTTTTGCCCAGACCAGCGGGCAAAGGGGGGAAGCGGCCATGCAGGTGGCATGCAACCGCGCCAAGTGGACGCGCCTCTCCGACTCCTGACAGGCCAGCGCGACGGCTCAAGCCCACGCGTCGTTCAACTGGCGCACCGGGCGCTGCATGCGAACCGCTGTGCCTCTCGCTCCACCACCGCACCTCCTCGATTGCGGAACCAATACCGCGACTCGAGGCCGCCCAGCCTGCGATCCAGCGGCGCCAGCCTGGCGCAGCGGTCAAACGCGGTCAAAAATGGGCCGGCAGTAATGACGGTGGCAGGCGCGCGAGAGCAGCGGTAACGCCATCGGCCAGGCTCACGTCCCATCCGGAGGCAGCAAGAGAACCCCCTCTCACGGCGTGAAGACGACGCGCCCGTGACCCGTACCTCGAACGGCTCGCGCACGCGCAACGGCAACCTCGCCAACTACTCACCCCGGCGCATTAACTCCGCGGCTCGACGGACAGCGCTACGGGCGGGAGCGGCTGGTGACGTTTCGCCTTCGCCAAAACAACCGCGCCGAAAAAGGTACGCCACGACGTTCGATTTCGAATCCTTTTTCCCTTTTCCTTCTTTCTCTATCTCTTGCAACAGGGACCGAGAAGGGGGATAACCCCAAAGGGATCCTTCCCCGTGAAGGAACTAGGCTCCGAGCCTCCCTACTGATCAGGGGTTCGAAGGCTGGCCCCCCGAGGGGTTCAACAGCCGCCTCAGATCACGTGGGCCCGACACCCACTACTGGTCAGGGGTTCGAAGGTCGGCCCCCGAAAGGTTCCATGACCGCCTCAGGCTACTAGGGCTCCGTGCCCCCTACTGATCAGGGGTTCGAAGGCTGGTCTGTCGAAGGGTTCACAGCCGCCTCAGACGCCGAGCGAGGGATGACCAGGGGTACGTTCGATACATAACCAAGGCTCGGGCTGCGCTCCCGAGGTACCCTAGGACATTTCCGAGACCAGCGGGAACGACTCTGTAACGGAATCCCATCAGAGGGAGGCAACGAGCCCTCGGACCCCGTCGCTAGGGGACCGGGTCCGGCAGATCACCCGCAGGTACTTTTGGGCGTGCCTCCGGGCCCCTAGCCGACCCCCAACGAACGGGGCACGGACGTCCACTCGGATTACCCGATTGCAGCTCACCGGAGACACCATGTTCGGTGCCCATCGAGGGTAACATGGCGCACTCCCCCCCCCCCTCCTCCTTGCGGAAAGGCGACGTAGGGGCGTATATAAAAAGTCGAGTCTGTCCCTGATCGTCCTCTCGCTCCGTGCGAAGGCTCGGGGGCTGCTCTCGCAAACCCGGCTCCGGCCAAACCGTTGACAGCGTCAACATACCAGCCCGAGAACTTGGGCCCCGACAGTGCACCTGGGTTACGCCCTGCTCGCATGAGGGAACCGCTAGTCCAGCCGAGGCATTACGCAAGGCATTAAGACCTCGAAGGAGTGAAACCACTCCTCCGAGGCCTCGGGGGCTACACCCGGCGGGTGCGCTCGCGCGCACCCACCGGAACAAAAGTACCTCCGAGAAAGGCTGGTCCCCTTGCAAAAAAGTGCGATGCAAGCCTCCAAGCGAGTGTTAACACTCTCTTCGAGGCTCGGGGGCTACTGTCGGGGACCATAATTAGGGGTACCCTCAAGACGCCTAATTCTCAGCTGGTAACCCCCATCAGCATAAAGCTGCAAAGGCCTGATGGGTTTGATTAAGTCAGGGATCAGTCCATACGAGTGACTTGACCACGCCACGCCCGAGCCTAGCCTCGGGCGAGGGCAGCCGACCCTAGGATGACTCCGTCTCGCCTGAGGCCTCCTCTTTCACGGCAGACGCATCTCCGGCTCGCCCTAGGCCCCGCCTTCGATAAGAAGAAACCCTGACTAAATCACCGCGCCAACCGACCGCGTCACCGGGGCGTTTAACGCAAAAGGTAAGACCAACGGGCGACCAGACTTCGCCAGAAGTGCCATAGGAGGCTTCGCCCGACCCAGGGCTCGGACTCGGGCTAAGGCCCCGGAAGACGGCGAACTCCGCTCCGCCCGACCCAGGGCTCGGACTCGGGCTAAGGCCCCGGAAGACGGCGAACTCCGCTCCGCCAAAGGGCTCGGACTCGGGCTAAGGCCCCGGAAGACGGCGAACTCCGCTCCGCCTAAGGGCTCGGACTCGGGCTAAGGCCCCGGAAGACGGCGAACTCCGCTCCGCCTAAGGGCTCGGACTCGGGCTAAGGCCCCGGAAGACGGCGAACTCCGCTCCGCCCGACCCAGGGCTCGGACTCGGGCTAAGGCCCCGGAAGACGGCGAACTCCGCTCCGCCCGACCCAGGGCTCGGACTCGGGCTAAGGCCCCGGAAGACGGCGAACTCCGCTCCGCCCGACCCAGGGCTCGGACTCGGGCTAAGGCCCCGGAAGACGGCGAACTCCGCTCCGCCCGACCCCAGGGCTCGGACTTGGGCTAAGGCCCCGGAAGACGGCGACCTCCGCCTCGCCCGACCCAGGGCTCGGACTCCGCCTCGGCCTCTGCCGAGTGATCTCCGCCTCGCCCGACCCAGGGCTCGGACTCTGTCTCTGTCTTGCAGGACGGACTCGACCTCGGCTTCGGAGGAGCCTCCACGACGCCCGACCTAGGACACGAGACCGCCACGTCAACAGGAAGCGTCATCATCACCCTGCCCTGAGCCGACTTGGGTCGCAGAGAACAAGACCGGCGTCCCATCTGGCCAGCTATGCCAGATAGGCAATGATGGCGCCCCGCTAGATCATGACGACGACGGCTCCCAGCTCCCTTACGAAAGCAGGAGAACGTCAGCAAGGACCCAGCCACCTTGACAGCTGTCCCCCCGTCCGGCTCCGTTACTCCTCCAACAGCCACGACGCCACACCAACAGGGTGCCAAGATCTCTCCGGCTGCCACCTGGGCATGTACATAGGGCGCTAGCTCTCCCTCGCTAGACACGTAGCACCTTGCTACACCCCCATCTTGTACACCTGGACCCTCTCCTTACGACTATAAAAGGAAGGGCCAGGGCCTTCTTAGAGAAGGTTGGCCTCGCGGGGACGAAGGGCAGGGGCAGGCGCTCTCTCGGGGCCGCTCTCTCCCCTCACCTCGCGCGGACGCTTGTAACCCCCTACTGCAAGCGCACCCGACCTGGGCGCGGGACGAACACGAAGGCCGTGGGAATTTCTCCGACTCCCTCACGACCCGGCTCCGGCCACCGATCTCTCTCTCTCCGTTCCCCCCTTCGCGCTCGCTCCACGCGCTCGACCCATCTGGGCTGGGGCACGCGGCACTCTCACTCGTCGGCTCGGGGACCCCCCGGTCTCGGAACGCCGACAACCAGTATCTGGCGATCATTGAGCTTTTGCTGTCTTCTGCTCTCCTGCGATCCGTGTCCGCCGAAGATGACGTTGACCTCC
Source organism: Zea luxurians (assembly GCA_029449295.1). NCBI lineage: Eukaryota > Viridiplantae > Streptophyta > Magnoliopsida > Poales > Poaceae > Zea > Zea luxurians. The sequence goes on along the minus strand of JAOPSE010000005.1, from coordinate 176,824,662 downwards.
CTGTCAACGCGTGGAAAAGCTCCTCCTCCTCCTCCCTCCTCCTGCCGATGGGGTTGTCGCGGTTCATCTGGTCCTCCCCTCGGCGGAGGAGGAGGTAGAGGTTGGAAGGGTCGGCCGTGTCCGACGGAGTGCTTGAAGTCTCGGCAGTTACGGAGAGTGTGTCGCATGTCCTTGTGGTATGGGCACTGGGCGTCGAGGATGTCATCCAGCGTGCGTTCGCCTCCACGAGGCCCTCCTCGAGCGCGAGAGGCGGGTGGTCCGGCAGCGTGCACTTCTTCGCGTGGCCTCTTCTCCCACCGCTTGTCAGGTTGCTGGTTCGTGTCGCGTCGTGGTGCTGCCGGTGCGGGCTTTGCTCCTCCGATGAGATCCTGGGCTCGCTCGTCGGCGGTGATGTAGAGGTCGGCTTCCCGGAACAGCTCCTCCGAGGTGGTCGGCGCCTTTTGTAGTATAGCTCGGACGAAAACCGAATCATTAGATCCTCGGTAGAAGTCCTCGATCACGGCCGCCTCCGTGACATCGGGGATACGATTCCTCATGGTTTGAAACCTCTTGAGGTATGACCGGAGAGTTTCGTCCCCCCGGCGCTTGATAGATTTAAGGTCCCACGGCTGCGCCGGCTTGTCGGAGAGGGACTGGAAGTTGGCGGTGAAGCGTCGACTGAAGTCTCCCCAGACGTCGATGCAGTGTCGGGGTAGATGCCGTAGCCATTGCAGCGCGTCTTGCCCAAGGACAATGGGCAAGTACGCGGTCATCACGTCTTCGGATGCCCCGGTAGCTCGAGCAGCGGTGGTGTAGACGGCTAGCCAACCCCATGGATCCTGCTTAGGTTCATATTTGTCAACATTGGATACCTTGAAGTTGGGAGGCCATTGGATGGCCCTAAGGCGTGGAGTAAGGGCGGACACTCCGCACGTGTCCTCCTGTCGTCGGGGTCGATGTCTGTCCCGGGGAGGGGAGTTGTGATTGTGATTCCTCGACCGTCCCCGGGTGGTTCCGCCAGTTGAAGCCGTTGCCGACTCAGTCCTAGTAGCTTGGCTCTGAGTCGGGGCGCCATGATCCCTGTCGTACTCCTCTCGACGACGAATTTCATTCTCATGCCGCCGTTCCCGCGAAGCATTGATGGAGCTCCGCGCGTCTCGGCGACTGTTGATGGTGTGTCGTAGATCGTTCGGCGGGTGAGCTAGCGGTAGAAGATGGTTGGCCGCCTGGGTGAACAGTCGTCGGTAGCCGTCGGCGTCAGGAGTCCGAGGAAGTCCTTCCGCTATCCGAGCTAGCACCCCTCCGACTTCGCTCGGCGTGTTCATGGCTCGGGCGAAGTCGGGGTTCAGATTGCGCCCGAAGAGTGGATTCTCTCGACGTTGCCTTGCATCCTGCTCAGCCTGTTCCTGAGCTCGTCGGCGATCACGTCGTCGGGAGTTCCTTCGCTCTCTGAAGACGCGTTCCTCCGGGGTTTCTCCTACCTCCGAGACCTCGTCTCGCGAGACAGGTTGCTCCGGATTCCGCTCTCCGGCTGCGTGATGTCGTCGAACGTTCCTGCGCCGGTTCCTCCGTCGACGGGATTCTCGCTGAGGCGGTTCCTCCCCGGGTATAGTCGGCTCGTCGTCGGAAATGGCGGGCGATTCCGCCCTTCCGACGAAGAGGACGTCGGGGTAGAACGGTGCTGCCGGCGTAGTGATCTTCTTTCGGAGAGCCGGAGGTTGCACTTCTCCGGTATTTTCGGAGTTTGTTGAGGAAGATTCCTTTTCCGGCGGATCCGCGATACGGTGCAAAATTCCTTCTTCGTCCGCTACGAAAGAGATTGTTCCGAAGCAGAACATAGATCCGGGGCGTAGGGCGATTTTGCTGTAGAAGGAGATGGCCATTGAGCTAGCTTAGATTGTCGACACACCCCCTACCTGGCGCGCCAGCTGTCGGTGTTTAGGATTCGACCGCACACCCGGGGTTGCCCCTCAAGGTGTTTTAGGAGTAGGAAGGTGTCAACAACTGTAGCAAAATGGTTCGTGCTGATCGCACGAGGGACGGTGGACAAGATTTACAGGTTCGGGCCGCTTAGTGATGCGTAACACCCTACGTCCTGATGAATATGCTTGGTGGATACGGTTACAAGAGAGCTCTCTGGATCGAGAATACAGAGAGTTGAAGTGGGTGGCTAAGTAATGGGTCGATCGTTCTGAAGGGGTGCCCCCTAGGCCTTATATACTCGACCGTGGGGCAGTACACACGGATAAGATAACAACAAGTGGCTAAAAGATAGTGAACCTCTCGAGATTATCCTTTACGTAACCCTCGCCGACTTATCTTCACGTGGCTTCGTTGCATGGAGGCCCCGACGCGGGAAAGTCGGATCTCTGTTGCAGCCACTCGCTCGACGCTATGGGCCGTCCGGGTTTGCACCAATCCGGCCTCATGTCGCCCTGCGTTGCTGGTTGTTTTTCCCCAGGCCCACGAAAGAATAACCTTACGATTTATTGGGCCCTTGGGCCTTTCGTGAGGTCCTTTACTCTTTTAGTGGACCCGGGGGATATCTATCCCCCACAAGTGGCGCACCGGACAGCACACCGGACAGTGCACCGGACTGTCCGGTGTGCACCGGACAGTGACTGTTCACTGTCCGGTGTGCCATCTGACCAACGGCTAGCTGCCAGAACTAGCCGTTGGAGTCGACCGTTGGCGCACCGGTGGCGCACCGGACTGTCCGGTGCGTCCATGCGCAGAACAATGCTGGTAACGGCTAGTTGGTGGGTGAGGGCTATTTGTACCCCCTCCACCCACCATATTCATTGTCTTGCTGCCCACATTAATTCCAGCACATTAGTAGAGCTTTGCAAGCACCAAATGCCTAGTGAGGAGATTAGAGAATCTTAATCCCGCATTTGTTCCTCATTAGCGCTAGCGAGAGCCACCTAGAGCACATACCACTTGCATTAGGCTTCTCTTGGTTAAGCGAAAGTCTACAGCTTGTTACTCTTGGTGATCGGCATCATCTAGACGGCTTGGTGGTGTTGGGAGCTCGGTGATCACCGTGGAGATCTTGTTGGTGACCCGATTCAAGTTTGTAAGCGGTCGCGAGGGAACCACCGCGCCGGAGTGTTAAAGGATCATCTCGTAGTGAGCACTTGGTTCTTGCGAGGACCAAAGGGGGAGCGATACCCTTGCGCGGGTGCTCCAACGAGGACTAGTGGAGAGTGCCGACTCTTCGATACCTCGGGAAAAATTGGAGAAGTCTTCTAAACCTTGCTTTACATTCCGCACTTAATTCAAGCATTTTACATTGTGTATTTGTTTAGCAAGTTTTTGAAGTATTATCTTAGCATTGTTGTATTTCTAGTATTATTATCTTAGTGCTAGTTGTTGGGGTGAAGTTGAGCTCTTGCTTAGGTTTTAATTAGTGTTGATTTTTAGAAAAGCCCAATTCACCCCCTCTTGGGCATCGTGATCCTTTCACTATTATTCTACACTAGATAGTTGTCCCTACATTGATACGGGTGCTATATATCATATAGGTAGGTCTAACTTAAATGAAATATTTATTCAAACATGATTATTTTTTTTTATTTTCAAATTATTAATGTATATATATTTATGATATCTCTCCTTTGTATAATACAATATACACGATCTACAATGGTTAAGATGCGTGCTTTGTTATTTTGTGATCCTATTTTTTATTACTTTGTGACGCGCGCGGGAGAGGAGCGAGACAACGCACGAAAATATTCATGCACTAAAAGTGTTAGTGATTATTGAAGTGAAGTGAGTTGCGGCACTAGAAGTTGTGTGCCCGGAGGATTGGAGGCTGCTTAAACTGGAGTAGAAAAGCTGTTGCAAGCTTTTTGCCTAATCAACAGCTGCTGCTCTCGACATTACTACTTTACTAGTGCGTTAGCAGCGATTCAGCGGTTACGCAGTTTGTTTGGCTTTGCTTGGGGTAGCTAGGCAGGTATAGTTTGGTCGCTTCGAGTTTGGCGGAAACGTCCTTTCCATTTTGCACAATGTTTTTAGAATATATAGATAGATAGATAGATAGATAGATAGATAGATAGATAGAGTAAAAGTCGCTTGCTGAACTTGTATGTATTTATCTTTCTGTATTTTTGGTATATACATTCAAACTTACCAATAGCGCTATTTCAATAATTAATGTCATGATTCTCTTTGGTCACAGCAGGTGATAAAAGAGAGATACTCAAAAGATCAAATTAAAAGAGAATCAAAAGTATTCAACCCAAAACTCAATCCTAGCGTTATATTTGGTCATCCATATGCTTCAAAATACATGCAAAATGGCATCCCTTATACGTGCACGGCGGCCATCGGAGTTGACGAACTGAAACCTGCGACGCCGAAAATAATCGTCCGACGTGCAGGTCCGAGTCCGACGGCGTCTCCCAACGCAACACCGTGCTTGATTCCAAAACTAACGGCGAGTCCAAGCAGAACATGGCTCCACGCTCTTGCGACCTGCCCCTGGCCCGTCTGCGGCCTTGCCCTGCCGGCCTGCCCCCATATATGCATGCCATTGCCACCCCCAAACAAAGTGTAAGCACAACCAACAGCAAAGAAGAGACGAAGTCGATCGATCGATCTCAGCAACCAAGCAGGTAGGCAGGCATGGCGGCCGAGAAGGAGGGCGCGGTGGTGACCAAGGGCCACGACGAGGGGATGAAGGCGGCGGCGGCGCTGCTGGAGGAGTTCGGGCTCCCGCCGGGGCTGCTGCCGCTGGAGGACGTGACGGAGGTGGGGTTCGTGCGGGCCACCGGCTACTTCTGGCTCGCGCAGCGCAAGAAGGTGGAGCACCGGTTCCGCAAGGTCGGCAAGCAGGTGAGCTACGACGTCGAGATCGCCGGCTACGTCCGGCCCAGGGGCATCAGGAGGCTCAAGGGGGTCAAGGCCAAGGAGCTCATGCTCTGGCCGCCCGTCCACGAGATGGCCGTCGACGACCCGCCCACCGGCAAGATCCACTTCAAGAGCCTCGCCGGCGTCACCAAGACCTTCCCCGTTGACGCCTTCGCCGCCGGCCAGTAGCCACCCACGCGTACCATCTTATATCACTATAACAATACATCATACACCATTATATATGGCGCATATATATATATATGTTATGTGTGTACTTGCTAATCCTGATGATGATGGAGAACGTAACCTCTAGTTTTTTTCTGACAAATATAATGAAATGAAGCCGAATAAAATTATAATGCCGTGCTTTTTGATACACTACCAGCAGCACCAGGATCTTGAATGCATGTAGATATCGTTCAGGTTCTGGAAGCACAAATTTGAGTTTGTTTAGGGAACAGCATGCCTAAAATCATCTAACTGGTAAACCCTCAATCTAACCTCGTTAAAGTTGAGAAGAAAATCACGAGGCTTTTTTTTTGATTGGGCAGAAAAATTCAAGTGGGAGAAGACCTTAAATCACCAGAGTGATGTTTAGCTTTGCTCAGGTGTTGACGCCTTTCCGGAGCGTCAAACACTCAACAAGAATCGTGGTGGTGCCCTCTGCACAGTGGCGGACGGTCCGCGCGCGGAGCCGGACGGTCCGCGGCCTGGTGCGAGGCGCGGTGGTACTCTGCGCAGGGGCAGACTGTCCGCGGCCTGGGGCCGGACGGTCCGCGGCCTGGTGCGCGGCTAGGGCTTCTCTGCCTGGGGGCCGGACGGTCCGCGCCCTGGGGGCCGGACGGTCCGCGCGTACGCAGAGGCGGCGGAAGGCGCCGGCGGCGCCTGGATCTCGCTCCCGGGAGGGACCCCGTCGGGGAGGAGAGATCTTAGGTGGTGTCTAGGCTCGGGCCGGCCGACCTAGACTCCTCTAATCGACGTAGAGCCGAAGAGAGACGAAGAATCTGGGGATTGGATAGCTAAACCTAAACTAGACTAGAACTACTCCTAGGATAAAATGTAAATTGTATTGATTGAAGGTTCGGTTCGTTGTTTCAAATCGGCCGTAGACCTCTCTATTTATAGAGGAAGGGGGCTGGACCCTTTACACAACTGATTCCGAGCTAATTCCGCGAATATAGCTAACAACCGTAGCACAAAACTCGGAACCCTAATCTGTTCTGCGCACGCGCGGACCGTCCGGCCCACAGGCGTGGACTGTCCGGACCGCGGGCCGTCCGGCCTCAGGGCCGGACCGTCCGCCAGCTCTTTTTTGGTTCAAACATATGCCCCCCTGCCTTTTGGTGGAGCTGGGCGAACCAAAAGCAACTAACTCGATGTGATCACATCGGTTCTCTTAGGCATCTTGCCATATACTAGGATGGTACTGTTTGAGGAAACGCCCATTCAAAGCCTTTGGTAAATCATTGCCTTGTAATGTTTGTAGCAAATAGGCGTTACCAGACATTACCTGTTTTACTTTATAAGGACCCTCCCAGCTTGGCGACCATTTCCCAAACTTCCGGTCTTTATTCCTTAGAGGCAAGATGGTCTTCCACACCAGATCTCCTACTTGAAATGACTTTGCTTTGACCTTCTTATTGTAGGCCCTGGCTACCATAATCTTGTCCTTTTCTATTGCTCCCAAAGCTATCACCCTCTTGTCGGTCACCTCATCAATATTATCCATCATTGAATTATAATAATCAGTGACAGTTAGATCATTTTGTCTCGCGAACCTGACAGCATTCAAACTTATTTCCACAGGCAATACTGCTTCCTGCCCATAAACAAGCTCAAAAGGAGATACTTTAGTAGCACTATGTTTAGATATTCTATGAGCCCATAAAGCTTCGGACAAAATCTTATGCCAATGTTTAGGATTATCAGATATCTTCTTTTTTTATCAAATTAATCAATGTCCTATTACTAGACTCGGCCTGTCCATTGGCCTGAGCATAATATGGAGATGAATTAAGTAGCTTAATTCTGTACAATTCAGCAAATTCACGTACCTCCTTTGACATAAAAGAAGTCCCTTGATCTATAGTCAAGGTCTGGGGAATGCCGAATCTATGAATAATATGCTCAGTTATGAACTCAATTACCTCCTTGTGCGTCATGTTTTTCAGAGCAACGGCTTCAGTCCATTTGGTAAAGTAGTCAGTGGCAACTAACACGAACCGATGCCCCTTTGATGATGAAGGATGAATTTCTCCAATAAAGTCTAATCTCCATCCTCTGAAAGGCCAAGGCTTGATGATAGGATGTAATTCGGCTGCAGGGACCAACTGTAGGTCACCGAATTTTTGACACACTTGGCAACCCTTGTAGTACTTGAAACAATCGGCTATCATGTTAGGCCAATAAAAACCAGACCTTCGCAACAGCCATTTCATCTTTGGAGCCGATTGATGGGTACCACAAATTCCTTCGTGCACTTCGGCCATGGCTAATATAGCATCATCTAGGCCCAAGCACTTAAGCAGGACATCATTGACCGTTCGGCGGTAAAGTTCATCACTCATCAAAACATACTTGAAAGTTGTTCGCCGAATGTTCTTATCTGTCCTGATATTGGGATTTCGTAAATAATTAAGTATAGGTGTCCTCCAATCACTTGCATCGGCTTCATTGTCAACCGAATCGATTAAGAGAACATTTCTGGTAACCCCGGACGGTCCGGCGTCATCACGCGGACGGTCCGCAGACTAGGAATTTGGCTCTGCACTGGTTATCAGATTTTCAGTTTTGTGAAATTTCCCTCTCTTTATCCGATAACCTGATGCATCTTGTGCCAAATCGTTAGCTCTATGATTCTCAACTCTAGAAATATGCCGAATACTGAATTCGTCAAAAGAATGGATTATGCTCCAACATTTCTCAAGGTAACTATTTAGAGTACCATCAAAACATTGATATTCTTCTTACACTTGTTGGACAATCAGCTGAGAATCACCAAATACCTTCACATGTTTTACTCCCATACCACTTAAAAGTTCTAAGCCGAATAGGAGGGCCTCATATTCAGCTTGATTATTAGTGCAATAAGTTTTCAATCGGCTAGAGAAGTCAAAGGAGACATTACTTGGTGAAACAAGCACAATGCCAATTCCTTGCCCTTCATTGCAAACCGATCCATCAAAATATAAAGTCCAAGGAGTAATAGTGAGGTATGACATGTCTAGTTCATGAATATCATTAACCCGATGTTCTACAATGAAATCCGCTACGACTTGGCCTTTCATAGATTTCAATGGTTCATAGGTCAAGTCATATTCTATGTGTGCATAAGCCCACTTACCAATCCTACCACTCATAATTGGGTTATGCAACATGTATTTGATCACATCGGCTTGACCAGAAACAGTGCAATGACTAGACAGTAAATAACATCTACATTTGGTGCATGCATAAAACAAGCATAAGCATAACTTTTCAATAAAAGTGTACCTTGTTTCAGCATCCACCAACCTTCGGCTTAGATATGTCACCACATGCTCCCTCCCCTCAGTTTCTTGTGTCAGAACAGCCCCAATAACCTTGTCTTCAGCTGCAATGTATAATCTGAATGGTGCTCTTGCTTGTGGTGCTTTTAACACAGGAGCCGAAGACAAGTATTTTTTAATGAGATCAAATGCTTCCTGCTGCTCTGCCCCCCAAGTGAATTCGGCATCATTCTTAAGCCGAAGGATAGGGGTGAAGGCATCAATCTTCTCGGCTAGGTTAGAAATAAACCTTCGTAAATAATTCACCTTGCCGAGAAACTTCTGCACTTCGACCTTACAAGTCGGAGGTCCCACATTCTGAATAGACTTGATCCGGTCAGGGTCTATTTCTATACCATGTTCATGGATGACAAATCCTAAAAACTTACCAGCCGACACTCCAAAAACATATTTACGTGGGTTCATTTTCAAACCATACCGACGCATTTTATCAAAGGCTTTGCGCAAATCAGCTATATGAGGACTAAACTCAGCCGATTTGACTACAATATTGTCGGCGTTCCGAGACCGGGGGGTCCCCGAGCCGACGAGTGAGAGTGCCGCGTGCCCCAGCCCAGATGGGTCGAGCGCGTGGGCGAGCGCGAAGGGGGGAACAGAGAGAGCGGTCGGTGGCCGGAGCCGGGTCGAGAGGGAGTCGGAGAATTCCCGCGGCCTTCGTGTTCGTCCCGCGCCCAGGTCGGGTGCGCTTGCAGTAGGGGGTTACAAGCGTCCGCGCGAGGTGAAGGGAAGCGAGCGGCCCCGAGAGAGCGCCTGCCCCTGCCCTTCGTCCCCGCGAGGCCAACCTTCTCTAAGAAGGCCCTGGTCCTTCCTTTTATAGTCGTAAGGAGAGGGTCCAGGTGTACAGAATGGGAGTGTAGCAAGGTGCTACGTGTCTAGCGAGGGAGAGCTAGCGCCCTATGTACATGCCAAGGTGGCAGCCGGAGAGATCTTGGCACCCTGTTGGTGTGGCGTCGTGGCTGTTGGAGGAGTAACGGAGCCGGACGGGGAGACAGCTGTCGGAGTGGCTGGGCCCTTGCTGACGTCCTCCTGCTTTCGTAAGGGAGCTGAGAGCCGCCGTCGTCATGGTCTAGCGGGGCGTCATCATTTGCCTATCTGGCGTGGCTGGCCAGATGGGACGCCGGTCTTGTTCTCTGCGACCCAAGTCGGCTCAGGGCAGGGGGATGATGACGCTTCCTGTTGACGTGGCGGTCTCGTGTCCCAGGTCGGGCGTCGTGGAGGCTCCTCCGAAGCCGAGGTCGAGTCCGTCCTGCAAGACAGAGGCAGAGTCCGAGCCCTAGGTCGGGCGAGGCGGAGATCGTTCGGCAGAGGCCAAGGCGGAGTCCGAGCCCTGGGTCGGGCGAGGCGGAGTTCGTTGTCTTCCGAGGCCTTAGCCCGAGTCCGAGCCCTGGGGTCGGGCGGAGCGGAGTTCGCCGTCTTCCGGGGCTTTAGCCCGAGTCCGAGCCCTTGGGCGGAGCGGAGTTCGCCGTCTTCCGGGGCCTTAGCCCGAGTCCGAGCCCTTGGGCGGAGCGGAGTTCGCCGTCTTCCGGGGCCTTAGCCCGAGTCCGAGCCCTGGGGTCGGGCGGAGCGGAGTTCGCCGTCTTCCGGGGCCTTAGCCCGAGTCCGAGCCCTTGGTCGGGCGGAGCCTCCTATGGCACCTCTGGCGAAGTCTGGCCGCTCGTCGGTCTTACCTTTTGCGTTAAACGCCCCGGTGACTCGGTCGGTCGGCGCGGTGATTTAGTCAGGGTTTCTTCTTATCGAAGGTGGGGCCTAGGGCGAGCCGGAGATGCGTCTGCCGTGAAAGAGGAGGCCTCAGGCGAGACGGAGTCATCTTAGGGTCGGCTGCCCTCGCCCGAGGCTAGGCTCGGGCGTGGCGTGGTCAAGTCACTCGTATGGACTGATCTCTGACTTAATCAAACCCATCAGGCCTCTGCAGCTTTATGCTGATGGGGGTTACCAGCTGAGAATTAGGCGTCTTGAGGGTACCCCTAATTATGGTCCCCGACAGTAGCCCCCGAGCCTCGAAGAGAGTGTTAACACTCGCTTGGAGGCTTGCGTCGCACTTTTTTGCAAGGGGACCAGCCTTTCTCGGAGGTACTTTGTTCCGGTGGGTGCGCGCGAGCGCACCCGCCGGGTGTAGCCCCCGAGGCCTCGGAGGAGTGGTTTCACTCCTTCGAGGTCTTAATGCCTTGCGCAATGCCTCGGCTGGTCTGGCGGTTCCCTCATGCGAGCAGGGCGTAACCCAGGTGCACTGTCGGGGCCCAAGTTCTCGGGCTGGTATGTTGACGCTGTCAACGGTTCGGCCGGAGCCGGGTTTGCGAGAGCAGCCCCCGAGCCTTCGCACGGAGCGAGAGGACGATCAGGGACAGACTCGACTTTTTATATACGCCCCTACGTCGCCTTTCCGCAAGGAGGAGGGGGGGAGTGCGCCATGTTACCCTCGATGGGCACCGAACATGGTGTCTCCGGTGAGCTGCAATCGGGTAATCCGAGTGGACGTCCGTGCCCCGTTCGTTGGGGGTCGGCTAGGGGCCCGGAGGCACGCCCAAAAGTACCTGCGGGTGATCTGCCGGACCCGGTCCCCTAGCGACGGGGTCCGAGGGCTCGTTGCCTCCCTCCGATGGGATTCCGTTACAGAGTCGTTCCCGCTGGTCTCGGAAATGTCCTAGGGTACCTCGGGAGCGCAGCCCGAGCCTTGGTTATGTATCGAACGTACCCCTGGTCATCCCTCGCTCGGCGTCTGAGGCGGCTGTGAACCCTTCGACAGGCCAGCCTTCGAACCCCTGATCAGTAGGGGGCACGGAGCCCTAGTAGCCTGAGGCGGTCATGGAACCTTTCGGGAGGCCGACCTTCGAACCCCTGACCAGTAGTGGGTGTCGGGCCCACGCGATCTGAGGCGGCTGTTGAACCCCTCGGGGGGCCAGCCTTCGAACCCCTGATCAGTAGGGAGGCTCGGAGCCTAGTTCCTTCACGGGGAAGGATCCCTTTGGGGTTATCCCCCTTCTCGGTCCCTGTTGCAAGAGATGGAGAAAGAAGGAAAAGGGAAAAAGGATTCGAAATTGAACGTCGTGGCGTACCTTTTTCGGCGTGGTCGTTTTGGCGAAGGCGAAGCGTCACCGGCTGCCCCTGCCAGAAACGTTACCTGTTTCGCCGCGAAGTTAATGCGCCGGGGTAAGCGGTCGGCGAAGCTGCCGTTGCGTGCGCGAGCCGTTCGAGGTACGGGTCACGGGTGCGTCGCCTTCACACCGTGAGAGGGGGTTCTCTTGCTGCCTCCGGATGGGACATGAGCCTGGCCGATGGCGTGACCGCTGCTCTCGCGCTCCTGCCACCGTCATTACTGCCGGCCCATTTTTGACCGCGTTTGACCGCTGCGCCAGGCTGGCGCTGCTGGGTCGCGGGCTGGGTCGCCTCGAATCGCGGTATCGGTTCCGCAATCGAGGAGGTGCGGTGGTGGAGCGAGTGGCATAGCGGTTCGCATGCAGCGCCCGGCGCGCCAGTTGCACGACGCGTGGGCTTGAGCCGTCGCGCTGGCCTGTCAGGAGTCGGAGAGGCGCGTCCACTTGGCGCGGTTGCATGCCGCCTGCATGGCCGCCTGCCCCCTTTGCCCGCTGGTCTGGGCAAAAGTGGAGGGTTACTTGTAACCGCTGGGTGGTTGCGTGCGTCGTGCGCGGCGGTTCGGCTTTCTCAGCTTGGAGTCGGTCCGCATGACAGGCGGGCCCCAGCCCCCGCGCCGCAGGGAAGGGCTTCGGAGGCGTGCTGGAGAAGACTCAGCCCGTGACGGTTGAGGGCACAAGCAGGGGGAGTTGCCTTTAAAAGGAGGGCGACCCCTTCGTGAGGTAACCATGTCTCCTTCCTCCCCTACGCATTGTGTCTCTCCATCTTCCGAGCCCCCGGATGGGGGGAAACCGCCGTCTTTTCGCTCCATCGCTGGAGGAACGCAACTCCGTGGGAGTTGGTACCTTTCAGCCGTCGTTCGGCTTCAAGGATTTTCATCATACAGCCCGGCTGCACCCCTCCACCGGTGGTCACCCAAGAGGGCAACCTCCGGCTTGATGGTGGGGGAAAGCGAGCCGGGCTGCGGCATCCGCCCCTTCCTCAGCCTCAAGGATTTTCATCACCAGGGCTGAGGAGGGGCGTGTGCCGGGTCGGGGTTGGCCCCTGCGCGGGTGGTGACCCGCTCCTTCCCTCAGTGATCGGGGGGAAGGGCGGGAGTCGTTCGTGGCGCCAACAGCTGCAGCGTGCCCGGCTCTTTGAGCCGGGCAATCTCGGAGCCGCCCCCGGTGTCGCCTTCCGCCACGGCAACTGGAAGAGGTTCTTCCGCCGGCGCGACGGCCGAGGTTGGCCACGGACCGACCTCCGACTCTACGGCCTTCTGCCCGTCCTTGCCTCTCGAGTTTGGGCAAGGGCGGGGGCCTCCCAGCAGCAGTATCCACCCTAAGGCCATCACTGCTGCTGTTGGGCCCCTCGGGACGGACGTCTTCATCGTCGCCGCTGCCGGGGCGGGGCGGCGACGTGCCGTTCATCGGTCTTCTGCTGCCCCGCAGGCCCTCCCCCATCGAGTGGGGTTGTTCGTACCTGCGGGGGGGAACCGGAGTTCCGTTTGTAATGGCACTTCGAGTGCCGGGTTTTTTGTTCATTTCGGCTTTCGGGGCCTGAACATGTATGTAACTTACGGCACAGAGCCGTGTTTTTTCCTCATTTCTGAGCACTAAGACTCGCCTGTTGTTTGCCTGAACCGCTTCACCAAGCGTGAGTCGCCCCGTGTCAAGGTGACGAGTGAGGTATCCGTATCCCGGAGGCGTAGGAATCCCTCGGCTCGGTCGGACCTGTTGTCCGAGGCTCCTCTAGCTTAGTTAAAGAGACCCCTCAGCCGCTCTTCGACGAGCCGAGGCCAGGGGTAGCGATATCAGCATGGGCAGAGGCGTTGTCGGCTCGGAAATGAAACCTGGTTGGCCGGAGCCTAGCCGGTTTGTCTGTTGGCAGGATCGATGTCGGAGCTGTTCAGCCGAAGCTTCGGACCGAGCTGGCGCCCTCGGAAGGAGGTCGGCCGAGGCCCCGGAGGTGGCCAGCCGAGCCGTCCGCTCGGGCCGGGTTCTCGGAGAAGTCCTTGGCAGAGATTGCTCGAGCGTGATGATGACGTCGTCCTTCGGAGCGGAGGCCCTCGGACCGCGTCGCCGTCCGAGGCTAGGTCGGGCCTTGCCGAAGGTGCTGTTGATGCCGAGGGTGTCGTCGCCCTCTTCCAGCGTCAAGATCCGAGCCTGCAGGGTCAAATCGCCTTGTAGCGTGGGCCTTGCGCGGCCGTTGAGGCCAGAGCACATACCCTTGTTGCGTTATAAAGCTGCGTCTCTTTTCCTCTCGTTTCGAGTATCTGGACCTTTTGGTCGGTAGCAGGGATGTTAGTGCGAGCAAGAGTTGCTTCTCGCAGAAGGTGATGAGTGAGGTATCCGTATCCCGGAGGCGTGGGAGTCCCTCGGCTCGGTCGGCCTTGCCGCTTACGCGTACTTTTACCCGCCCATGAAGCCCTGTCACCGACTAGGTCGAGAAGGCTCGAAGAATCGCTTCGACAGAAGAGCTCCCGTACGTAAAGACTCGTTCGATCCGCGGATTCGCCTTATCCGAGCGCGAGTTACTTATCGCAGAAGGTGATGAGTGAGGTATCCGTATCCCGGAGGCGTAGGAGTCCCTCGGCTCGGTCAGCCTTGACTGCTTACGTGTACTCCGTCGTTTCCAGGACCCGCTTTTCGAAGTAGTCAAAAAGCACGAAAGATGTTCTGGTGAAAGAGATTTTTTGTTCGAGGAAAATTTTGACGCAGAGGGGGTTTCCCCCCTTTTAGCCCCCGAGGGAGGGTCGGGCTCTGCCGAGGCGAGGCTGACCCTTCCTTGTTGACTAAACTTTGCGTGGGTGCGAGGTATATAAACAACTTGGAAAACATCTTAAGGGTAGAAACGACGTAGCTGTTGGATGTTCCAAGCGTTGCCGTAGACCTCGCCTTGACTGTTGGCCAACTTGTACGTTCCGGGCTTCAGAACTTTGGCGATGATGAACGGCCCCTCCCAGGGGGCGTGAGCTTGTGCCTCCCTCGGGCGTCTTGCCGCAGCCGAAGCACCAGGTCGCCCACCTGGAGATCTCGGGGTCGGACCCCTCGGGCGTGGTAGCGTCGCAGGGACTGCTGATACCGCGCCGAGTGTAGTAAGGCCCTGTCCCGAGCCTCGTCCAGCTGGTCCAGCGAGTCTTCTCGGCTAGCTTGGTTGCTTTCTTCGTTGTAGGCCCTCGTCCTCGGGGAGCCGTATTCCAGGTCCGTGGGCAGGATGGCCTCGGCCCCGTAGACCAGAAAAAACAGCGTGAAACCCGTGGCCCGGCTTGGCGTCGTCCTCAGGCTCCAGACCACCGAGGGGAGTTCCTTCATCCACCGCTTGCCGAACTTGTTGAGGTTGTTGTAGATCCGAGGCTTGAGCCCTTGTAGGATCATGCCATTGGCACGCTCTACTTGCTCATTCGACATGGGATGAGCTACGGCGGCCCAGTCCACCCGGATGTTGTGATCCTCGCAAAAATCCAAGAATTTTTTGCCGGTGAACTGGGTGCCATTGTCGGTGATGATGGAGTTCGGAACCCCGAAGCGATGGATGATGTTGGTGAAGAACACCACCGCCTGCTCGGACCTGATGTTGTTCAGGGGTCGGACCTCGATCCACTTGGAGAATTTGTCGATGGCGACCAGCAGGTGCGTGTAGCCCCCGGGCGCCTTCTGCAGAGGGCCGACGAGGTCCAGACCCCACACAGCGAAGGGCCAGGTGATGGGTATCGTCTGCAGGGCCTGAGCGGGCAGGTGGGTCTGCTTCGCATAGAATTGGCACCCTTCGCAGGCGCGGACAATTCTAGTGGCGTCAGCCACCGCCGTTGGCCAGTAGAAGCCTTGGCGGAAAGCGTTCCCGACGAGGGTTCGAGGTGCTGCATGGTGACCGCAAGCCCCCGAGTGTATTTCCCGCAGGAGTTCCTGACCTTCGGTGATGGAGATGCATCGCTGGAGGATGCCCGAGGGGCTGCGGTGGTAGAGCTCCTTCTCATCGCCCAGCAAGACGAACGACTTTGCGCGTTGCGCTACCCGCCGAGCCTCGGCTCGGTCGAGGGGCAGTTCTCCTTGGCGGAGATATTGCAGGTACGGGGTCCGCCAATCTTGATCTGGCACGACCCCGTTCTGCTCCTCCTCGATGCGCAGTGCTTCGCCCTCGGGCTCCGAGGGTTCCTCGGGGTGAGCCGAGGATGGCTCGGGCTGGGCCGAGGTCACCTCGGGCGAGGCCGAGGGTGCTTCGGGCTCGGGCGCGTCATCCATCTTGACGGAGGGTTGGTGCAGATCCCGGGAGAAGACGTCCGGGGGAACCGTCGTTCGCCCCGAGGCTATCTTCGCCAGCTCGTCCGCAGTCTCGTTGTAGCGCCGGGCGATGTGGTTAAGCTCGAGCCCGTAGAACTTGTCTTCCAGGCGTCGAACCTCCTCACAGTAGGCCTCCATCTTTGGGTCGCGGCAGAGGGAGTTCTTCATGACTTGGTCGATGACGAGCTGCGAGTCGCCGCGCGCATCGAGGCGTCGGACCCCTAGCTCGACGGCGATTCGCAATCCGTTGATCAGAGCCTCGTACTCAGCCACATTGTTGGACGCCGGGAAATGGAGGCGAAGCACGTAGCGCAGGTGTTTCCCGAGGGGCGAGACGAAAAGCAGGCCCGCGCCAGCTCCCGTCTTCATCAGCGACCCGTCGAAAAACATGGTCCAGAGCTCTGGTTGGATTGGAGCCGTTGGTAACTGGGTATCGACCCATTCGGCTACGAAATCCGCCAGTACCTGGGACTTGATGGCCTTCCGAGGGGCAAACGAGATTGCCTCGCCCATGATTTCCACCGCCCACTTCGCGATCCGTCCTGAGGCTTCTCGGCACTGGATGATCTCCCCCAGGGGGAAGGATGACACCACCGTCACCGGATGGGACTCGAAGTAATGTCGCAGCTTTCGCCTCGTCAGGATCACTGCATATAGCAGCTTCTGGACTTGTGGGTAGCGGATCTTGGTTTCGGACAGCATTTCGCTGACGAAGTAGACTGGCCTCTGAATGGGCAAAGCATGCCCCTCTTCCTGCCTTTCGACTACGATCGCGGCGCTGACCACCTGAGTGGTTGCGGCGACGTAGACCAGGAGGGTTTCTCCATCAGCTGGGGGTACCAAGATGGGCGCCTGGGTAAGGAGCGCCTTCAGGTTCCCGAGGGCTTCCTCGGCTTCGGGAGTCCAAGTGAAGCACTCGGCCTTCCTTAAGAGGCGGTACAGGGGCAGGCCTCTTTCGCCGAGGCGCGAGATGAAACGGCTCAAGGCCGCGAGGCATCCCATGACCCTCTGTACGCCTTTTAAGTCCTTGATGGGCCCCATGTTTGTGATCGCTGCGATCTTCTCCGGGTTGGCTTCGATGCCCCGCTCGGAGACGATGAACCCCAAGAGCATGCCTCGGGGCACCCCGAAGACGCACTTCTCGGGATTAAGCTTGACGCCCTTCGCCTTGAGACACCGGAATGTCAGTTCGAGGTCGGAGAGAAGGTCGGAGGCTTTCCTCGTCTTGACTACGATGTCATCGACGTAGGCCTCGACCGTGCGACCAATGTGTTCGCCGAACACATGGTTCATGCACCGCTGGTACGTCGCACCCGCGTTTCTCAACCCGAACGGCATTGTGACATAACAGTACATGCCGAAGGGCGTGATGAAAGAAGTCGCGAGCTGGTCGGACTCTTTCATCTTGATTTGATGATACCCTGAGTAGGCATCGAGGAAAGACAGGGTTTCGCACCCTGCAGTGGAGTCCACAATTTGGTCGATGCGAGGTAGAGGGTAGGGGACCTTCGGACATGCTTTGTTGAGACCAGTGTAGTCCACACACATCCGCCACTTCCCCCCTTTATTCCTCACAAGTACAGGGTTGGCAAGCCATTCGGGATGGAATACCTCTTTAATGAACCCTGCTGCCATCAGCTTGTGGACCTCCTCGCCTATCACTCTGCGCCTTTCCTCATCGAATCGGCGCAGAGGCTGTCTGACCGGCCGGGCTCCGGCCCGAATATCCAGCGAGTGCTCGGCGACATCCCTCGGTATGCCAGGCATGTCCGAGGGACTCCACGCAAAAACGTCGGCGTTTGCGCGGAGAAAGTCGACGAGCACTGCTTCCTATTTGGGGTCGAGCCCGGAACCGATCCGGATCTGCTTGGAGGTGTCGCCACTGGGGTCGAGAGGGACGGCCTTAACCGTCTCCGCTGGCTCGAAGTTGCCGGCATGCCGCTTTACGTCCGGCACCTCTCGGGAGAGGCTTTCCAGGTCGGCAATGAGGGCCTCGGACTCGGCGAGGGCCTCGGCGTACTCCACGCACTCCACATCGCATTCGAATGCGTGTTTGTACGTGGGGCCGACGGTGATGACCCCGTTGGGCCCCGGCATCTTGAGCTTCAGGTAGGTGTAGTTGGGGATGGCCATGAACTTCGCGTAGCATGGCCTTCCCAACACTGCATGGTAGGTTCCTCGGAACCCGACCACCTCGAACGTCAAAGTCTCCCTTCGGAAGTTGGAGGGTGTTCCGAAGCAGACAGAGAGGTCAAGCTGTCCGAGGGGCTGGACACGCTTCCCCGGGATGATCCCGTGGAAGGGCGCAGCGCCTGCTCAGACGGATGACAGATCGACGCGCAGGAGCCTGAGGGTCTCAGCGTAGATGATGTTGAGGCAGCTGCCTCCATCCATCAAGACCTTGGTGAGCCTGACGTCGCCGATGACGGGATCGACGACGAGCGGGTACTTCCCTGGGCTTGGCACGTGGTCGGGGTGGTCGTCCCGGTCGAAGGTGATGGGCTTGTCGGACCAGTCTAGGTAGACTGGCGCCGCCACCTTCACCGAGCAGACCTCCCGACGCTCTTGCTTACGATGCCGAGCCGAGGCGTTTGCCGCATGCCCTCCGTAGATCATGAAGCAATCGCGGACCTCTGGGAACTCTCCTGCTTGGCGATCCTCCCTTTCGTCGTCGTCGCGGGCCTTGCCACCCTCTGCGGGTGGCCCGGCCCTGTGGAAGTGGCGCCGAAGCATGACGCACTCCTCGAGGGTGTGCTTGACGGGCCCCTGATGGTAGGGGCACGTCTCCTTGAGTGCCTTGTCGAAGAGGTTAGCACCTCTGGGAGGCTTCCGAGGGTTCTTGTGCTCGGTGGCGGCGACAAGGTCTGCATCGGGAACGTCGCGTTTCGCTTGCGACTTCCTCCTGCCTTTCTTCTTGGCGCCGCGCGGAGCAGACGCCTCGGGAGTATCTTCCGACGGGCGGCCCTGGGGCGGCTTGTCCTTTCGGAAGATGGCCTCTACCGCCTCCTGGCCAGAGGCGAACTTGGTGGCGATGTCCATCAGCTCGCTCGCCCTGGTGGGGGTCTTGCGACCCAGCTTGCTCACCAGGTCGCGGCAGGTGGTGCCGGCGAAGAACGCGCCGATGACATCGGAGTCGGTGATGTTGGGCAGCTCGGTGCGCTGCTTCGAGAACCGCCGGATGTAGTCTCGGAGAGACTCTCCCGGCAGTTGCCGACAACTTCGGAGGTCCCAGGAATTCCCGGGGCGCACGTACGTGCCCTGGAAGTTCCCGGCGAAAGCCTGGACCAGATCTTCCCAGTTGGAAATCTGCCCCGGGGGCAGGTGCTCCAACCAGGCTCGAGCGGTGTCGGAGAGAAACAGGGGGAGGTTTCGGATGATGAGGTTGTCATCGTCCGTCCCACCCAGTTGACAGGCCAGGCGGTAGTCCGCAAGCCACAATTCCGGTCTCGTCTCCCCCGAGTACTTCGTGATAGTAGTCGGGGGTCGGAATCGGGGCGGAAACGGCGCCCGCCGAATGGCTCGGCTAAAGACCTGTGGACCGGGTGGTTCGGGCGAGGGGCTCCGATCCTCCCCGCTGTCGTAGCGTCCCCCACGCCTGGGGTGATAGCCTCGGCGCACCCTTTCGTCGAGGCGTGCCCGACGGTCGCGATGAGGGTGCTCGTCGCCGAGGTGGCCCGGGGCCGCAGGCGCGGTGTTGCGCGTGCGCCCGGTGTAGACCGAGGCTTCCCGCGTGAGTCGGGAAGTCGCGGCACGAGGTTCCGAGGGGTATCCCTGCCTTCGGGAGGCAGAGCTCTCGGCCCGCCGGGCCGCAGCGCCTTCCAGGAGATGCTTGAGTTCTCCCTGGATTCGCCGACCCTCGGTGGTTGATGACTCCGGCATCGCGCGGAGGAGCATCGCTGCAGCGGCCAGGTCCGGACCGGTTCCGCCGGATGCGGGTGGCGGTCTGTCCCTGGCATCGTTGGCGATGCGGTGCTGGAGACCTTGGGGCAGGTGACGTATTCCTCCGGCCGGGGGCTGGCTCGCCCACACCTGCCCGATGTTCTGGCGGATTGCCTCGAGCGCTCCTGCTCCCTCATCGAGCCCGGCCTGCGCCCCGCGGACTTGCTCGAGCTGTGGGTCGTGACCTCCCGCCGGAACGGGGACCACAGCTAGCTCCCGCGGGATGTCGGCGCGAGGCGCTGGCCTAGGGGGATCACCATCCTCCGGCATGCCAAGACAGCCGCCTCCGGAGGGATCCCCTAGCTCGATGTGGAAACATTCGCGACTCGGGCCGCAGTCCTTGTCGCCAAGGCTGCGGCTGCCGTCGGAACAGTCGGAGAGGCAGTAGTCACATGCGGTCACGAAGTCCCGCATGGCACTAGGGTTGCCAGATCCGGAGAAATCCCAGCAGATGCTGGGGTCGTCATCTTCCTCGGACCCAGAGGGTCCGTAGGTCGAGACACCCGTCAATCGGTCCCAAGGCGACCGCACACGAAACCCCAGAGAGGTTGCACTCGCCCCAATGTGAGCGCCCGCCAAAGCGAGGTCGCCAGGCGGGCTGAGGCCGAGTCGAAATGACGAAAGATGGGTAGCAGTCGGTACCTTTTGTCGACGAAGGGCGATGAAGTCACGTCGGGGGCTGACCGCGCCGTCGTCTTGGGTACGAGGGCGACGTCCTGCAGGCCTTCCGTGAGCGTGCTGGCGTCGTCCACTTGCTCGGGGTCGACGTGTTGCGGGGGGATGATGCTCGCCTTCGCCTCGAACGCGAGGGCAACGCTTAGCGTGTCCTCCGTTGAGGCGCCGGGGATGTCGATTTGCTCGACAGCCGTCGGAGCGCGATCTCCTGCTCGGCCCCGGTTGCCCCGCCTCCTCCTCCTCCGATGGCGAGGGAGAGGATGGGGCGAGCTCGAAAGTCGTCCTTCCCCCACGCGGGAAAGACGTCGTCGATTCCGCCGCCGGCGGGCGGGCTGTCCGCCACCAATGTCGCTGCCGCGCGGCGGTGGAAGGAGTATCATGTCGTAGTTGCCGTCGAGAGACATGAACTCGAGGTTCCCGAAACGGAGCACCGTCCCGGGTTGAAGAGGTCGTTGGAGACTGCCCATCTGGAGCTTGACGGGAAATCGAACGTCAACACGCAGCGAGCCCCTACCTGGCGCGCCAACTGTCGGCGTTCCGAGACCGGGGGGTCCCCGAGCCGACGAGTGAGAGTGCCGCGTGCCCCAGCCCAGATGGGTCGAGCGCGTGGGCGAGCGCGAAGGGGGGAACAGAGAGAGCGGTCGGTGGCCGGAGCCGGGTCGAGAGGGAGTCGGAGAATTCCCGTGGCCTTCGTGTTCGTCCCGCGCCCAGGTCGGGTGCGCTTGCAGTAGGGGGTTACAAGCGTCCGCGCGAGGTGAAGGGAAGCGAGCGGCCCCGAGAGAGCGCCTGCCCCTGCCCTTCGTCCCCGCGAGGCCAACCTTCTCTAAGAAGGCCCTGGTCCTTCCTTTTATAGTCGTAAGGAGAGGGTCCAGGTGTACAGAATGGGAGTGTAGCAAGGTGCTACGTGTCTAGCGAGGGAGAGCTAGCGCCCTATGTACATGCCAAGGTGGCAGCCGGAGAGATCTTGGCACCCTGTTGGTGTGGCGTCGTGGCTGTTGGAGGAGTAACGGAGCCGGACGGGGAGACAGCTGTCGGAGTGGCTGGGCCCTTGCTGACGTCCTCCTGCTTTCGTAAGGGAGCTGAGAGCCGCCGTCGTCATGGTCTAGCGGGGCGCCATCATTTGCCTATCTGGCGTGGCTGGCCAGATGGGACGCCGGTCTTGTTCTCTGCGACCCAAGTCGGCTCAGGGCAGGGGGATGATGACGCTTCCTGTTGACGTGGCGGTCTCGTGTCCCAGGTCGGGCGTCGTGGAGGCTCCTCCGAAGCCGAGGTCGAGTCCGTCCTGCAAGACAGAGGCAGAGTCCGAGCCCTGGGTCGGGCGAGGCAGAGATCGTTCGGCAGAGGCCGAGGCGGAGTCCGAGCCCTGGGTCGGGCGAGGCGGAGTTCGTTGTCTTCCGAGGCCTTAGCCCGAGTCCGAGCCCTGGGGTCGGGCGGAGCGGAGTTCGCCGTCTTCCGGGGCTTTAGCCCGAGTCCGAGCCCTTGGGCGGAGCGGAGTTCGCCGTCTTCCGGGGCCTTAGCCCGAGTCCGAGCCCTTGGGCGGAGCGGAGTTCGCCGTCTTCCGGGGCCTTAGCCCGAGTCCGAGCCCTGGGGTCGGGCGGAGCGGAGTTCGCCGTCTTCCGGGGCCTTAGCCCGAGTCCGAGCCCTTGGTCGGGCGGAGCCTCCTATGGCACCTCTGGCGAAGTCTGGCCGCCCGTCGGTCTTACCTTTTGCGTTAAACGCCCCGGTGACTCGGTCGGTCGGCGCGGTGATTTAGTCAGGGTTTCTTCTTATCGAAGGCGGGGCCTAGGGCGAGCCGGAGATGCGTCTGCCGTGAAAGAGGAGGCCTCAGGCGAGACGGAGTCATCTTAGGGTCGGCTGCCCTCGCCCGAGGCTAGGCTCGGGCGTGGCGTGGTCAAGTCACTCGTATGGACTGATCTCTGACTTAATCAAACCCATCAGGCCTCTGCAGCTTTATGCTGATGGGGGTTACCAGCTGAGAATTAGGCGTCTTGAGGGTACCCCTAATTATGGTCCCCGACAAATATCATCAATGTAGACTTCCACAGTGTTTCCTAACAACTCATGGAAGATCAGATTCATAGCCCTCTGATAAGTAGCACCAGCATTTTTAAGACCGAATGTCATGACAACCCATTCAAATAAACCAATGAAGCCTGGACATATAAAGGCCGTTTTAGACGCATCCTCTTCGGCCATGAAAATCTGGTTATATCCGGCATTACCATCAAGAAAGCTAATAATTCTATTTCCTGATGCATTATTGATTAATATGTCGGCTATGGGCATGGGATATTCATCCTTAGGAGTTGCTCTATTTAAATTGCGAAAATCAATGCATACCCTAAGCTTACCTGACTCCTTCTCTACCGGCACAATATTGGAGACCCACTCTGCGTATCTGCAAGGTCTAATAAAATTAGCTTCTAGCAGCCGGTGGATTTCGTCCTTGATTCGTGGGAGAAGATCTGGACGAAATGTTCTAGCTTTTTGCTTGAAAGGTCTGAAACCAGACTTAATAGGCAGCCGATGTTCGACAATCTCTCGGCTTAGTCCAGGCATTTCAGTGTAATTCCAAGCAAAACAATCTGAATATTCCTTCAATAGACCGATCATCTCATTTCTAGAATCGGTCTCCAGGGTCTTGTTTACAAAAGTCGGCCTTGGAGTTTTACCATCTCCTATGTCAATCTCCTCCAAAGGATCGGCCGATGTAAACCCCTGTCCTAGTTTATCAAGATCTCTGAATTCCTCTATCATGTCCCCCACAGAGGAATCAGATGATCTTTGTGTGATGGCGGACTTTCCGGTCTCGGGGACCGGATCATCCGTAATACTGTCTTTTCGCTGTGGTAGATGTTCGGTCTTAAAGTCCGAACTATTTTGTGAAAGACCGGACCATCCGGCTTTGAGAGCCGAATTGTCCGTGATCAACGACTCATGAACTCTGTGTGTATTCATCATTTAAACTTTATTTAGGATTTAGCCGATTCTCCATCGGCTCTAGCATTACAGGAATGAAACCTTTCTTATCTATACTTATGAACTGATAATCAGAAAAATCTACTCCTATGAGACATGTAGCAGTCTCATAAGTCTAGAGTACAGGGGCATCGGCCACAGCGATGCAGGCCGATACATCAGCATGTACTTGTTCTATGTCATCGCCTACCCATTGTATTAGCATTTGATGTAATGTAGAAGGTATACATTGATTGGCGTGGATCCAATCTCTGCCTAAGATTAAACTGTAATTTCCTTCTATGTCAGCAACGAAGAATGCAGCGGCAAGGGTCTTAGTCCCGATGGTTAATTCAACGGACGTGACTCCCCTGGCTTTGATCGAACTATCAGTTCCAACACCACTGAGGGTCATGTTGGTTTTGACAAGTTCGTCATCTTGTTTACCTAATTTTCTGTACAATGAATAAGGCATTAGATTTACAGCCGCCCCTCCATCCACCAACATCTTAGCAATCGGTATCCCATCAATGTGGCCGCGCATGAAGAGCGGCTTTAAATGATTTACCGATTCCTTTGGTTTAGTAAAGGCGGCTTTTTTAGGACCAAAATCAAACTGGGCAACAACAGGTTCATCGTCGCTGATGATAGTACAATCGGCGGAAAATGTAATAATATTTACATCCATACCTGAGCGTTCTGGAGAAGCCTCGTAGTCGACCAGGTCTTCTCCCAGCAGGTCGTCCTCTTCCATTGATGTTGTCGTGTCGTTGGAGGCTTCCTAGTGAACGGCGGACGGTCCGCACGCGGGGGCCGGATGGTCCGCGCCTGGTGCAGGTTGTCCAGAGGCTTCCTGGTGAACGGCGGACGGTCCGTGCGCGGGGGCCGGACGGTCCGCGCCTGGTGCAGGTTGACTTTCTATTTCTGTGGTCGTTTGTTTTTTCTCAATGGCCTTCGGTCTCCATTTCTTTTGCGGTGGCGGGTATAGTGGATGTGTGTCATTAAATGTCTTTTCCGCCTCCTTCTCCTGGCTCTCCTTTGCTCTTAGGCGCTGTAATTTTCTCTTTTGGGATCGTGTCAATCCCGCTGGGCACCATCGAGGCATGGAGTATTTTGGATCGGCTGTTTTGATGGTAGCCGTATCCTTTTCGGTTGTGTTGGCCGATTCGCCGAAAATCATCGGCCCTTTATTGCCTCCCTGTATGACAACATCTGCGGTGCCTATTTTGATGATGTCCTTTTTTGTTGTTCTTTGAGTTGCTACAGGCATATGCCCCCCTGCCGGATTGGTCGGCCTAGGAGGCCGAGTAGTTCGGCAATCTCGTTGGGCTTGTGCCTGGTGACCGGATTCAGTAGCGCTCAATCGGTCTTGCACTGGCGGCACCAACCTATCAAAAACGGATGTTTGGGGTGCCCCCCAGGCGGGGTACTGTGGCATCCCAAATGGATATGGTGGCACGCCCCACATTTGATTTGGGACATATGGTGGAGGTAAGTATGTGTATGGATATGACATAGGTGGATAAGGGGGTGGAGGTGTCCATGTCGGCATGTTAGGTCTCAATTGTACAATAGGACCTTTCATTTCATCCGATTGGTGAGGTGGTCCAATCGGCCTGACCTGACGTTGCTCATGAATGGGTGAGCGGGGTCGCTTTGGTGGCCGGTCACTAGGGCCGGCCTTCTTTTTCACGTATTTAGACAACAATTGATCGAAAGTCGGGCCAGGCTTGATCAGCCGACCAGCTGCTTTAAATGTATTTGTTTTCCACATACCTATCTCGGGTCGCCGTGGTTTGAAGGTACGTGGTCGCTGCGGGTCCTGAGCACGGCCGGACCGTCCGCCAGAGTCCTCCGGACCGTCCGGCGAAGCGTCGGACCGTCCGCGTCTGGACGGCGGACTGTCCGTGATGCGCAGCACGGGTTCCTGCAACTGTCTTCCCGTCTGTGCTTGCCCCCCAGTGCTAGAGGCTGTGATGGTCACCTTCAGGGTCTCCCCTCCATCGAGAGTCTTCTCGGCCACCACTTTCCTGCAAGAAGCTTTACAATCCCCATCGGCCTTTTTAGCATTGCCGATGATTGTTTCCTTGCCTTTGCCTTTATCAGCTGTATTTGGCCGAATCAGGACTTTCTTGCCCTCGAAGTCAATCATGTTCATCGGAAAGGGCTCTGTATCCACCTGCATTTCCTGAAATTTCAATCGTCCTTCGTTAATGGTCGATTGAATCTGTCACCGAAATACATTACAATCATTAGTGACATGAGAAAATGAGTTATGCCACTTGCAGTACGCACGACGTTTTAGCTCGTCGGCGGATGGAACAGTGTGATTTATTTTAATATTACAATTTTTGAGTAATTCGTCAAATATTCTATCACACTTACTAACATTAAACGTAAACTTAACCTCCTCTTGCCGTTTCTTTTGGACCGGCTGTAAGGAGGCACAAGCCGAAGATTTGGCCTGTTTTGGCCAAACCATTTCAGCAGCGTACACTTCTGCTGATTCGTCATCTGAGCTACTTTGGTCGCATTCTACTATATGTACGTTGTGACGCATTGTTTTAGCAGTTTCTTTGCTCCGGCTTTCGCAAGCCAAAGCTCTCTGGTGTAACTGTGCTAGTGTAAAAAATTGGATGCCTTCTAATCTTTCTTTTAAATAATATCGTAGACCATTAAAGGCTAATCCTACTAGCTGTTTTTCTGCTAAATGAATTTGAAAGCATCGGTTTCTTGTATCTCGGAATCTCCGGATGTAATCATTAACTGATTCATCTTTTGTCTGTCGCAATGACACTAAATCTACCAAATCTAACTCATAGTCACCGGAGAAAAAATGATCATGAAATTTTTGTTCTAGATCCCCCCATGATGAAATGGAATTAGGAGGTAAAGTGGCATACCATGCAAACGTGGTTCCTGTTAGCGATAATGAAAATAAACGCACGCGAAATGCCTCTGTGTCGGCCAATTCTCCCAATTGTGCTAAGAACTGGCCTATATGTTCGCGCGTGTTTTTCCCTTGATCACCCAAAAATTTTGCGAATTCGGGTATTCTAGTTCTCTGTGGGTACGGGTGGTGATCAAATCTGCTGTCATAAGGTTTCCGATATGATTGCCCCCCAGGGATCATACTTACTCCGAGCTTATCTCGGAACGCCCCGGCTATTTTTTCCCTCACTATATCAATGGCAGCCGGTGCAAGACCACCGGCTCTCTGGTCAAACATAGGCGGGGTTGGTTGTATATTAGTATGTTGTCGTTCCCCCCATTGGTTTGAGCTACGTGGTGCATTTCCATTTGCCCTATATGGCTCATAGGTTTGATCGTTCCTTTCCGGCCTTCTAGGTGGGGCCGAAAAGCTTTCCTGGGCTCTGGATCCTGAATTAATGGGCTGGTGCATTGCATAGTGTGATGGGAAGTGTTGCTGGGACGGGCGAGGATTCAAGTAATAATCCTCCTCAAAAGACTCATGCGCGGACTGTCCGGACATTGGCCCGGACCGTCCGTGATTATGTGCGGCCCGTCCGTCGTTACACGCGGACGGTCCGACTGGGTAGTTTAGATTCTGTGTCGTGTGTGGTGGTTCGGGCGCATATCTAGGTAACTCAATAAAAATCGGCCCGACTGTTGTTGGTCCGGACGGTCCGCGCTCACGTGCGGACGGTCCGGGCATGCGCAAATCGGCTGATTTGCTGCCGATTTGCGGTTGCTCAGGGTATGTGTCCATCGGCATCCCATAAAGGGGTTGTGACTGGTTGTGACAACCTGTAGCCGATGTGTTACGCGTGTTACCTCCTAACTCAACCTCGTGCGAAGGAAAATTTGTGATACTAGATTTATCAAATGCACGTACTAGTCTCTTAAGATCGCTTTGCATACCCCCTATGATGTTCTGCATTTGTTCACGCTGATCTTCTACATAATTTCTAAGAGATTGCAGATCGTTGGTATTACTTACATTGGGGATATCTGGCGTGGGTTGGAGCGAAGCCGGATCCGTCGCCCGATGTCGGACGACCTTGTTGTTCCTGTCCACTTTGAAGTTGGCCAAGAACTTTGCTTTCGCCTCCTGAATCATCTGCTCCTTGTGCTCCTCGAACTGGAGCTGCTCGTCAGCCGGCAAGGTTTCCCAAGTCGGCTCTATGATGTTGCTTGGAGAAATATCAGAGCTATCCCTTGAACCGGCCATTGAGGGCCGATTTGATAAGCTTAGATATGTACTTCCCCAGCGGAGTCGCCAAAAGTATGTTGACGCCTTTCCGGAGCGTCAAACACTCAACAAGAACCGTGGCGGTGCCCTCTGCACAGTGGCGGACGGTCCGCGCGCGGGGCCGGACGGTCCGCGGCCTAGTGCGAGGCGCGGTGGTACTCTCTGCGCAGGGGCGGACTGTCCGCGGCCTGGGGCCGGACGGTCCGCGGCCTGGTGCGCGGCTAGGGCTTCTTTGCCTGACGGCCGGACGGTCCGCGCCCTGGGGGCCGGACGGTCCGCGCGTACGCAGAGGCGGCGGAAGTCGCCGGCGGCGCCTGGATCTCGCTCCCGGGAGGGACCCCGTCGGGGAGGAGAGATCCTAGGTGCTGTCTAGGCTCGGGCCGGCCGACCTAGACTCCTCTAATCGACGTAGAGCCGAAGAGAGACGAAGAATTTGGGGATTGGATAGCTAAACCTAAACTAGACTAGAACTACTCCTAGGATAAAATGTAAATTGTATTGATTGAAGGTTCGATTCGTTGTTTCAAATCGGCCGTAGACCTCTCTATTTATAGAGGAGGGGGGCTGGACCCTTTACACAACTAATTCCGAGCTAATTCCGCGAATATAACTAACAACCGTAGCACAAAACTCGGAACCCTAATCTGTTCTGCGCACGCGCGGACCGTCCGGCCCACAGGCGCGGACTGTCCGGACCGCGGACCATCCGACCTCAGGGCCGGACCGTCCGCCAGCTCTTTTTTGGTTCAAACATAGGTTATACTGAACAAGAGCTGAAAGCAACATAAACGCCTTAATTGATTAAAGGAGCTTGAATGAGACACTACCGGAAACTGGCGTTTTGCCGAGTGCCCGAAGCTCTCGGCAAAGCCGTAAAACACTCGGCAAATCTGAATCCGTCCGCTCCTAGAATCGGTCGTAACTTATGCTAAGTAATATGAATATCATTTTTGCATGCACGGTTTTCCAAGTTTCGAGTGACTTGCAGTTTAAATCTGAATTTTCCGAAGAAATTCAAATAAACGAACTAAATCTACTAACGATTAAAAACTCTGTTATAATTGTTCACAAATGATACATGTAGGTCTACATAGTGTAGGAACATACCACAAAAAATTTGGGAGACAAAATCAAAAAAATAAAAATATACTTTGTTGAGTGCCCAATATTTGGCACTCGGCAAAGAAGACTCTTTGCCGAGTGCCAACCCTCGGCTCTCGGCAAAGATTGACGACCGTCAGCTTTAGAACGGCCGCTGACGGCCCTTTACTGAGCGACACCTTTGTCGAGTGTTTCACACTCGGCAAACGTGTCTTTGCCGAGTGGGGTCCTGTGCCGAATGTCCAGCACTCGGTAAAGAGGTTCGTTGTCGAGAGCCTAACTTTACCGAGTGCCTGACAAAAGGCACTCGGCAAAGATGCCGACACTCGACAAAGCCTCGGATTCCGGTAGTGAGAAGGGCAGGCTCGTGCGTGTCAGCCCTTTCCTTTCTTCAACGTTGGTAACAGGGATTCCGTTGTGCGAGGAGGCAGTACTCTACGTAGTGAATTAGATTTGCAGGAAACAACAAATGCAAGAGACGATAAGATGTTTCGGTTCGACAAAGCAGTGCGATAACGGATAAGAGTTCATCACGCAACAGGCAACAATGTACGACAAAGATGTGTCTCTGACCTTTTACTGTTCGTTTGGCTTTAATTCGTATCGGTTAATTTCTCTATAGATTATAGCTTTCGATGTGATTCCGTAGGTAGTTCAGGATGAAGGTGAACAGGGGGCCGGGAGCCGTTCGGGTCAAGGTTTAGCTCCATGTTGAATAGATGCTACAGATAGCTAGCTGATCGAAAGGAACTTGTACCAGCAGATCATATTCATACGTACAGATGCACAACTGCAAAAAAGGCCGGCCGTTGTTCATCGTAACAGTAAAAAGTTTTAGACGGAGTAACACTGACTGACGTTAGCTATATATATGTTTCACGCATATAGATTGATAAAAGGAAAGAAAGAAATAACAAAGAAGGAGACGGCCTTGCATGAATGATGATATACTATCAAGTGATGGGTTCTCCCTGTGTGTGTATCTATCTCTCACCCGATGATGTGCCTTTCGCCGGATCGGCAGCGGGGGCAGCAGGCTTCCGATCGCCAAGAGAACCTTGGCCCATCTCCCGGCTCTGTGCAGCTTGTGGTGGTGCAGCTGCAGCTGCAGCTCCAGCAGCAGGCCTGCCGCATTCCTCCAGCTCGGCGGCGGCGGCGACGGCGTCCTTGCCAGTGAACCGCTGGACGACGGACTTGAAGTCGTCGGCGGTGCCGGCCTCCACGTACACCGTCTCGATGATCTTCACGGTCACCGGCTTGGGGTTCCCTTCCTCCTCCCTCGACGACATCAATTGATAGCTAGCTGCGTGGCTCCCCAGAGTCCAGTAGTTTTGGCTGCTCCAGGCTCGTTTCGTTCAAGAGCAGAAGCAGACAACAGGCAGCAGGACGCGAGAGGGAGAGAGAAAGTAGTCGGCCGGACTCCGGGCTCCGGAGGATAGATAGGTGACGGGACGTCACTGGCAGGAATTTTGACTGCGTGTGGGAAGAAGATCTCGAGGGCTCGGAGTCGGAGGAGCCGTACGTGTGCCATATTCTTCGTGCGGCGGCGCAGTTGCTCTCCTCTGGCATTTGACCTTGCGCCGGCCGGCCCTGTAGGTTTGACAAATAGTCGCGGTCAGAGCCGGCCGTAACCGCGGTTTGGACCTGTTCAAGTCAAGACATTGCAGCCACCCCTCAAGGAAAGAAACTTTTGACCTAGCTATTATCTAACCACTAGCTTGCTGTTGCTGAAAGCCTGAATTAACCAACACCAAGTCCTCGCATGCATGTATTTCTACTCTAGTTACCTGCTAACATGATCCCCAAGCATGTTGCTCTCCCCCATATAGGCTAGCTATAAAAAGCACCTGCTCTAGACGACCTAGAAGTTTTCAGGGAAGTTTATAGTGCTGACAACTCTTAATTCCAGGCCAATCAGAGCGAGACATAATGCAGTTTAAACCAACCCATGTGACGCCGCACACAACATACCAAAGTCAAGCCCTAGCTTGAAGAGTACACTCTCATATCGTCAACACCGCCTGTACATGAATACAATGTGGTACAGTCAGTTTTTCCAAGACACGTCATCATCAAGTAACTAAGGCCTCGTTTGGTTAGAGGGACTAATCTTTAGTCCCTGATTTTTAGTCCCGTTTAGTCTCTATTTTGTCAAACGGGAGGACTAAAGTATGAACTAATTAGCTTTAGTCTCTAGTCCCTCACATGAGTGCTAAAAGGGACTAAAGGGCAACATTTACTCCAATTACACTTGCTAGAAAACTGTTGTCAAACAAAAAAAAAAGGCATTTTGATCTTTATGTGTTGTACTACAACTAAACAGAGTAGGAACTAAAATTTAATCTCTGGACTAAACTTTAGCACTAGAACTAATGAAACCAAACGGGGCCTAAAACCTCGCGGGAAAGGCCTACTGGCTGCCCGGTTGTGTATGTGGACGCAGGCCCACTCACAGTTTTCGCTGTGGGTCGTACGGAGTGGACGGCCTGAGAAACCGACTGGGCCGAAAAGGGAGCGGAATGGCCCCGTTCCGTTTCGAAACTCTAAGCGCCATCGCTGAAGGAGTAGCATTGTAGCAACTAGCAAGTGCACGGCAGCGACGGAGGGCGCGCGGTCGCCGACGCTCCAGCGATGTGCGGGACCAGGTTGCTCCGCCCGCCCATGTCTCCTAGTTTCGCGACACAGCTCGTCGTCGTCAAGGTCAAGGTACCGGCACGTACGGCGTGGAAGAAGAAGACGGCTTTTGCTGTAGCTTTATTAGTTCGTTGAGAGCAAGGCTCAAGGACCGTCGCGTTCGTAGGGGAAGTTGACGGTTGTTCAAAAACGAAGAAACAACGTACGAGCGCGCTGCATGCAGTACGTACGACAGGTGCCGAGGACCACGCGTGTTTGCGGCATTTGCGTAACGTCGGCGTCGGGTCAGGGATGGGGGTATGGGCGTATATATGGCGCCTGCCTGCCGACCGGTCGGCCATTTATACATACAGTACGCCGTGATAGAAGCAGAGGCAGACAAATTCTGTATGCATGCACGTTCTGCATGGCGGCCATGATAGCCGCAGCCCGCAGGCAGCAGATCCCAGACCCGGCCGGCCCGTCTCGCGGATCCATCGCCATCATTCGAGCACTGTAGCAGTATAATAGCAGATCACAATCACATGCATGCATATGGCCGGACTCTGTTTTGGTGCCTGCTGCCAGTGGCACAGATGCGGCATTCACCCCTCACATCGGCCACGCCGGCGCCGACGAGGCAGCATGCAGCAGCCAGCAGGGGCCCCCGGCCGGGCGTCAAGTCCGGGCTCCTCCGGGGACCGGGGTGTACCACGTCCTGGGGGACAGGATCACGCACAGTGCGCGGCCGGTAGCTCACGGGGGACCAGGGGCCGGGTGAGTCGGATCCATGTGGCAACAGGATAAGCGGCACCGCAACGGCGCGGCCGCCGGGAGCGGCGCGCGCGGGTCACCGGGTCCGCGGCCTCGGCGCCGCGGTCGGGCCAGGAACAGCGTCGTCGTAACCGTAACCGCCACGTCGGTCTGGTGGTTGCGTGCGGTGCCCCCTGCCACATTATCCGTGCCGTGTGTTGGGCCGGCGCTCGGAGCGTGGTGGTTGCCATCGATCTGGGTCGAGCTCGAGCAGTGCTGTGGTCGCCGATAAATTAACCGGCCGAGGACCCGAATGATCGAAGCAGGCAGGGGCACGCAGTTTGGCTGCCAAACCTGCGGCAGGCGGCGGCGGAAGCATGCACCATATGCATGCATGCATGCATGCACTCGATCGGGTCGGGTCGGTCTGCTCGTTCTTACGTCGTCTGTCTCACGGATCGACAGACCGCGCGGTGCAGGTCGATCATCGGTCCAATAGAAACGGTGGGTACGGTGCCAGTGCATGCATCCGCGGACCACGCATCCATGGCGCGGCTGTGCACCCGTACACGTGACCGACTCTACTCGACGACGACGAACTTCGGGCTGGCGCTGCTGGTGCATGCGGCTCATGCATGGAGCCGAGTGTCTGGCAGGTACGTCCTAACTGTTGTAAACTATCTGCAGATTTCATGTGATTGATTACCCACACCATTTGATCCTGAGCTATTGTATGCATTTACTTTATGCAAGCACCTGTTTAAATACATATATGTGGTATACGTGAGCTGCACGAGAGTAGATACAAAATAATTCATTTTAAATTTATAGCTATTTTTCTGCATCCGCCGATACGGGCCGAAAACGCCGGCCCGGCTTCGCACGGCCGGCCAACCAACCAGCCAGATTGTGAATGAGAACGAATCTCTGTGAACTGACGACTTCACGCCTGTGCGTCCGTTTCGGTCGATTAAGCAAGTATACATTATAGCTAATTAGGATTAGAGAGGATGAGTAACTGCTAATCTTATGGAGACTTTTTGTTATCTTTGGATGAGATCACCACCGTCTTTTGTCCTTCAACAGTAACGTACCAGGCGTCTGGCGTCGCCGCGTCGGATCGAGCAGGCGCTTCTGGCACATCTCAAAGGCCTCAGGCGTTTGAATTTGTTTGATGACTAATAAGAGGGAGAGAGGGAGGAATAGAGGGCATATTTGCGTCTCTTGCTCGAGTTCACCGCAAATCGCTGGGGCAATGTTTGATTTCGTCCATGTTTGACATATATACATGCATGCAAGGTTTTCGCTTTGCAAGAGACCATTTGATCTAGCTTGCTTTAAGACTGATGGTGTATATGGTAGTAGAGCTACTCTAGCTAGGCTCCAACTAATACCGTTGTATACATATGGATATGGTTAGCAGAACCAATCCTAAATAAATATAAGGAAAGTGCCAGGATCGAGCAGATCACGGATAATCAGCGATCGATCGAGTTAACGCCGCGCGCGTGATCATATCGTATCGTACTAGCTGGTCATGTACATGTGGTTAGCACGTTTCTTTCAAGACGAAGGGAAAATAGCATCCATGCATGCAATGTGCATATGCGTTGGCGTATACATCAGTGTCTATACGACGCATGCAGATGCGCCGCACCAGTCACCACCGCGCCCACCGCCAGTGTACCGACGGACGTCGGGTGTACTCCGATCCACGGACCTGGACCACCAGCATATATATAGAAGTTGACATAAACATGTCACGTCGACGCAACGGCCGAGCCTGGGGTTATGGTGACATGACAGGGACATCATTAATTCTCAAATAAAATTAAACTCACCCTAGACGCAACAATTTTTTTTGTTTGTTAAACCACCGAAAGAGCGAGCGCCTCACTGAATTTATTATTTTTTTACAGGATTTCGGCAAACTGATGTGATGATACAAGGGTACGATCGAGGCATCTGATCTGATGAGACATGAGAGCATCGTCACCAACGGTGCATGTGTTTCTAAATTAAATTAACTCTCTAAATTACCATCGATCGTTTAAACAGATTTTTTGGCGAATAATTGTTTTCTACGTATCTGTATCTCCAAGGGCTTTTTTTTTCCTGTATATCTTGTACGCACTGCAGACTGCATGCAGTAGAATCTCGGAGTTATTACACTTATAATAATAAATTAGAAAATGGGGTTAACCGGGTGGGCTGGGCAATCCTATTCCTACTGGCAGATGAAGAAGAGATAGTGGAAGATAACATTAACAAGGTTCCATGCATTTGAAGAGAATGTGCGCGCACACGAAGCCCATACATAACATAACATACGAACGATTTTTTTTCTTTTCCTTATCCACCGCTAGCTACTCGCTCGCGTGCAGTGGTCACGCGCGCGCAAATCTATACTACTTATTAAGACTACAAAGGTAGCCTGCCTTTTTGTGTTCTGCCTTCCGACGATCTCAACCGTCTGTTCTCTCTCGCCTCCGTTTCGGTCGTCCGTCCGATGCTGCCTACGCTCGCGTGCGTCTCCCTGCTCGTCGCCCACCACTCTCCTGTCCCCAACCTCCCCCGACCTCGCTCCCGAATGGCTCGCCCCACATCTACCGCGTGCCAGCCGCCCTCCCGTTCAGTCCGTCTCCCCCCTCTCCATCCAAAGCCTACGCGCCGCCGCCCCGCCACCGGGCGCGCCCTCATTCTCCTACCTGGCCGTGTTCTCCAACTGCCCGCTCGTCGCCGCAGTGCTCACCTTCGCCATCGTGCAATCCATCAAGGTCCTCACCACCTGGTATGCCCTCTCCCCCTATCTATCTCCACGCGGTGCCCAGATCTGAGCTCCCTCCCTGACGGGATCTGCATCTGCCCACCCTCCTCCGCGCTCGCGACCGACGTGCAGGTATAAGGAGAACCGGTGGACGAGAAGCAGCTGGTGGGCTCCGGTGGGATGCCGTCCTCGCACTCGGCCACCGTCACAGCGCTCGCCATCGCCGTCGGCCTGTAAGAGGGGCTCGCCAGCTCGCTGTTCGCCACCGCCGTCGTCTTTGTCTTCGTGGTTGGTTCCCCTCCCCACTCCCCCTCTCCCTTTCGACACCAAAAAAAACGCGCTGACCATCTTTGGCAAGCTGTCGCCCACCCCACCCCAAAACCCTAGCTCTATTCCATCGCTCCCGTACTCCCTGTTGCGGCGGTTGAGAACAGTGGCGACAAGATCTCATGGAGAGAAGCTATGCAGACCCCAGGAAAGGTGAAATCGTCGTGTGATGGTGGAGATGGCCGATGGGAGGCTCCACCAGCCCTAGGGTGCGACCAACAAGACGCTACTCGCCACTGCGTGGGTCGGCAGTGAGATCTCAGGGAGAGAAGCCATGTAACCCCATGAAAGGCGAAACTGTCGCACGATGGTGGAGACGACCGGCGGTAGGATGCAAGTATGAGCATTTGGCAAAGAGAGTATTCCTCCCCATGCTCCCGCTCCCTCCCGCACCCCACGCTCGCCGACGAGCCGCTCGACCTCGTCGCAGCTTGCCGAGCCGTCATGCGCCCCGGTGCGGTGGTCAACATCATCCACGCCGTCAATCGCTTGTTGGTCCTACGCTCAGTGCATGAGTCCTTCAACTGGCGGTGGTGGAGCAACCGTACTACCACAGCGCATACACAGGACGTAGAGAACAACTCCAGAAGGTGAGCCCCAGATTTCCGCTGCCGTCTTCTCGCCTGAAAAAAGAGGGGCATCTCTATCGCCACCAACCACTAGCAGGCGGCGGACGCTGCTCGCAGCAGGTAACGACGTGCATCAGGGTAATATATTGCAAATAGTTTAGGGTTTCAGTTTCATTCACGAGTTTAGTACATGATTAATGTATTTTCTCGTTGGATTCTGAGCTCCCGGCCTAATGATTAGCGTTGTTTGCACAAAGAACCGAGATCTGTCGTCGAAGACCACCTAACTGTTTCTCATGGCAGACTTGCTTGCTTGCTCTGGCTTGGTTCATTGACAATTTACCACTTCCTCAGTTCCTCTGTTCTATCATTTATGGTGTAGTTTTCCTCTGTGAGAAGAAACCTGTAACCACACATACACGCACATGCATGCCACTCATTGTTTGGTTCATTTAGTTATCATTTACTTTTGGCATAACAGGCACAATAAGCCACTTCAGGCTTCAGTCTGTTCTGTGATTAGCAGAACATTATGGGCTCTAAAGCAGGAAGACTTTTGAGGTATTTTGATGCCAAAATTTTTAGACATACCATCATTGAAGTTGCTCTGATCTGTACAACATTTACAAGATTTACAGAGCTTCAACTAAGTCAACTTGTTGAGTCGCTTGTTACATATCTTTTGCATATGGGAAAAAAATAATAGATAAGGTACTTGGAGTTGGCAAACAATTGTTTGATATACCCTTTTCATATGCACTTGTTTTTTGGTTACCAACCTGCTAGCTAATAACAAGTTTTCACTCATCTCTACCATTTTTCGGAATGGCGACGTCTCTTCGCTATATGTCAATCATAGAGGTAGTGTGAGACACATATTGGCAACTAACCAAATGACTTCAGATATTTGGGGTCTCATCGATGTTCAAACAGAGAATGCACAAAGTAGTCAGAAATGGTAATTATATTGTCATTGTTGTTGCTGGTAGTGATGTTACTTGTTCTACTATCACGAAGGAGAAATTTGATCCAACTGGTGGGCCTTTGCCTAAACTTTCACAAGCTGATTCCAAGCAATGTGTCTGAAATCTTTTTCTTGTGTTGGTAACCACCAGATGCTTGTCAATTGTCAAACTTATTTTGGTTGGCTTATTTTCAAGATTAAATGATCTCTGGTAACTGAGGAGAATGTTGTAGATGTTGATTTTTTCAGAGAAGATTAAACTTAATGTTGGAACCGCATGAACCGCAAATAATAGTAAGGTCCGTAGTGCCACAGGCGTAGGTGTCATGATGAATGATATGAAGAGCAGGTTCTCTGTAAATGGAAAGCCCATTTACCATTTCATGGGGACATCAACATTCAGCCAGTACACTGTGGTGCATGATGTCAGTGTTGCAAAGATCAACCCACAGGCACCCTTAGATAAAGTCTGCCTGCTCGGTTGTGGTGTTCCTACTGGTATGTTCTTTTCATGTATGTTTACTTGCTTTTATATTTGGGATATAAATTGCTAATTCAGGACACATATTTGTCCGCATTGTTTTGAGGATTCCTTGATCCTCAGGAGTCAGGACAGTTATCCTGTCATACATATTGTTGTGTGGCTTAGTGCTAAGTATCTTTGCATGTGATACTTATATATTTGTCTGCCTCGGTGTATTGTTGTATACTTTATTACTACCAATGTTTCTCTCTCATTGTTTATGCCTAAACTGCAATAGTTAGCACCAATATTTTCTTAACATGCGCAATCACGAAGACATTCTTACATTTGTTCATGATCCATGCAACTAGCAAAAAGTTGGTGGTTTTAATCTCATGCAGAAACTCGCATGCCATTTCTGTTTGTGTCTTTGTGATGACGCAAAAATCCCTATTTTTATTCTATGAAATGAATTAATTATGAAAAAATCATACTGCTGCTAGCCTGCTACACTGATTGAACTACTGACAACATGTTTAGCAGCTTCACACTTATACATATCTTTTCTCGTTATCCTCTAAATATTTTCCTATAATAAGTGGTATTTAGTTTGTCCATAGTCCATACATCTGACAAAGTTTAATCATCCAGGTCTTGGAGCGGTGTGGAATACTGCAAAGGTTGAATCTGGCTCAGTTGTTGCTGTTTTTGGCCTTGGAACAGTTGGACTTGCAGTAAGTTTCTCTTATTAGGTCATTGTCATAAACCTGAGTTAGTGGGTAGGATTTTGACTTCTGAGTTTCTCCTTTAGGTTGCTGAGGGAGCAAAAGCTGCTGGTGCTTCTCGAGTTATTGGCATTGACATCGACAACAAAAAGTTTGATGTTGGTATGGTTTACGTCCTCTGCAATTATGTTCTTCGACTCTTTTATTCTTCTCTTATGTTGTTTATCAGCTGATGAAATGGAAAAATTCTAATTTCCTTTGTTTCCAATGCATTGAAAGTGTCCATTTTCTTGTGCAAGTTGTGGAACCTGTTAATAAATTGGGATCACTAACTTCTGTTGCTTTTGTTTCTATTAAAAAAGGACAGACCGAAGTGGGGTCTAGGAAAGGAATAACCGAAGCAAGCCCCACCCCTGCAATTTTTGTGGAGAGGCTGCATTTTTTATCTAACGTGGAACAGAAAATCTCCAAAGTTATATTCTGTAGGGCTAACTCTAATAATTTCTACCATGTAAGCAGTATATCTACTGCCCTAGATAAATAGAAGTTCAAAAGGATATTGTTTCTGAAGTGCAGGAAAACTTGGATGCAACACCTGTAGTTACCGAATCTGAGTGGCTTGATAGTTCTGAATTTCCTGAACCTGATTTTTATTTCCTCGTTAATATATTCCCAGTGGTCAAAGGTGCATTTTGGGGATGTGCAGTTCACTTGTGCTAATCTTTGTCTCACTATTTGTAGCAAAGAACTTTGGAGTTACAGAATTTGTTAACCCAAAAGAGCATGACAAACCGATACAGCAGGTCCTGGTCGATCTTACAGATGGCGGCGTGGATTACAGCTTTGAGTGCATTGGAAATGTTTCAGTTATGAGGGCTGCACTGGAATGCTGCCACAAGGTAAAGCGTTCCCATTGCGGCAACTGGGTGTTGCCATTCCCTTTCGCTTGTTTTAAATTTGGGGGCGCGCACACCTGTAGGGCTGGGGAACCTCCGTCGTCGTCGGTGTCGCCGCCTCTGGCCAGGAGATCGCCACACGACCATTCCAGCTCGTGACTGGTCGTGTCTGGAAGGGAACCGCTTTCGGTGGCTTCAAGAGCCGGACCCAGGTCCCATGGCTTGTTGACAAGTACATGAAGAAGGTACTGCTGCGCTATCACGAGCACTTGCCCAGCCAAGTGTGTTCTCGGCTTACCAAAGTTTGTGCTGTCCGCAGGAAATTAAGGTGGACGAGTACATTACGCACAACATGAACCACGCCTTCCACCTGCTGCACGAAGGTGGCTGTCTGCGTTGTGTGCTGGCGATGCAGATCTGAAATTCCTAAGCTAAGCAGTTTTTGGATATGTGTCGGCATAGACTGTCTTTTGTTTTGGAACTAGAACTCCTTTTTGCCTCGTTAGGCCTGGACCCACTGTATAATGCTATGTTGCGTTGGATGGCTGACGATGGTTACCGCTGTGTTGCTAGCAATGTGGTACTTGATCTGTATCACGGTTGCAAATAAGTGCTGTTTCTAAAACACTCCCTCTCGGTGAATAAGTGATCTGTATCATGTGTGGGGAAGATGTTTACTATGGCAGATAGGGATGAAAATGGTTTCAAAATTTTTTCGATCGGATTCATCGGTAACTGTATTTTTCGAAAACAGAATTGGTTTTCGGAATTTTCTATCAGTATCGGAATCGGTATGGTGTTTTATCGACCGTTTCGTTCGGTTACCGGTTTTTGTTGGAAATTATCAGATGTGTCTCGGAATTTTTTCAGAATTTTCCAGCATGTGATTTTTTATACCAATATACGATACATATTCAAAAAATAAACTATATGAACAAAAAAAGTAAACATATCATTGATTTTTTATTGGCCGAATCAAAATCTTTACAACTTATTAAGGCTGCAAGGGGTAGCCTGCCTCCCTTGCGTTCTGTCGTTAGACAATCTCAGCCGTCCGTTCTATCGTCCTGTGATCTAAGCCGCCCGATCCCATCCACCGACCGCGCAGACATCGTGCTCCCTTCCCCCACGAAATCCCCTCCACTGCACCCAAACTACCCCTCTCTGCGCCCCCGACATCCACGCTGCCTCAGCCGGCCGTCCAGCGCCCTCTCTGTGCCTCCCTCCCCACGCCGCCTCAGCCAGGCGCCATCGTTGGTCCACCGGAGGCGGTAGGGGCGCATGCAGGGTCGCCGGGTGGTATGCGGAGGACCAGAGGCGAGGGCGCGAGGCGATTGACGAGAGGCAGGAGGGGGAGCCGCTGACGAAGACGACAAGCCTGGGACTGCCCCACCGTCGCTGATATCCCGAGCCTGAGCGCCACCGCGAGGCCTGCGTGCCGAGCGCGGGTGGGGGAGGGAGCGCGGGTGGGAGCATCGACGCTGAGAGGAAGACGAAGAAACGACAGCGACTGTGTGCATTCGCTGGAGCTGTGAAAAGGTTAGATGACCGCAGCGGTGGAGGCTTCTGTTGGTCCAGGAAAAGCATTGTAGCTCTCCTATATCGAATTTTTTAGGAGACGAGATAGACAACGGCTAGCGTTGTGGGCTGCACGTTTCCTCCTTTAATTTGGTGGGCGGGGAGCTGAGAGCGAGAGCAAAGCTGTGTGATGCGGCTGCTTCCTCCCCTTCCCTTCCCTTCCTATGGGATGCGCGGAACAGAACTATGAATAGGGCAGGGTACGCGGCAGGAGCACTAGGAACGCCTCAACCGTTAGACTGACTAAAGGAGCAGCCGAGCTTCTGTGGATGAGTTGTGTGTCTGTGTGTGTTACAAAGAGAGAGAGAGAGGGTCAGGTCGGAGTGTGCTTCACTGGTGGAGAAAAGGAACGGTGGGGGAGAGGGGTGATGTGGTCTGGTGGATCCTTAAAAAGGTGATCTGTTTCCCGTCGCACTCCACGGCGGCTGCCTTCACGGAGAAGACACTATCAGATATTTAGATATGAAACTCATCAAATTATTTCCTTTCCATTTATTATTGTTACTAGGTAAGTGCCCGTACGTTGCAACGGAAACATATAATATTATGATAATTTATATACAAATGTGTGTTATAAGAAAAAGATTTTATAAATCCTAGCTAGCCATACATAAATTTTGTTATTTTAATATAGTTATTTCGCCACTACATTGCAACCATCGGTACCATGCAAACTTCTATTTATGATTTTAATAATGCTATATCAATTACATCATTTAGATGCTAATATTATCACAACAAATTATGTACTTATACAAATCTTCTGTTAGTCCAGCTACAAGGGTCCTCGACACTGAGACACCTTACCTTCGTCCCTGTTTGTTTCGGCTTCTGGCAGCTTCTGGCCACCAAAAGCTGCAGCAGACTGCCAAACGCTTAGCTTTTCAGCCAGCTTCTATAAAATTCGTTGGGGGCAAAAACCATCCAAAATCAACATAAACACATAATCGGTTGAGTCATTGTAATAGTAGGAATCTGTCACTTTCTAGATCCTGAGCCCTATGAATAACTTTATCTTCCTCCACACATAATCGTAATAATAACCAGATTCTCCCCACAGCCAGATTCTCCC
Source organism: Zea luxurians (assembly GCA_029449295.1). Lineage (NCBI taxonomy): Eukaryota > Viridiplantae > Streptophyta > Magnoliopsida > Poales > Poaceae > Zea > Zea luxurians. The sequence continues at coordinate 176,783,313 of JAOPSE010000005.1, read as the reverse complement.
TACAGCCAGATTTTCAGAAAAAGCTGGTCAGAAAAAAGCTGAACCAAACACGTATGCATTTGTGGTATAGTGAAGATTGAACTATCGGGGAGAATGCAGAAAAATTTACAGATGATAGGTACTACATATGGTGAGTTCTCAACCTTTGATGTCAGTGTTGGTTGGTCACCTGTTTTTTGTTCATGGACTCATGGAACTGGCGCTCGCTTGTTTCTATGTACAGACAGATGAGGCAACTGGCCATGGTGTAAATGCTGCTTCGACCTGTGCAGTTTATGGATGAAGACGAAGCTGACCTACATATGCAAGCATTGTTTTCTATGGACCAGATCTTGTGTATCCAAATTGAACGGATTGTTCTGATAAATATAGTGTGAAAAGATAAATTATAATATTTGTTCTTGTGCGTCATCGCAACACATTTTGGTGGGGTAATATGAACTTTGATCTATTTTTCCAATTATATTCTAGGCTCTAACCAACTGATCCAAAATGTCACATTGATTGATCCGTGGATTTTGATACTTCTGAATGGAGATGTGTGTTGTGTAATGGCATCTGTATAGAGAGACAGTACACTCAGGGCTGGACCACTGACGACGAACCTCTGTGCAAACTTTGTCAAGGACTTTGCAAGTAACAACTCCTTGTGTTTCGAAGTAAATCCTGTTTTTTATTATAAACAAATAATATTTGGTCACAATAATATTGCTTTACTTGGTTTAGTGGAAGGCTTGCAAAGTCACCAGAATATTTTGAAGATTTATTCTATGGTCTAGCTTGTTTCCAGGAATACATATTAAGAACCAGTGGTAGGACCCTGTGACAGTTGATTCTTCTTTCTGTTATCCACATAAGTGAACAATTTTGTAGGTGCCATTGAATAGTTAGGACTATTTTCAGCTATATAAAATCAAAGAAAATTGCAAGTTAATTCACATATATGTAATAAAGTTTCTTAGTAATTATATGCAGGCACTGTTTGAAATAGAACGTGCCAAGTGCTCCCAATGCAAGCTCGATTGTTGCAAGCTTGTCAAACACATTAAACTCTTACCCTTGAAAAAGTGAGAAGAATACATCAGAAAGGTTGCTCCAAACATTGCAAGTACAAAGAAACTGTGCGTGTTGCACATTGATATCATGATTTTCCATGTTCTTTTGCAAATCTAGGGCTAACAGACGGCTCATCTTAACAGTATAACACACATTTGTACATAAGTTATCATAGTATTATATGTTTCCGTTGCAACGCACGGGCACTCACCTAGTAGAGGATATACGCGCGCAAAAGATAAACAATCATGTTTATGTGTTTGATCTGCTTTCTTTATCTACTAGTTATGGTTAATGTTGAAAATGGAGCATTTTAATTGCTAATATTTATTGCTGCTATAATTACATAGGGCGTTTATCTGAGTTATATACTTATTTTATTTGGAATTAGAATATTTAATATATTTAAATATGTTGGAAACATGCATGTGACTTATTTCTCTAAAACAACAGACACTAGTTTGTGACGTACGTACTGTATATTGCTCCACCCACACACAGTCACACATATCGAGCATGACTGGCACTGTTGTGCCGACCAACACGCTCGCTTGGACGCAGATGTTCGTCTTGGAAAAAGGGTTAGGTGGCGGCTAGCTGTAGGAACTCGTTCGTCGACAGTGTGTACGGTCGGTCACATCGTGCAACAGCACAGCCCGGCCGGCAACATCATCCAAAACGTGTGCAACGGCAACTGGAGCGAACAACTGAGATCGATCGAGTGATCGAGTCGATCGTCGGAATAAATGAACATAATCCACGCCCAACAAACCATCCGATCCATCAAGGATTGGTAGTGGGTTGACGACGTTGACAGGTGTTGCATGCACGCGCGTCGTCGGTGCTGTGATTGGTAGTTAACGAAACACGGCGACACGGTCGACGCGAGAGACCCACCGTCTTCGCGGGAACATCGACAGGTAGCTAGCCTTAGCTTTGGCTTCGTTCGATCGACACGGGTGAACCGTGAAACTGGCTGGAGTCGTAGGCTCGTAGCTAAGCTAGCTAGGCTTCTCTCTCGCTCTTTTTTCCCGTCGTTCCCGATCGAATCGCATCAACAGCGACTGGCTGCTGCGGCATATGGTTGGATTGGAGTAGATGGTTCACCTCTATGTACTCGGAACCAGCCGTATGCATGGTATGGTACAGTGAGTGTGCATGCAACTAGATGGATTCCCTGCGCCCGACGACGCGAGTGTCTGCATACTCTGCACAAACCACCCATTAATACTCTGCTAAACGTGCCGTGTGTATATTTAAGCTGCCGCAGCCTACAGACTAAGGTTGGGATGGAGTTAGGCTCGCACTGCGATGGGACCACGACGGCCCTGTAACTACCAACGGTCGTGGTGGGCCTGGGGCGCCAGGGTCGGCCCACGGGGTCCTGTCGGGAGGGTATCAGCAACGTGGTGGGGGCCGGATCACACCCACCTGACTGCTGCTGCTGCTGTGACCGGGCCGGCCCAACCTCCACACCTACGTCTACGTTGCATCTCGCGACGGTGCCGCGGGCGGACCGGACCCACGGCTGGCTCCGAGGATCCGCGGCCGCGCGCCTCCCATTCCCAGCAGAATGTCATCATACTTAGGGATGGCAACGGGTACAAAACCCGCGGGCATTGGTTTTATAAACCCATACCCGCCAGTAAATAGCAAACCCGTACCCGTGCCCGCAACCCGCATCGGGTACTGTATACAAGCCATACCCGTCACCCGCAGGTTTTATAAACCCGCGCGTGCGCCCGCGGGCGCAATAGACCCACGGCACACCCGCGGATACACCAGACCCGCGAACAAACCCACGTGGCCGCCATACAAACAAGTAATAATTTCAAACACAAGCAATTTCCAAATAGTCCCATACAACAAACATACAACAGTTCCAGTTCCATACATATATAGTTTACAACTTCCAAGACATCAGTTCATAGCAATAATAAATGTCAAACAAGTTATAGGATAACAACCACAAATTTAAGTTTAAACTAATCATCCGAGGCGATACAAGGATCCTCCTTCATTTCCTCTTCAATGTCTTCAAGACATGACCAAAAGCTATTAACATCCACATTATCTTCACCTATATTGTAAAACAAAATACATATTAGTATATAGAAAATTGATTCACTTAGAATATTAGCAAGGCACATTTCCTTACCTTTAAGAGCATGACGAAACCAACTTTGAGTGCACATCAAAGCTTCTAACATTTGTGGTGTGAGACGGCTCCGATGCTCACTTAGAACCCTACCACTAGTGCTAAAAGCTGATTCAGAAGCTACTGTGGTTATTGGAATAGCCAAAACATCACGAGCAATTAACCTCAATGTAGGATAACGAGTACCAGCAACCTTCCACCAACCAAGGATATCAAAGTACTCATTCTCATCATGAGGAAGAGTTTCTTCTTCCAAATAGCGATCTAGCTCATTCTTGCTTTTCACAATGGTTGTTGTCTTTTTACTTGCAGCAAGTGATTTGAATATTGACAAAACAGCAGTTGCACTAATTGTAGTTGTAACAGAAGCGCCACTAGATGATGTACCCACACACTCTTGATCAGATTGCAATAGGTACTGATTTATCATATATAATACAATATTGCAGCAAGCAGATTTAGTTATTCACCTCAAAATGCAGCTTCTAAGTGTCCACGTGTCATCAATAAAATGTCCAGTGACTGCCATATATCCTCTCTTTTGGTTATCGGCTGTCCACAGATCAGTTGTAATAGCAACACAACATCTAATCTTTTGCAAGAAATTCCTAGCTTTTCTTCTCTCCAACCAGTAAAAGCTCATTATATCTTTCCTAATAGTGTTCCTAGTTCCCAATTTGAACAAAGGTTGCAACGAACTAACAAATTTACGGAAGCCATGATGATCCACAATGGACAGAGGGTATTCATGCAAAACAATCATAGAATATAATGCCTTTTCTAGCCACTTCTTGATCAAAAACATAGTTCTCTACAGCTACTTTTCCCTTGTCAATAGCTCCAAATCTCAAATTAGTTTGCACTTTATCACCTAGTTTCTTTCGATAAATGCAAATTTTCAAATGAGTACGAAGGTGATTTGTACCATTTCTTGTATTAGCTGAAAGAAGCTTCTTGCAAAAGTTACACCTAGCCTTCCAAATTCCATCATCATCACATACTCTTGTGAAGTCTTCCCAAACAGTCGAAGTGAGCTTCCTTTGTGATCCATGAGATCGAGTAGCAGCAACACCTGATCCATCTTCACCTTGACCATCTGGCACATCAACAACCTCAATGGAGGCAGCTGCTGCAATTGGGGGAGCAGATGTTGGCGATACTTCATGTTGGCTGCTATTGGCAGGGGTTGCCATCACAACTACAAGAGAACACACATATTCAATTTAACATACCAATTACCAAATGTAGATAAATTCTAGGCTGAAATTGGCACTAAACACTAGAGATCGAGGGCTCGAGGGAGGCTGACCTTGGTCCTTGGAGCTTGGACGGCGCTGTGCCGCTGCCGCTGGATGACTGGTGCTGGACTGCCGCAGCACGACCACACGCTGGGTCCTGGCGACCTGGCCTCCGCGCGCTGGTCTGCTGGAGCGGCCGAGCGGTGCTGTAGGCCAAGCGCTGGAGTGACTGGACGCTGGTCGCGTGCCCGCGTGGGACAGCCGGACAGGGGCAGGGCGGCGCTGTGTGGAGGGCTGGAGGCCGACTGGCCGAGCGCCGGTGGAGGTTGTGCCCCGCGCTAGAGCGGCTGAGCGGTGGAGTGGAGGCTGGACCGCCTGGGCCTGACCGCCTGAGCGTGGCCGCGTGGGATTGTCGTCGCCGAAGCCGGATGGGGAATTCGGGATAGGGGCGGCCGCCACAACGAGAACAGACGGGAGTAGGGTTTGCTGAGACGGAGTTAGGGTTTCTAGCACATATATATATACCGGGTTCGCGGGTATACGGGCACGGGTTTAAACATTTTATATCCGCGAAGATACACCCATTGGGTACACATTTAAACCCGTACCCTTACCCGCGGGTATAAACCCAAACCCAAACCCGCACCCTATAGGGTTTGTGCCCGCGGGCACGCGGGTAATCGGTGCCCATTGCCATCCCTAATCATGCCAGATCTTGGCGCTGCTCACTTTGCGCCGAGGAGCGATACGAAAAGTGCCTGCCTCGAGAGACCACAATCTATCCACAGTTACACAGTGCAAAGCAAGCAAAAAATACTCGGCCAGCAGCAGCTGATACTACTACCTCGCCGCTCTCCTGCCGATACCATACGATGATCGCTCGAGGAAAAATGCGCTGCGCTGGTTGCTGCCCACGCTGCCTTGTCAGTCGTGCAGGTACGTGCCTTTGTCTGGTGGCAGGCAAGGCATGCAGAAATGAATACGGTTTCGTTCGGTCGAGTGTACGCCCACAGACCCGGCATGTGCATTTCGCTGCTCCCAGAATTATTGGCCCGGCACAGCATTTATACAGCGTGTCAGAAAGGAAACTATTATTTATATATATTTTTTGTTTTGGTTTACTTTCCCTGTGTGCCGTGCCGGCGTTAATTCCATACGCCCCCGGCCCGGCCGTGCATGCATGCATGCAGAAGGAAGAACATGCATTTGCATGCAGCGCCCCCCCTGCATCGTCGTGGACGGTTGGACCTCTCTGTCTGTCTGGGCAAATCCGCAAATGCTGCTGCTGCTGCAGCAGCTCGATCCTGCAGTGGCAGGTCACCTGGCTGAGCCGGCCGGTGCCCTCGACGAGACGCGCAAGAGAGAAACCGCCCAACCGAAGGCCACCAACTTCCTGCCTGCCATGGACCGGATAACGTGCGTGTTAATTAGAATCAATGAAGGGCCCGTCGATGTGTGAATGAAAGGGATGTACTAGCGATATTTTAGTCGCTTATTCCAACTTCCTCTATCCAAACATGTGCAGCTCTAGGAGCTATAGCTTAAAAAAAAACTAAAAATAATGGCTAGTTTCATGAAATTTCGAAGTTACCAAAAGAGTGCTTTTAAAAACACTGTTTTTATACCTTCTCATTAAGTTACACCAAAATTACTCACCATGTCATTGGTTACTTGACATACCATTTCATATCTCTTTATCCACCCGCTAATCATCAAGGATAATTAGGGAAACTCACACAGGTTAATTGTATTACAGAAGCTAAAGCCTATGCGTAAGCCAAATACTCTTGAACCGTGCCTTACCAATGTTTTGAAGCTATTTCATGGTGAAGCTAGAAAAACAAAACCGTAATCTTTGAAATGAAGCCCTCTCAAACAGAGCCTTAGAGCATCTCCAAGATACTACTAGCTAAATAGCTTGTCAAGCTAAACTTTAGCTACTTAATAGGAAAACAACTCTCCAATAAACTAGTCATTTGACTTACCACGCTATCCGGCTCTCTAAAATTGACTATCTCACTAACCAAATTTGGTAGCCAAACTAACTTGTATGTTGGAGAGTATGTTGAAATGAGATATTATATATAGAGTTTAATATTTATAGAGAGACAAATAAAGAGTAAAAAATAAAAAAGTCTCTTGAAGATGCTTTTACTAACAAGACCACACTATGTCCCTATCGAACCATCCATCGGGGCGTCAGAATTAAGATGGATTAGCTACCACACGTTGCGTTGTTGATCTGAACGGTGATGTGTGGGACGACGATGGTAGTATGGCGCTGGAGCTAGGGGTCGCCCCCATCCGGCCATCCCCAGTCCCCACCCCCAGGGCCCCAGCCCACCCCACACACCCCACCCCACCCCACCCCCGAAATTGAAACCTGGCTGGCTGATAGCTAGCTGAGCAGAGTGGGCGCCGGGGAGAGAGAGACTAATACTTTAATCTGCCGCCAAGTTTCAAATTTCAAATGATGCGCGCGCATGCACCTCTTGCCGACCATCAACAGAGCCATACATAACCAAATTAAAAATATCCCCCGACAAACCTAGCTAATTAGCACCTACTCCTAGCTACTTGGATCGACGTGTCAGCCCGGCCGGCCCCCTTCATTTCACCGGAGGCTGGGCCCTGGGGGAGGAGATCAACGGCGTGACGTGAAAAGGAGCTCGCGCTTGCTGAAACTGAAAGAGATGCCAGAGCCTGCAGATGACTGGGTGGCAGCTCAGCACCTAGATCTAGCTAGCTAGCTAGCTCATGGGTCGCGTATATATGGGAATTTGCCACGTCGATCGAGGAGTAGCATCGAAGCAAATTCGAGACCGACCGATCGATCGAGCTGTGAAACTAGCTAGCTAGCTAGGCAGCTGATCCATCTCACGTACGAGCTCCTGCTGCATGCACAGCACAGACGATTTCACCAGCGAATTCAACGAAAGAGATGGCCCGGCCGAATGGAAGCCCCCGGTCCCACCGGATCAATATCTATCGATCCATCGTCGGGGTCGTTTCGACAGCGCACCCGATCGAAATAGGTTCAGTCTTAGTCGGCAACCAATATATATATATATATAGTCGGATCCGTACGTCGTCTGAAACGGTTCTTCTTCTTCTTCTTCTTCTGGCCGGCCGGCAGTGAAACGCGACAGCTGAACGTCCGGACGCCACACGTCCGTCGTCGGCGATCGTATCGCAGAAGATCGAGGAGGAGGAGGACTGGAGGATGGCTCATGCATATGCATGGCTGTCATACTCATACGACATCTTCTTGCAGTACTGCCATCTCTCTCTCTCTCTCTCCGAGTCTCTGTATTATTCGAAGACCATTCCATCGCCGACAATAAGCATGCATGTGACGTTGGACGACTTTGCAGCAGGCGCGGGTCGTCACTGGGCCGTGGGAGCACGATCGAGCATATATATATTCTGTCTCTCGACGACGACGGACGCTCACCTGACCTGCGCAGCAGCTGGTTGCTTCCCCATGCATGCGGGCGTACGCTACTAGCTCCTCTTCCCTCCGTATCTCTGAACGTACGGTTGCCTGTACGAGACGATGGTACACGCACAGTCAAGCTAGTACGCGTGTCGTCCAACAAGCTCAGGTTTCACCATATCCACACCAGCTCACGTCAATAATATGCTGGCGTCGTGCAACAGATTCTACTCGACCAGTCAGTCCACTAGCATATATACACCCGACCTGGTCGGTAAGAGATGCCAAATGCTAGCTAGCTCTCAAGGGAGGAAAAAAAAAACACGACCAGGAGAAGCAGGGTCAAACGGCGAAGCGTGGCGCCTGCCTTTGGATCTGTCTGGATAAATAGGCCACTGTACGCTTATTACAAGATCTCGTTGTGAACTGTATGTATATGTACTCTAGCGACACAGGAGGGGATGGAATGGATGGATGGGGGAGCCCAGCCCAGCCCAGCCCAGCCCAGTACACTTTTTTTTTTGGGTGTGTGTGTGTTTTTAACAGATTTTCGCGGTGTCAGTAGCGCGCGCGTGTGTGAGAGAGAGAGACGGAGCACGGTAGTGGGCCGTACCATACCAGTGGCAGTTGTCCCCTCTCCCTCTCCCTCTCCCTCTCGCACCGATCCGAGGGCCGACGCCTATTTAACCCAACCTCCCCTCCGCGCTCCCAAACCCCAACCTCCCTTGGTTTGGCTGGCGGCTAGCCCCGAACCAAACAAAAAAAATAAAAATAAAAACCAACTCTCCCATTCGGCCATTTCCCATCTCGCCTTCGCTTCCCACGCCCCTCCGTCCCGCCTCGCCGCGGCAGGGCACCGCCGCCAACCGCCCTCTCCCACTTCGACTCGACCGCGCGCGCCCCTCGCCCGCCCGCCAGGAGGAGATCGACCCTCGAACGCGTCATGAAGTACGTGCTGGTGACCGGCGGCGTGGTCAGCGGGCTCGGGAAGGGCGTGACGGCCAGCAGCGTCGGGGTCGTCCTCAAGTCCTGCGGCCTCCGCGTCACCTCCATCAAGATCGGTAAGCCCGCCCGCGTCCGTTTCTGGTTTCTCCCTCCACGCCCCTCCTCTCTCCGGTCAAACTGAAAAGAGAGAGAGAAAAAAAGAGAGAGGGTGGCAAGGGAGAGTAATGGCGGCCGGCCACGTGATCGCACAACGCCGGAATGGCCTCCCGCCCTCCCCGTACAAAACAAAAGCCGTTCCGCTCCGGCCGTTTTTTTATTCCCCTGGCCTCCTCCCATGCGTACGTGTGCCCGCTTCCGTTTTTTGGCGGTTCGGGCATAAACTACTCGCCGCCCTCGAGATCGTCGTCACAAGTTGAAGTTGGGGTGGGCGTGGCCGTGGCCGTGGCCGCGTGGGGGAGGTTCACACTTCACTAGGGTGCCGCCCACGTTGCTAGGACCGACTCCATTTCCATCGAGTAATGAATGGGGGCCTCATCTGATATGGGGCGCTCTTGACGGTCGCCTTCGCCTGCTCTGGGACATGTATGTGGATAAGGCTTCATCTCATGTGGCGTCGTTTTTGTACTACCTAGTAGGCACCTGTAGCTTTCCATGCTTTCTTATTATCAGTCACACCCAATTTCTTTTTTTTCCCTGCTGTATCGGTGTGCTACTGCATACTACAACTGCTGTTACCTTGGCCGGCTTGTTTCCTCTGTCACAGTACGTAGTAGCAGTGCTACAAAAGCAATTCTACCTTTTCTTCCTCTGGTGGTAGCCAGCAGCCAGCGACGAGTCGCCGCTCGCTGCTTTGCTCAAGTAGGCATCTGATTCCGATCCTGTGCCACTGTCACTGTCTGGGTTCCTTGGAGCACATGAACTTCTCAGGCGCACAGTTGGTTTTTTTTATTGGGGCTGGGGGCAGTAATGCAGGTCAAATTTCCCATCCCGTGCACTGGAATTTTGTCCGCACTGGGAGACTCTTTCTTGTTTTTTTTTTTTGTCTCTTCACGCGGACCAAGTGCTCAGCACCTTTCATTTCTCGCGTCTGTCTCTCTCAGTTTGCACAAAAACGTTTTCTACCCTGTCTCGTCTCGTCACGTCCCGGCAGTCCGCAGACTTGCCCCGTACAACTTGATTTCACTGCAGGTTTCTACGTTGATCGAGCCAGTGCCGTGGAGACTTGTGACTCTTGAGTTTCTTTTAATCTGTTGGGTGCTCTGGGAGATGATACCGTTTTTTCTGAACTGCTTTCCCTGTCGCTGGTGATGTGCAGATCCATACCTCAACATCGATGCCGGAACCATGTCTCCGCTCGAGCATGGCGAAGTGTTTGTTTTGGACGACGGTGGTGAGGTACGAGTACGATTCACACTGCATATAGTAGTCCTGTGCCTACTTTCTTTTTCCCTGCACGTACTTTCTTGTTCACGGTACACCCATCACCACATTCCACAACTGGAGATTTGAGCAATCGATTGTTTAGACCAGTACCAAGTGGCACACGTCTGCAGCTGCACGATACCGCCACATATCGTCCCTCCTTGGTTTACAGCTTCAACTTTCACGGACTGGTCGTCAGTTCTAGCGCTTCATACACCTGTCCTGCTGTCCACTTTTCTCCAACGTGTTAGAACTGTACTATCTTTGATGGCTAACAAGACTTCATTTTGCTCCAACCCTTCTTTTCAAAGGTGGACTTGGACCTTGGAAACTACGAACGATTTCTGGACATCAAGCTGACTCGTGACAACAACATAACCACGGGGAAGATCTACCAGGTGAGGGAATAAACAGCCTCTCTCAGAAGCCCACACAAGGCTGCGAGCTAACCTGCTAGTTTATATATATATTTTTTAAAAAAGGTTGTGGCTTATGCTTCACCTTGACATTTTTACGAACTAGGAATATTCGGTGATTTTTCTTTTGCAAGGAGGTTGGGTGCTTCTTTACCTCTGAATGTTTAATGGAACCCGCAAATCTTTTGTGATGTTGCTTTTTCCATTGTAAGATCTGCTACAGTTCAATACTGCACGTGGGCAATCATCTGGTCCTTAGTCAGCCACTGCTGTGATGCTGTCTAAAGCAATTGGTTGGTGGAAAGCATATCAGGTTGATAGTGCACTAATCATAGGCTTGGACCCATTGTAGATCTGGATGCTTGCTTTACTGCATCTGCAAATTGTTCTGGAGGTCTATTAGTGGTTGAAATATGTGCATATAAGTTGTAACACATAATATAATTAGAATAGATTATGACATCCTGATACTAGAAATATGGTTTAATGAAAGTGGGTAGCTGTCGTCTATCACTTTGTCTCGACAAAATTTAGGACCACCGGAGCATATGCTTATGTATACCTTATGAGATATCATTGATTTAATAATAGAACTGGTAATAACTTTTCTACTAATGTTTCAAAATCCGCAGTCTGTTATTGACAAGGAACGTAGAGGGGATTACCTAGGAAAAACTGTTCAGGTGAGGAATGCTTATCAGAACAGAGATTTCCATGCTTTTCTGTAGCCACGGAAAAGATGCCGACTGTTACCTTGGCTTTACAAATTAGAGTTCATTCTCTTTATCAGGTTGTGCCGCACATCACAGATGAAATACAAGAATGGATCGAACGTGTGGCAATGAATCCAGTTGATGGCACAGAAGAGCCAGCTGATGTTTGTGTCATAGAACTTGGTGGCACTATAGGTAAAAAATCATTCTGTATGGTTGAAGGAAATCGAAAAATAACATATATTAGTTTGCTCAATTGTTCCCATACCTGTAAGTATTAAGGTGCAGGAGACAAAATATTTTTGCCGCATAACGACAGTGACATTCTTGATGCAGGGGACATTGAATCAATGCCTTTCATTGAAGCATTAGGTCAATTTTCATACCGTGTAGGTAAGGAAACTGTAAATTTCTGTAATGTTTTCCTTGTTTTACTTATATTTTTACTCAAGGATGGTGACCCAATGTCTATTTGCTATTAAGATAAATTGTTTATTGATGCACTCTTGTGAAAACTGCCAGGGCCTGGAAACTTCTGCTTGGTGCATGTCAGTCTTGTACCAGTTTTAAATGTGGTTGGTGAGCAGGTAAACTTCTCCTGATTTGGGGTTACAGTGTTACTTTTTATGTCCCAAACATATTATTCCTGTTCAGAAACTAATACTGTTGTTTTCTCTATTACCTAGAAAACAAAGCCCACCCAACATAGTGTTCGTGGACTCAGAGGTCTTGGACTCATGCCTGATATTTTGGCATGCCGTAGTACACAGGTATACCACATAATTTGTATCTGTATTTGCATTCCGTGCCTCATCTGAACCTTTAAATGCTGATGGTGGCTCTATAATGGTTTGCTCTGTGCTTTTTGGCAGCCACTTGAAGAACATGTGAAAGTGAAGCTCGCACAATTTTGTCATGTTCCGGTAAAAATGTTGCGTGATCAAGGCTTTTTTTAAAGATACCAAGTCTGCATCATGCAACAGCAATACTGACTTTGATTTTATTTGGCAGATATCAAATATCATTAATCTCCGTGATGTAACGAACATTTGGCACATCCCTTTGTTGCTCAGAGTATGTCATATGAAATTACTTGTATGCATGATTGTCAAATTCTCATTTGACATGGTTAACCTGAAAGCTTTTCTCTCTTTATAGGACCAGAAGGCCCATGAAGCTATTTTGAAAGTGTTAGACCTTCAGTGGTATGCCATTGGACCAAAGTATTATAAGCTCTTCCAGTTGGCTTCTTTTCTGAGAATACTTACATGTATTATTTCTTCATGCGTGCAGTGTGGGTAAAGTTGCTCGAGAACCCCAGTTGTCTGAATGGACTGAAAGAGCCAGCAGATGTGACAGATTGAAATCTCCGGTTGGTTTGTTGATCATTTTAGCTGCTGTTTCCAATGTTGAAACGACTCCCTTAGCCTATTTGTACTACACAGTGCTTGATATTATGGCATGAAAATCCTTTTCAGGTTAGGATTGCTATGGTTGGAAAGTATACTGGCCTGTCAGATTCCTACCTATCTGTTATCAAGGTGCCATTACTGTTTTATATCTTATAACACATACAGTTTTCAACCAAACTGGTGGGCCTTATCTATTTCTTCTGCTTCTGTCAGGCTCTTTTGCATGCGTCGGTTGCTTTGGACAGGAAACTTGTGGTAGACTGGGTTCCTTCCTGTGATCTTGAAGATTCTGCAGCAGAAGAGGTCAGTTTTTTTATACCTTATCAATTGTTCTTTTCCATATCTTAGAGAATTAACTGGTACTAATTGGGATACCGTCGCATTTTCAGAATCTTGAAGCCTACGAAAAAGCATGGGAATTGTTAAAGGTAAGCACAAAATGTCTTCTGGTGGCACACCACTAGCCCACTATATAAAAATCTGAACGAGTTTTTGCACCTCAGGGTGCAGATGGTGTGTTGGTGCCAGGGGGTTTTGGAGACAGAGGAGTTCAAGGGAAAATTCTGGCTGCAAAATATGCGCGAGAAAACAACATTCCATATCTTGGCATTTGCTTGGGCATGCAAATTGCAGTGATTGAGTTTGCACGTTCTATCATGAAGTTGCACGGTGCTAACAGCACAGAGTTCGATCCAACCACAAAAACACCATGTGTTATTTTCATGCCAGAGGTAATTATTTTGCTACAGCTGCTAGTGTAGTTACCTAAATTCCTTTTTTGTTGAAAACTAGCTGTATTAGTTCCAACCATGCTTCTGTTGTTCCGAAGGGGTCAAAAACCCATATGGGGGCAACAATGCGCCTTGGATCAAGGAGGACCTTTTTTCAGGTCACTAACTGCAAATCTGCTAAACTGTAAGAAGCACTCCCACATCTTTCACCAGTGTTTCTGCAGGAGTTTTACATCTGGTCCCTCTTCCACCATTTGATTATCTATGGAGTACTCGGGAGATAATTGCTTGAATTCTGAACTGCCTTAGGTATGGGAATGCTAGCTACGTTGATGAAAGGCACCGCCACAGATACGAGGTGAATCCTGATATGGTCCCAGAATTTGAGAAGGCAGGGCTTTCTTTCGTTGGCAGGGATGAAAGTGGTAAACGCATGGAGGTATGGATGCCAACACTTTCCATGAAGAATGAACCATGGCCTAGTCTGATGCATTTTCTTTTAGGAAACCTGGTCTCACGTATTTGATTTGTCACATTGCAGATTATCGAACTGCCAACTCATAGGTTTTTCGTCGGTGCACAATTTCACCCTGAATTCAAGTCAAGGCCCGGCAAGCCATCTCCGCTTTTCTTAGGTAAGACATCCTCAAACCGTCTACTTATTTTGCCTGTTTAACTATCTGTTGCCTTTGAAAGAAATTTAAACGTCTGAACAATTAACGAAAATCTTGGCAGGATTGGTAGCAGCGTCATCAGGTCAGCTTGATCACCTGCTCCAACCTGGCCTTATCAGTTCGACTGGCAGACACACCTGCAGCAAAGGAGGAGCGCAAAAATTAAAGGCTGGGCACGTCATGAAGCCACTGAATGGCCTGGTGAACGCACACTATTCAGCAACCGGCAATGGCGCCATCCCCATCTAGCAGCGCAGAGCTGCGACGCGTCGCGTGCTTGTTTGGGATTTCTCATCTACCATTACTGCTTGTTCTTTTTTTTCCCTTTCCTTCGAGGGTGTTCTTCCGTACGTTCTACCAGGCCAACTGAGAAGAAGAGAAGAGCTGTTTGCTCTAGCGACACGGGCAGCCGCGTTTCCGATGTTTTAACGTGGAAGCATTTGGCATGGAAGCTGTCGCATGCATCAAGAGGCAAATCTAGCAGGTTAGCTAGAGTTTTAGTAGTGGTAATCCGATTTTATATGCTGGTTGATTTGTTCGTTTGTTTGCTAAGATTACAAGGGCCGGTGATGTGCAGCTAGCTGGTAGTGTAGCCTGCCGTCTCGCCTTATTTGTACATTGTAAAACAACTGCTACTCTCCATTGACTGACTGAATGGACGAGTATAAACGTATTGGACCAACATGCCGTGTGTGTGTTTAGTTTATCACTGGTAGAAAAGCTACTATCGAATGCCAGTTTTATATACAGGCGAGGCCGATATAGAAGGGATTTTCAGTCTAAATTTGAATCGCATTTTATTTAAATTCCAATCTATCCCGCTAGCGTTTCATCCCACTAACCTTTGCGCGAATTCAAAACTGACTGGGTAAATTGCCTCGCCTTCCTAAGTTCCTAATTCTAAAATCTATTGCATCTTTGGATGTTGATGGGTAAAATGGAAGATCCATCTTAGCACGGTGATCCATCTTAGTTTCGGCTACCCTAAGTTTCTACGGTTCAACTTCTCTTCTATTTTACGGCGATCCATCTTAGCACGGTTTCTATGATAAACATATAAAACTAAGTTGAGATCAAGTTTACATGTATAAAATACTATGTGGATTAGACGCTAAACGTGAGCTAAGATCGAGTATAAATGAATTGAGTTTAGGGTTTAGTCACAAGATCGAGTTTAGGATCTATAGTTTAAGGTATTGGTTTTTACATGACCCTTTAATATCGTTTTAGTACCAAATTTTCAGAAGAACCGGTATTAAAGATGTATTTCATAGCTTTAGCATCGATGGAGCTTCAAAACTTCATGTGCGAAACCCTTTCAATTGGGTGTGGTAGGCCGACGTCATAGTATATGTTAGTGTGAGATGTTTATGGCATAAGCTGAGTTGTTTAGACTTTCTCCGACATTTTGTAAACCAGACAACTCCTAAATTCTGCGGAGCTTCGGCCTGCAACCATGATGAAGTTCAGAAAACTGCCTTTTTCCATTCCCAATTGATAATTTTTGTGGCAGCTGCAAACAGTTATGGTCAAAACCCTAACATTTATACGGAAGCTTATTTTCGCTCTTGAGAGCATGTTTGGCGTTAGCCAAAGGATTTTAGTCATTCCCTCTGGCTCCTAAACAAGTTTAGAGCCTGTTCGCTTCTTCAGGAATGAACCCGTATTCAATCCAGCTCATCAAAATTTATATAAATTAGAGAAGTAATTCGGCTAGAAAACATTCCAGGGCTCCAATCCGTGAAAACCGAACAGAGCCTTAAGATGCCAAGACGGCAAGACCTCCAAGGCGCGTGCAAGCTTTGCAGAAGATTACAAACTCATCGAGATCATGAGATTGTGTTACTAGAAAATACCTGTCATGGCAAGGTTAATGGATAGCAAAATATGGCAGCACATAATTTGGCACAACATGCTAACATGAATGCGCTCTAATTTCAGCTCGGATGATCTTTGTATCCAACATGATGGTGCTTATGGACTACAATAAACACTATCTAATTATGCTTCATTAAACACCAATTTTCTCGCACAAAACGTTACATTCCTCACACAGAACATTACAATTTAACAGCTCAGTGCTTAAACTCATCCCTCATTTAGCATTAGCATCTGGAGTATGTGTGCATACAGCTTGAACTCAACCTAGTACTAGCTAGCTAGCTAGTTAATCCTCTTTGTTTGGATCCTCACAAGCGACAACCCATGCCTTCTAATTTCTCATAATCTGCCTCAGTGGTTTACCTTGCAGCGTTAGCTATACTATAAATGCATGATGAACTACTGCAGCCACAACACAGAGTGTTCCTCCGGTTAGTAGCTGACCGGCCGGCGACGTACGCACTGCGCTAGCAATGGCGCCTCCACGGCGGCCGAGCATGGGGCGGCAGAAAATCGAGATCCGGCGCATAGAGAGCGACGAGGCGCGGCAGGTGTGCTTCTCCAAGCGGCGCGCGGGGCTGTTCAAGAAGGCCAGCGAGCTCTCCATCCTATGCGGCGCCGACGTGGCCGCCGTCGTCTTCTCCCCCGCCGGCAAGGCCTTCTCGTTCGGCCACCCCTCGGTGGAGTCCGTCGTCGACCGCTTCCTCGCCTCGTCCACCCCCTCGCCTGCCGGTGCCGGTGCCGGCCACTCCTCCGCCGGCGGCGGCGAGGACCGCGCGGTCTCCGAGCTGAACCGCCAGCACGGCGACCTGCGCGCGCAGCTGGACGCGGAGAAGGCGAGGCAGGAGCGCGCGGACGAGGCCATCCGGAAGGAGCGCGAGGCCGGGAGCCCCGCCATGGCGTGGATCGACGCGGACCTGGGCGCCATGGGCCACGACGACCTGGTCGCGTTCTGGGCCGCGCTGGCCGGCGTGCAGGCCGCCGTGGCCGCCAGCGCCGACCAGCTGCTGCGTGACGCGCTGCTCGTCGGGCGCAGGGGCCGGCAGCAGCAGCAGCCAGCGGCCCAGCTTGGCGGTGGTGGTGTGGCCTTCGACGTCGGCGCGTTTGGCATCGGCGTGCAGGTGCCGCCGCCTCCAGGATTCGCTGGCGTCGACCTGCAGGGGTTCGGGGGACAGGCTGCTGCCATCCTCGGCGCCGGCGGCCCCTCGTGAGGTGGTGGAATGGAATGCATGTGCGCGCAGTTCGCTCGAGTTGTTGCATTCGCATGGAGGACGCGTCGTGCCTATGTTAGGTTTGGAGATAACATCGCAAATTTGCAAACACTGTTTAAATTAAATTTGATGTGTGCTTCATGCTTCTCTCCTATCCTGCTGCTGCTCGTGATCGTGATGCATTCATTGTTCGTTCTCAGCTGGCTTCGGAGCATCATTCTCGCTCAATGACACTGACGTTATCTGACAAACAACTCCATAGTAGTCCTAACAAAAAGTAGTTCTGGAATCTAGATGGACGAAGTCTCTAATTCCAACAGGTAGGTAGCTCTCCAATCGTCACCCTCTCAGCTATTGTTTTTCAAAATCCATCAATTAGTTCTGTGTTCGTGTCAGATGATTGATTGTCACCTACGAGTATTAAATAATCTAATTACAAACCTAATTGTACAGATAAAAGCTACTCATTATGTACTTAGCAAATGTTTACTATAGCATTTATTACAACTAATTAATATATAATTAGCAAATGTTTACTATAGCATCACATGGATGAATCATGGATTAATTAGGATTAATAGGGTAGTCTTGTCATTTAGTCTCCATTATGTACTTAGTTTTATAATTAGATTATATCTAATACTTTTTTAACTAGTACAAAACATCCGATTTAGAAAGGCAGTCTGCAGGAACATGTCAGAAAAGGTGTCACAAACCAATTCCAATGTTTAGCACGATAAAAGCCGGTAACGGGTCTTTCGAAATTGACAAGTAACAAAAATCCAATGGCTAGCGCGAAATCGGACACAGATGAAGAGACAACCAGAAATCATTCTGAATGGGCGACCTTTTATTTCAAACGTATCAGATAATCAGGTAAATGAGTTCCCATAATCGCGGAAATCTACGGCAATCTCCAATTGGTAATGGTAACGGTAATGATAATGATTTGGCATACTGCTGCAGCCTGCAGATGTTCGCCTAGCTCAGGCCTCCTTCATTCAGGGTGGTGGCACAGGGAAAGAAAATGGCGACATAATAAAAACGGTTCGAAAGCGTCGCGCAGGAAAGCACCACAACTTCGGCAAGGATTTCAAAGGTTCGAGTTGGCTGCCAGCCTCGATCTGAGCTCGTCAGCAACAGCGTCAATGAACTCCTCCGTGTTCAGGTAATGGCTCCTCGTGATACTGCAGCAGACATCAGTCAATACAAAATCACGAGGTGTGTGCCACATGAATGGGGCAGCAAGACAAATACTACGGCCACGTACTTTGAAGATCCGTGAACGAGAAGGGCAAGGTCCTTGGTCATCTTCCCAGACTCGACGGCTCCAACGCAGGCAGCCTCAAGCTTCTGGGTGAAATCAAGTAGTCTAGCATTGTCATCAAGCTTTGCCCTAACCCACACACACAAGAAAGGGGAATGTATGTTGATTACTGTGAAAACTGGAAGCTGCAAAATTTGTAGGTCTGGATAACGGATAAATCCGAAGCGATGCATCTCACGTAAGTACTAGAACTGTACGTGATGGTCATACAAACCTGTGTGCAAGTCCTCTTGTCCACGCAAAGATTGAGGCAATACTGTTCGTACTGGTTTCACCTCCTTTCTGGTGAACACGGTAATGACGGGTAACAGTACCATGGGCAGCTTCAGCTTCGATCGTCTTTCCATCAGGGCACACCTGGGACAAGGTTACATGAACGAGTTCAGCATCAACCTCTAATCTAAACACTTGCAAAGTCTAAAACTATCCAAGTAAAATACACTCGTTTTCTTCTTGTCTGACCAAATTAGTAACAACATGCCTGATAACTGAGAAATTTACCAATTATATCATGACAAATACTAAAAGCAAATTTAGTGACCTACCAGTACCGAAGTCATCAAACCCAATGAGCCAAAACCTGCAGTTAAAGACTCATATAATCAAATACATCACTTTTTAACTAAGAGCAAGAAAGTAGCAAGTGTTACTCAGAACTTGAGAGTCCAGACTGTAAAAACTGAGGCAAATTGTAACCTTGAGCTAAGAAATCGCTCTGCACATCTCCATCATAATTCTTGCAAGCCCAGACATACCCTCCTTCACTCTTAAGTGCGTATGCTACCATGTCATCGATAAGGCGGTGCTCATACCTACAGGCATCAAAGACCAAATGACAAGAAAGACCTTGGGACTCGCACCTTATTAAAGAAAAAGATGGGATTTGAAACTATACCATATGCCGGCAGCTTCAAATTTGGTTTTCCAACCAGCTTCATACACCTCCTGGAAAATGTCCTTGAACCTGCAAACAAATCAAGTACACAGGTAAACATGCTGCGCCAGAGAAAAGGCACCGTCAGTAAGACCTGAAAAATAATGAGAAACAGTTTAGCAAAACCCTTACCTGCCATCATATTTCTTCAAAATAGTGTTTTTGGTGCTAAGATACAATGGCCATTTCTTTTCATAAGCAGTGGCCATAGAAGCGTCAGCAAAGGCATGGATGGACTGCATAATTACACAAATACTGAGATGATAAATCACAAGAGGAGCACATTATATATGTCAAGTAATGGAATAGTAGCAAGCACCAACTGCACCTCGTCAGTGTTGTACATTGATAAGGCAACTCCTCCTGCACCAGTGAAGTTGAACACTTCCAGCTCAACCTGCTCTTCTTTTCCCTCTATCAGTAACAACAAAGGGCAAAGGGGAAGATGTCAATTATTTACAGGATTCTCTCAGCAGAATTTTAGAAAATGAATCATAGGACGTTTAATAGGACAAGCATTTCATTGATTCTCAAATGCTGAGTGATTCATACATACATACCAAACACTAATTTAAGCTTCCCCGGCCCCTTGATAACTGCATCAGTTGCCCGGTACTGATCGCCGAATGCATGCCTCCCAATGCAAATGGGCTTTGTCCACCCTGAATTCACAAACAGTTCAGTTTACAAGACAATTACATAAATGAGTACTCCTATGATTATGGTCTTCCTTCCTTACCTGGAACAAGCCGCGGGATGTTTTTGCAGATGATTGGTTCTCTGAACACAGTGCCTACACGCAGCGAGCACATGAATAAAACTGTCAGTCCCGAGGACCCAAGAAATGTTACACTTAAAGGCTGCAGCAGCATCTTACCATTCAGAATATTCCTAATTGTGCCATTTGGGCTCTTCCACATAGCCTTCAAGCCAAACTCCTTTACCCTTGCTTCATCTGCCATGGATTTTGATGTGATGTCAGTAAATCTAGATTCTCTTAAAACCTTGTCAGCAGAACAATAACCCAAATGTACCTGGTGTAATGGTGGCACACTTGATAGCCACATTGTACCTACAAATAATGGAGAAGCATAAGCAATAGAAAAGATAGGTGCACGATGCAGCAAAATATTCAAAGCCCGCAATACCAGACTACTGAAGCAACAACAGATAAGCAACTGGCTGTGTAGCAAAAAGGCCCTTAAACACGCCACTTTCTCAAGGAAGACTTTTCCAGTGATTAAATGACTTATGGAAAAAAAAGTTGAATCGACTATGCATATTCCACCACAAACACTTGTTAGACAACGTAACTAAACACAAACTTGAGCATCTGGATTTGATATAAATAACACCGAGCCACAACACTCTTTTCTGTGCTTTGCTTTCCATTTCCACTTTCTTAAGGAAGTGACAGTAACGTGCAATTCTTACTTGAGTGTGGCCTCCGCAGCCTCCACTGTGACTTTGTCGTCGGTGGCATCACGGTATGGAAGCCCGAGGTCAAAATATTTGATGTCGAGGTCTACGAAAGGGAATATAAGCTGCAAGAAATTCAATCGACAATTTAACATCCCAGCAACCCGTGGGGAAAAGATGGTCCTCTCAAGGAACAAGAGCACAGGAAGCAACATCTAAGGACGACGGAGATAGAGTCAGTCACGTTCCAATTACCTTGTCCTTGATAGATTTCCAGAACACCCTGGTCATCTCATCGCCTGCAAGCGAAATTCAGCAACAAACGTAAGCAGACAAGCTGGATTAATCGCTGAGTGAACAAAATCCCGGACACTAGCGAGACTAGCGTATCTGATCCAAGGTCCTCGTCTACTAGATCCACGGGATCTCATGTGACGCTTCGACTAAAGCCACGGCTGGAGTTAGAGCGACCGGAAGAGAGGACGCGGCACAAGGCAAACGACGGAACGCAGCAGATCTGTTGTGTGGCGAACAGGACAGGACAGGTATCCCGCTTACCGTCCATCTCGACGATGGGGTTGGCGACCTTGATCTTGTTGAAGGCCATGGCCAACCTGGTTCGCCTGAAGGACCGGGATAGGGCGGCGGCGGCGGCGGCGGCCGAGACAGCCGGCGGCTGGACGGGGTTGGTGGGTTTCTGAGGAGGAGAAGATGACAGGACAAACAGGGGGTCATCATCAGTTGAGGAGTGGGACGGTTTTAAACGAGGCGCGGGAGTGGGGCCCACTGCCCGACGTAGAGATTTTTTTCGTCAAATCAAAAATACAAAACGGGTTGCCTGCCCTGTAGTGGGTTTCGGGGTTTTCTCCCTCGACTCAGCAACTGTTGTACAATCAAATTTTTCGTTTAATTAAATTACTAAAAATTATAAATACATTTTATTAATTACTCTATTAGAGTATCAAAGTTTGATTTGTTTTATATTAAAGGATATAAAAAGAGTACAATCTGTCCACTGTAGTAAATGATGAAGAGCGTCCATAAAATTTTGCAACAAAAAAATCATGATTGCACGAAACACTTAATTGCACAATGAAAGGGAATTAGACTTACACCTATTTCCTAAACTAATTTTGAAGGTTGAATTGCCCAACACAAATAATTGGACTAACTAGTTTACCCAAGTTTATAAGTTCTACAGGTACAAAAGGTTCACCATAAGCCAATAAAAAGGACCAAGAAAAAGGGTTCAAATAAAGGAGCAAAGGGACAACCGAAGGCACCCTGGTCGGGCGCAACGGACTGTCCGGTGCACCACCGGACAGTGTCCGGTGCACCAGGGAAGATCGACTGCAAACTCTTCACCTTCGGGAATTCTCAGAGCCGGCGCGCTATAATTCACCGGACTGTCTGGTGTTCACCGGACAGTGTCCGGTGCTCCAAGAGGACGCGGCTCTGAACTCGCCAGTCTCGGGAATTCGCATCGGCTGCTTCGCTATAATTCACCGGACATGTCCGGTGTACACCGGACTGTCCGGTGTAACTGCGGACCAACGGCTACCTGCAAGCGCATTAAATGCGCGCCAGCGCGCGCAGAAGTCAGACACGCCCATGCTGGCGCACCGGACACCCCACAGTGCATGTCCGGTGCGCCACCGGACATCAAGACGGGCCCAGCAGTCAGAGCTCCAACGGTCGGATCCCTAACGGCCTGGTGACGTGTCCGGTGCACCATACGACAGACAGCTTCCACCAAACGGCTAGTTTGGTGGTTGGGGCTATAAATACCCCCAACCACCCCACATTCAAGTCATCCAAGTTTTACACTTCTCAACCACTTACAAGAGCTAGGCATTCAATTTTAGACACACCCAAGTAATCAAATCCTCTCCACTTCCATACAAGGCTTTAGTGATTAGCGAGAGAGATTTGCCGTGTTCTTTTGAGCTCTTGCGCTTGGATTGCTTCTTTCTTTCTCACTTGTTCTTGTGATCAAAGCTCACTTGTAATCGAGGCAAGAGACACCAATTGTGTGGTGGTCCTTGCGGGGAAGCTTTGTTCCCGGTTTGATTTGAGAAGAGAAGCTCACTCGGTCCGCGGGACCGTTTGAGAGAGGATAAGGGTTGAAAGAGACCCGGCCTTTGTGGCCTCCTCAACGGGGAGTAGGTTTGCGAGAACCGAACCTCGGTAAAACAAATCCGCGTGTCACACTCTTCATTCGCTTGCGATTTGTTTTGCCCCCTCTCTCTCGGACTCATTACTATTTCTAACGCTAACCCGACTTGTAGTTGTGATTAATTTTGTAAATTTCAGTTTCGCCCTATTCACCCCCCTCTAGGCGACTTTCAATTGGTATCAGAGCCCGGTGCTTCATTAGAGCCTAACCGCTCGAAGTGATGTCGGGAGATCACACCAAGAGGGAGATGGAGACCGGCAACAAGCCCACTACGAGTCACGGGAGCACTTCATCGGAAGAGTCCCGCACCAAGAGGAAGGAGAAGAAGAAGGACTCCTCCAACAAAGGGAAGGGGAAGGAGAAGAAATCTTCTTCCCACAAGTCGCATCGGAGAGGCGACAAGCACAAGAGGATGAGGAAAGTGGTCTACTACGAGACCGACTCTTCATCACCATCGACCTCCGACTCCGATGCGCCGTCCGTAACTTCTAAGCGCCAAGAGCGCAAGAAGTATAGTAAGATCCCCCTACGCTACCCCACATTTCAAAGCGTACTCCTCTACTCTCCGTTCCATTAGGCAAACCACCTGTTTTTGACGGTGAAGATTATAATATGTGGAGTGACAAAATGAGGCACCATCTAACCTCACTCCACACAAGCATATGAAATGTTGTTGAGTTTGGTGTACAGGTACCATCCATAGGGGATGAAGACTACGACTCGAACGAGGTGGCCCAAATTCACCACTTTAACTCCCAAGCCACCACTATACTCCTCGCCTCTCTAAGTCGAGAGGAGTATAATAAGGTGCAAGGGTTAAAAAGTGCGAAGGAAATTTGGGACGTACTCAAGACCGCGCACGAGGGAGACGAGGTGACAAAGATCACCAAGAGGGAGACGATCGAGAGGGAGCTCGGTCGCTTCATGCTTCACCAAGGGGAGGATCCACAAGCTATGTACAATCGCTTGAAGACCTTGGTGGACCAAGTGCGCAACCTCGGTAGCGAAAAATGGGATGACCATGAGATGGTCAAGGTTATTCTTAGATCCCTCGTATTTCTTAACCCTACACAAGTTCAATTAATTCGAGGTGATCCTAGATATAAGCTAATGTCTCCCGAGGAAGTTATAGGAAAATTTGTGAGCTTTGAGCTAATGATTAAAGGCTCAAAGAAAATCATCGAGCAAGGCACTTCCTCCACACCCGAGGCACAACCGGTCGCATTCAAGGCGACGGAGGAGAAGAAGGAGGAGTCTACTTCAAGTAGACAACCCATCGACGCCTCCAAGCTCGACAACGAGGAAATGGCGCTCATCATCAAGAGTTTCCGCCAAATCCTCAAGCAAATGAGGGGGAAGGATTACAAGCCCCGCTCCAAGAAAGTGTGCTACAAATGTGGTAAGCCCGGTCATTTTATTGCTAAATGTCCATTATCCAGTGATAGTGACAGGGGCGACGACAAGAAGGGGAGAAGAAAGGAGAAGAAGAGACACTACAAGAAGAAGGGCAGCGATGCCCACGTGTGCCGCGAGTGGGACTCCAACGAGAGCTCCACCGACTCCTCCTCCGACGAGGACGCCGCCAACATTGCTGTCACCAAGGGTCTTCTCTTCCCCAACATCGTCCACAAATGCCTCATGGCAAAGGATGGCAAAAGGAAGAAGGTTAAATCCAAATCCTCCACTAAATATGAGTCCTCTAGTGATGATAATGCTAGTGATGAGGAAGATAATTTGCGTACTCTTTTTGCCGACCTCAACATGCAACAAAAGGAAAAATTAAATGAATTGATTAGTGCTATTCATGAGAAGGATGATCTCTTGGACTCTCAAGAGGACTTCCTTATTAAGGAAAACAAAAAGCATGTTAAGGTTAAAAATGCTTATGCTCTACAAGTTGAAAAATGTGAAAAATTGTCTAGTGAGCTAAGCACTTACCATGAGACTGTTGACAACCTTAGAAATGAGAATGCTAAATTGTTAGCTAAGGTTGATTCACATGTTTGTAATATTACAACTTCCAATCCTAGAGATGATAATGTTGATTTACTTGCTAGGATTGATGAGTTGAATGTTTCTCTTGCTAGCCTTAGAAATGAGAATGAGAAATTGATTGCTAAGGCTAAAGAATTAGATGTTTGCAATGTTACAATTTCCAATCTTAGAGATAACAATGATATTTTGCGTGCTAAGATTGTTGAACTTAATTCTTGCAAACCCTCTACATCTACCATTGAGCATGTTCCTATTTGTACTAGATGTAGAGATGTTGATATTGATGCTATTCATGATCACATGGTCTTAATTAAACAACAAAATGATCATATAGCAAAATTAGATGCTAAAATTGCTGAGCATAACTTAGAAAATGAAAAGTTTAAATTTGCTAGAGGTATGCTCTATAATGGGAGACGCCCTGACATCAAGGATGGCATTGGCTTCCAAAGGGGAGACAATGTCAAACTTAGTGCCCCTCCTAAAAATTTGTCTAACTTTGTTAAGGGCAAGGCTCCCATGCCTCAGATAACGAGGGTTACATTTTGTACCCTGCCGGTTATCCCGAGAGCAAAATTAGGAGAATTCATTCTAGGAAGTCTCACTCTGGCCCTAACCATGCTTTTATGTATAAGGGTGAGACATCTAGCTCTAGGCAACCAACCCGTGCTAAGTTGCCTAGAAAGAAAACTCCTAGTGCATCAAATGATCATAGCATTTCATTTAAAACTTTTGATGCATCTTATGTTTTGACTAACAAATCCGGCAAGGTAGTTGCCAAGTTTGTTGGGGGCAAACACAAGGGCTCTAAGACTTGTGTTTGAGTACCCAAAGTTCTTGTGTCTAATGCCAAAGGACCCAAAACCGTTTGGGTACCTAAAGTCAAGAACTAAACTTGTTTTGTAGGTTTATGCATCCGGGGGCTCAAGCTGGATCATCGATAGCGGGTGCACAAACCACATGACGGGGGAGAAGAAGATGTTCTCCTACGAGAAAAACCAAGATCCCCAACGAGCTATCACATTCGGGGATGGAAACCAAGGTTTGGTCAAAGGTTTGGGTAAAATAGCTATATCTCCTAACCATTCCATTTCCAATGTTTTTCTTGTAGATTCTTTAGATTACAATTTGCTTTCCGTTTCGCAATTATGTCAAATGGGCTACAACTGTCTATTTACTGATGTAGGTGTCACTGTCTTTAGAAGAAGTGATGATTCAATAGCGTTTAAGTGAGTGTTAGAGGGTCAGCTATACTTGGTAGATTTTGATAGAGCTGAACTCGACACTTGCTTAATTGCTAAGACTAACATGGGTTGGCTCTGGCACCGCCGACTAGCTCATGTTGGAATGAAGAATCTTCATAAGCTTCTAAAGGGAGAGCACATTTTAGGACTAACAAATGTTCATTTTGAGAAAGACAGGATTTGTAGCGCATGCCAAGCCGGGAAGCAAGTTGGCACTCATCATCCACACAAGAACATCATGACAAGTGACAGGCCACTGGAGCTCCTACACATGGATTTATTCGGCCCGATCGCTTACATAAGCATCGGCGGGAGTAAGTACTGTCTAGTTATTGTGGATGATTATTCTCGCTTCACTTGGGTGTTCTTTTTGCAGGAAAAAACTCATACCCAAGAGACCTTAAAGGGATTCTTGAGACGGGCTCAAAATGAGTTCGGCTTAAGGATCAAGAAAATTAGAAGCGACAACGGGACGGAGTTCAAGAACTCTCAAATTGAAGGCTTCCTTGAGGAGGAGGGCATCAAGCATGAGTTCTCTTCTCCCTACACCCCACAACAAAATGGTGTAGTGGAGAGGAAGAAACGAACTCTCTTGGACATGGCAAGAACCATGCTTGATGAGTACAAGACACCGGATCAGTTTTGGGCCGAGGCGGTCAACACCGCTTGCTATGCCATCAACCGGTTATATCTACACCGAATCCTCAAGAAGACATCCTATGAACTCCTAACCGGTAAAAAGCCCAATATTTCATATTTTAGAGTTTTTGGTAGCAAATGCTTTATTCTTGTTAAGAGAGGTAGAAAATCTAAATTTGCTCCTAAAACTGTAGAAGGCTTTTTACTAGGATATGACTCAAACACAAGGGCATATAGAGTCTTTAACAAGTCCTCAGGACTTGTTGAAGTTTCTTGTGACGTTGTGTTTGATGAAACTAACGGCTCTCAAGTAGAGCAAGTTGATCTTGATGAGATAGGTGAAGAACAGGCTCCGTGCATCGCGCTAAGGAACATGTCCATTGGGGATGTGTGCCCTAAGGAATCCGAAGAGCCTCCACATGCACAAGATCAACCATCCTCCTCCACACAAGCATCTCCACCAACCCAAAACGAGGACGAGGCTCAAGTTGATGAAGGAGAAGATCAAGGAGATGAGCCATCTCAAGATGACGACAATGATCAAGGGGGAGATGCCAATAATCAAGACAAGGAGGATGAAGAACCAAGGCTGCCACACCCAAGAGTCCACCAAGCAATCCAACGAGATCACCCCGTCGACACCATCCTTGGCGACATTCATAAGGGGGTAACCACTCGATCTCGTGTTGCACATTTTTGTGAGCATTACTCTTTTGTTTCCTCTATTGAGCCACACAGGGTAGAGGAAGCACTCCAAGATTCGGATTGGGTGATGGCGATGCAAGAGGAGCTCAACAACTTCACTAGGAACGAGGTATGGCATTTAGTTCCACGTCCTAACCAAAATGTTGTAGGAACCAAGTGGGTCTTCCGCAACAAGCAGGACGAGCATGGTGTGGTGACAAGGAACAAAGCCCGACTTGTGGCCAAGGGATACTCCCAAGTCGAAGGTTTGGATTTTGGTGAAACCTATGCACCCGTAGCTAGGCTTGAGTCAATTCATATATTATTAGCCTATGCTACTTACCATGGCTTCAAGCTTTACCAAATGGACGTGAAGAGTGCTTTCCTCAATGGACCAATCAAGGAAAAGGTCTACGTTGAGCAACCTCTCGGCTTTGAAGATAGTGAGTACCCTAACCATGTCTATAGGCTCTCTAAGGCGCTTTATGGGCTCAAGCAAGCCCCAAGAGCAT
Source organism: Zea luxurians (assembly GCA_029449295.1). Classification (NCBI taxonomy): domain Eukaryota; kingdom Viridiplantae; phylum Streptophyta; class Magnoliopsida; order Poales; family Poaceae; genus Zea; species Zea luxurians. The sequence continues at coordinate 176,755,090 of JAOPSE010000005.1, read as the reverse complement.
GGTATGAATGCCTAAGAGATTTCCTTATTACTAATGGCTTCAAAGTCGGAAAAGCCGATCCTACTCTATTCACTAAAACGCTTGACAATGATTTGTTTGTATGCCAAATTTATGTTGATGATATTATATTTGGGTCTACTAACAAATCTACTTGTGAAGAATTTAGTAGGATCATGACACAAAAATTCGAGATGTCTATGATGGGGGAGTTGAAGTATTTTCTAGGATTCCAAGTCAAGCAACTCCAAGAGGGCACCTTCATTAGCCAAACGAAGTACACTCAAGACATTCTAACCAAGTTTGGAATGAAGGATGCCAAGCCCATCAAGACACCCATGGAAACAAATGGGCACCTCGACCTCGACACGGGAGGTAAATCCGTCGATCAAAAGGTATACCGGTCGATGATTGGTTCATTACTCTATTTATGTGCATCTCGACCGGACATTATGCTTTCCGTATGCATGTGTGCAAGATTCCAAGCCGACCCTAAGGAATCACACCTTACGGCCGTAAAACAAATCTTGAGATATTTGACTTATACTCCTAAGTTTGGGCTTTGGTACCCTCGGGGATCCACATTTGATTTGATTGGTTATTCGGATGCCGATTGGGCGGGGTGTAAGATTAATAGAAAGAGCACATCGGGGACTTGCCAGTTCTTGGGAAGGTCCTTGGTGTCTTGGGCTTCAAAGAAGCAAAATTCGGTTGCTCTTTCTACCGCTGAAGCCGAGTATATTGTCGCAGGCCATTGTTGCGCGCAATTGCTTTGGATGAGGCAAACCCTGCGGGACTATGGTTACAAATTAACCAAAGTTCCTCTTTTATGTGATAATGAGAGTGCAATCCGCATGGCGGATAATCCCGTTGAGCATAGCTGCACTAAACACATAGCCATTCAGTATCATTTTCTTAGGGATCACCAACAAAAGGGGGATATCGAGATTGCATATATTAACACTAAAGATCAATTAGCCGATATTTTTACCAAGCCACTAGATGAACAAACTTTTACCAAACTTAGGCATGAGCTCAATATTCTTGATTCTAGGAATTTCTTTTGCTAATTTGCACACATAGCTCATAAGTATATGAAAGTCGCCTAGAGGGGGGTGAATAGGGTGAAACTGAAATTCTCAAAAATAATCACAACTACAAGTCGGGTTAGCGTTAGAAATATAATCGAGTCCGCGAGAGAGGGCGCAAAATAAATCACAAGCGAATAAGAAGTGTGACACGCGGATTTGTTTTACCGAGGTTCGGTTCTCGCAAACCTACACCCCGTTGAGGAGGCCACAAAGGCCGGGTCTCTTTCAACCCTTCCCTCTCTCAAACGGTCCCTCGGACCGAGTGAGCTTCTCTTTCTCAAATCACTTGGGAATCAAACTTCCCGCAAGGACCACCACACGATTGGTGTCTCTTGCCTCAATTACAAGTGAATGTTTGATCACAAGAAGGAATGCCAAAGAAAAGAAGCGATCCAAGCGCAAGAGCTCAAATGAACACTACAAATCACTCTCTCTAGTCACTAAGGCTTTGTGTGAAGTTGGGAGAGGATTTGATCTCTTTTGGTGTGCTTTGCAATGAATGCTAGCTCTTGTATAGTGGTTGGAAGCTGGAAAACTTGGATGCAATGAATGGTGGGTGGTTGGGGGTATTTATAGCCCCAACCACCAAACTAGCCGTTTAGTGAGGCTGTCTGTTCGATGGCGCACCGGACATGTCCGGTGTACCGGACATGTCCGGTGCGACAGCCACGTCACCAAAAGCCGTTGGGTTCGACCGTTGGAGCTCTGTCTTCTGGGCCCGCCTGGATGTCCGGTGGCGCACCGGACATGCACTGTAGATTGTCCGGTGCGCCAGTATGGGCGTGCCTGACCTCTGCACGCGCTGCGCGCGCATTTAATGCGTCGCAGGTAGCCGTTGGCGCCGAAATAGCCGTTGCCCCACTGTTACACCGGACAGTCCGGTGTACACCGGACAGTCCGGTGAATTATAGGGGAGCAGCCGAAGTGAATTCCCGAGGCTAGCGAGTTCTTGAGGCCGCTCATCCTTGGAGCACCGGACATGTCCGGTGTACACCGGACAGTCCGATGAATTATAGCGAAGTCGCCTCTGGAATTTCCCGAAGGTGACGAGTTTGAATTCGGAGTCCTCTGGTGCACCGGACATGTCCGGTGCCACACCGGACAGTCCGGTGCGCCAGACCAGAGGTGCCTTCGGTTGACCCTTGCTCTTGCTCCTTTATCAAACCCAATACTTGGTCTTTTATTGGCTAAGTGTGAACCTTTGACACCTGTATAACTTATACACTAGAGCAAACTAGTTAGTCCAAAGATTTGTGTTGGGCAATTCAACCACCAAAATTAATTAGGAACTAGGTGTAAGCCTAATTCCCTTTCAATCTCCCCCTTTTTGGTGATTGATGCCAACACAAACCAAAGCAAATATAAAAGTGCATAATTGAACTAGTTTGCATAATGTAAGTGCAAAGGTTGCTTGGAATTGAGCCAATATAAATACTTACAAGATATGCGTGGATTGTTTCTTTATTTTTAACATATTGGACCATGCTTGCACCACATGTTTTGTTTTTGCAAAATATTTTTGTAAATCCTTTTCAAAGTTCTTTTGCAAATAGTCAAAGGTAGATGAATAAGATTGTTGCAAAGCATTTTTAAAATTTTCTCCCCTTGTTTCAAATGCTTTTCCTTTGACTAAACAAAACTCCCCCTCAAATAAATTCTCCTCTTAGTGTTCAAGAGGGTTTTAAGATATCAAGTTTTGAAAATACTACTTGCTCCCCCTTTAGAACACAAAGAGATACCAATTTGAAATTTTCCAATTGAAAAACATTAAATTTAAAATTAGGGTGGTGGTGCGGTCCTTTTGCTTTGGGCTCATACTTTTCTCCCCCTTTAGCATGAATCGCTAAAAACGGATACTTTGAGTGAGATATAAGCCCTTACCTAACTATTTTCTCCCCTTTGGCAAATAAAACATATGAGTGAAGATTATACCAAAGACGGAGAGTGATGCGGAGCGACGGCGAAGGATGAGTAGTAGAGTGGAGTGGAAGCCTTTGTCTTCGCCGAAGACTCCAATTCCCTTTCAATATACCTATGACTTGGTTTGAAATACACTTGAAAACGCATTAGTCATAGCATATATAAAAGAGATATGATCAAAGGTATACTTGTGTGCTATGTGTGCAAATTAGCAAAAGAAGTTCCTAGAATCAAGAATATTGAGCTCATGCCTAAGTTTGGTAAAAGTTTGTTCATCAAGAGGCTTGGTAAAGATATTGGCTAATTGATCCTTAGTGTTAATGTATGAGATCTCGATATCCCCCTTTTATTGGTGATCCCGAAGAAAATGATACCGAATGGCTATGTGTTTAGTGCGGCTGTGCTCAACGGGATTATCCGCCATGCGGATTGCACTCTCATTATCACATAGAAGAGGAACTTTGGTTAGTTTGTAACCGTTGTCCCGCAGGGTTTGCCTCATCCAAAGCAATTGTGCGCAACAGTGGCCTGCGGCAATATACTCGGCTTCGGCGGTGGAAAGAGCGACCGAATTTTGCTTCTTTGAAGCCCAAGACACCAAGGATCTTCCCAAGAACTGGCAAGTCCCCGATGTGCTCTTCCTATTAATCTTACACCCTGCCCAATCGGCATCCGAATAACCATTCAAATCAAATGTGGATCCCCGAGGGTACCAAAGCCCAAACTTAGGAGTATAAGCCAGATATCTCAAGATTCGTTTTACGGTCGTAAGGTGGGATTCCTTAGGGTCGGATTGGAATCTTGCACACATGCAAACGGAAAGCATAATGTCCGGTCGAGATGCACATAAATAAAGCAATGAACCAATCATCGACCGGTATACCTTTTGATCCACAGACTTACCTCCCGTGTCGAGGTCGAGATGCCCATTTGTTCCCATGGGTGTCTTGATGGGCTTGGCATCCTTCATTCCAAACTTGGTTAGAATGTCTTGAGTGTACTTCGTTTGGCTAATGAAAGTGCCCTCTTGGAGTTGCTTGACTTGAAATCCTAGAAAATATTTCAACTCCCCCATCATAGACATCTCGAATTTTTGTGTCATGATCCTACTAAAATCTTCACAAGTAGATTCGTTAGTAGACCCAAATATGATATCATCAACATAAATTTGGCATACAAACAAATCATTGTCAAGAGTTTTAGTGAATAAAGTAGGATCGACCTTGCCGACTTTGAAGCCATTTGCGATAAGGAAATCTCTAAGGCATTCATACCATGCTCTTGGGGCTTGCTTGAGCCCATAAAGCGCCTTAGAGAGCCTATAGACATGATTAGGATACTCACTGTCTTCAAAGCCGAGAGGTTGCTCAACATAGACCTCCTCCTTGATTGGTCCGTTGAGGAAGGCACTCTTCACGTCCATTTGGTAAAGCTTGAAGCCATGGTAAGTAGCATAGGCCAATAATATACGAATTGACTCAAGCCTAGCTACGGGTGCATAGGTTTCACCAAAATCCAAACCTTCGACTTGTGAATACCCCTTGGCCACGAGTCGAGCTTTGTTCCTTGTCACCACACCATGCTCGTCTTGCTTGTTGCGGAAGACCCACTTGGTTCCTACAACATTTTGATTAGGACGTGGAACTAAATGCCATACCTCGTTCCTCGTGAAGTTGTTGAGCTCCTCTTGCATCGCCATCACCCAATCCGAATCTTGTAGTGCTTCCTCTACCCTGTGTGGCTCAATAGAGGAAACAAAAGAGTAATGCTCACAAAAATGTGCAACACGAGATCGAGTGGTTACCCCCTTATGAATGTCGCCGAGGATGGTGTCGACGGGGTGATCTCGTTGTATTGCTTGGTGGACTCTTGGGTGTGGCGGCCTTGGTTGTTCATCCTCCTTGTCTTCATCATTTGCGTCTCCCCCTTGATCATTGCCGTCGTCTTGAGGTGGCTCATCATTGTGTTCTTCATCTTTATCAACTTGAGCCTCGTTCTCATTTTGGGTTGGTGGAGATGCTTGCGTGGAGGAGGATGGTTGATCTTGTGTATGTGGAGGCTCTTCGGATTCCTTAGGACACACATCCCCAATGGACATGTTCCTTAGCGCGATACATGGAGCCTGTTCTTCACCTATCTCATCAAGATCAACTTGCTCTACTTGAGAGCCATTAGTCTCATCAAACACAACGTCACAAGAAACTTCAACAAGTCCTGAGGACTTGTTAAAGACTCTATATGCCCTTGTGTTTGAGTCATATCCTAGTAAAAAGCCTTCTACAGTTTTAGGAGCAAATTTAGATTTTCTACCTCTCTTAATAAGTATAAAGCATTTGCTACCAAAAACTCTAAAATATGAAATATTTGGCTTTTTACCGGTTAGGAGTTCATAGGATGTCTTCTTGAGGATTCGGTGTAGATATAACCGGTTGATGGCGTAGCAGGCGGTGTTGACCGCTTCGGCCCAAAACCGATCATGTGTCTTGTACTCATCAAGCATGGTTCTTGCCACGTCCAATAGAGTTCGATTCTTCCTCTCCACTACACCATTTTGTTGTGGAGTGTAGGGAGAAGAAAACTCATGCTTGATGCCCTCCTCCTCAAGGAAGCCTTCAATTTGAGAGTTCTTGAACTCCGTCCCGTTGTCGCTTCTAATTTTCTTGATCCTTAAGCCGAACTCATTTTGAGCCCGTCTCAAGAATCCCTTTAAGGTCTCTTGGTTATGAGATTTTTCCTGCAAAAAGAACACCCAAGTGAAGCGAGAATAATCATCCACAATAACTAGACAGTACTTACTCCCGCCGATGCTTATGTAAGCGATCGGGCCGAATAGGTCCATGTGTAGGAGCTCCAGTGGCCTGTCACTAGTCATGATGTTCTTGTGTGGATGATGAGTGCCAACTTGCTTCCCGGCTTGGCATGCGCTACAAATCCTGTCTTTCTCAAAATGAACATTGGTTAGTCCTAAAATGTGTTCTCCCTTTAGAAGCTTATGAAGATTCTTCATTCCAACATGGGCTAGTCGGTGGTGCCAGAGCCAACCCAAGTTAGTCTTAGCAATTAAGCAAGTGTCGAGTTCAGCTCTATCAAAATCTACCAAGTATAGCTGACCCTCTAACACTCCCTTAAATGCTATTGAATCATCACTTCTTCTAAAGACAGTGACACCTACATCGGTAAATAGACAGTTGTAGCCCATTTGACAAAGTTGCGAAACAGAAAGCAAATTGTAATCTAAGGAATCTACAAGAAAAACATTGGAAATAGTATGGTCAGGTGATATAGCAATTTTACCCAATCCTTTGACCAAACCTTGATTTCCATCCCTGAATGTGATAGCTCGTTGGGGATCTTGGTTTTTCTCATATGAGGAGAACATCTTTTTCTCCCCTGTCATGTGGTTTGTGCACCCGCTGTCGAGTATCCAACTTAAGCCCCCGGATGCATAAACCTACAAAACAATTTTAGTTCTTGATTTTAGGTACCCAAACGGTTTTGGGTCCTTTGGCATTAGAAACAAGAACTTTGGGTACCCAAACACAAGTCTTAGAGCCCTTGTGTTTGCCCCCAACAAACTTGGCAACTACATTGCTGGATTTGTTAGTAAGAACATAAGATGCATCAAAGGTCTTAAATGAAATGCCATGATCATTTGATGCACTAGGATTTTTCTTTCTAGGCAATTTAGCACGGGTTGGTTGCCTAGAGCTAGATGTCTCACCCTTATACATAAAAGCATGGTTAGGGCCAGAGTGAGACTTACTAGAATGAATTTTCTTGATTTTGCTCTCGGGATAACCGGCAGGGTACAAAATGTAACCCTCGTTATCCTGAGGCATGGGAGCCTTGCCCTTAACAAAGTTAGATAAATTCTTTGGAGGGGCATTAAGTTTGACATTGTCTCCCCTTTGGAAGCCAATGCCATCCTTGATTCCAGGGCGTCTCCCATTGTAGAGCATACTTCTAGCAAATTTAAACTTTTCATTCTCTAGGTTATGCTCGGCAATTTTAGCATCTAATAATGCTATATGATCATTTTGTTGTTTAATTAGAGCCATGTGATCATGAATAGCATTGATATCAACATCTCTACATCTAGTACAAATAAAAGTGTGCTCAACGGTAGATGTAGAGGGTTTGCATGATTTTAATTCTACAACCTTAGCATGCAACATTTCATTCTTAGTTCTAAGGTCGGAAATAGTAGTATTGCAAACATCAAAATCTTTAGCCTTAGCAAATAATTTCTCATTCTCATCTCTAAGGCTAGCAAGAGAAATATTCAACTCATCAATCCTAGCAAGTAAATCAACATTATCATTTCTAGGATTGGAAGTTGAATCAATACAAACATGAGAATCAACCTTATCAATTAATCTAGCATTTTCATTTCTAAGGTTGTCAATAGTCTCATGGCAAGTGCTTAGCTCACTAGACAATTTTTCACATTTTTCAACTTGTTGAGCATAAGCATTTTTAACCTTAACATGCTTTTTATTTTCCTTGATTAGGAAGTCCTCTTGGGAGTCCAAGAGATCATCCTTCTCATGGATGGCACTAATTAATTCATTTAATTTTTCTTTTTGTTGCATGTTTAGGTCGGCAAAAAGGGTACGCAAATTATTTTCCTCATCACTATCATTATCATCACTAGAGGATTCATATTTAGTGGAGGATTTAGATTTAACCTTCTTCCTTTTGCCGTCCTTTGCCATGAGGCACTTGTGGCCGACGTTGGGGAAGAGGAGTCCCTTGGTGACGGCGATGTTGGCGGCGTCCTCGTCGGAGGAGGACTCGGTGGAGCTCTCGTCGGAGTCCCACTCCCGGCAAACATGGGCATCGCCGCCCTTCTTCTTGTAGTACTTCTTCTTTTCTCTCCTCTTTCCCTTCTTGTCATCGCCCCTGTCACTGTCACTAGATATAGGACATTTTGCAATAAAATGACCGGGCTTACCACATTTGTAGCACACTTTCTTGGAGCGGGGTTTGTAGTCCTTCCCCCTCCGTTGCTTGAGGATTTGGCGAAAGCTTTTGATGATTAAAGCCATCTCCTCATTGTCGAGCTTGGAGGCGTCAATTGGTTGTCTACTTGATGTAGACTCCTCCTTCTTCTCCTCCGTCACCTTGAATGCCACCGGTTGTGCTTCGGACGTGGAGGGTTCATCAAGCTCGTTGATCTTCTTTGAGCCCTTGATCATACATTCAAAGCTCACAAAATTCCCGATTACTTCCTCGGGAGTCATTAGTGTGTATCTAGGATTACCACGAATTAATTGAACTTGAGTGGGGTTAAGGAAAATAAGAGATCTTAGAATAACCTTAACCACCTCGTGGTCGTCCCACTTTTTACTCCTGAGGTTGCGCACTTGGTTCACCAAGGTTTTGAGCCGGTTGTACATGTCTTGTGGCTCCTCCCCTTGGCGAAGACGAAAGCGACCGAGCTCCCCCTCGATCGTTTCCCGCTTGGTGATTTTGGTGAGTTCATCACCCTCGTGCGCGGTCTTGAGTAAGTCCCAAATCTCCTTTGCATTCTTCAACCCTTGCACCTTGTTGTATTCCTCCTTGCTTAGAGAGGCGAGGAGTATGGTTGTAGCTTGGGAGTTGAAGTGCTCGATTTGGGCTACTTCGTCCGTATCATAGTCTTCATCCCCTATAGATGGTACCTGTGCTCCAAACTCAACAACATTCCATATACTTTTGTGGAGTGAGGTTAGATGAAATTTCATTAAATCACTCCACCTAGCATAATCTTCGCCATCAAAAGTTGGCGGTTTGCCTAATGGAACGGAAAGTAATGGAGTATGTCTAGGTATACGAGGATAGTGTAAGGGGATCTTACTAAACTTCTTGCGCTCTTGGCGCTTAGAAGTTACGGACGGCGCATCGGAGTCGGAGGTCGATGTTGATGAAGTGTCGGTCTCGTAGTAGACCACCTTCCTCATCTTCTTGTGCTTGTCGCCTTTCCGATGCGACTTGTGGGAAGAGGATTTTTCCTTCTTCTCTTTGTGGTGTGAGGAAGAAGATCTTTTCTCCTTCCGTTTGGAGGAGTCCTTCTTCTTCTCCTTCCTCTTGGTGCGGGACTCTTCCGATGAAGTGCTCCCTTGGCTTGTAGTGGGCTTGTCGCGGGTCTCCATCTCCCTCTTGGTGTGATCTCCCGACATCACTTCGAGCGGTTAGGCTCTAATGAAGCACCGGGCTTTGATACCAATTGAAAGTCGCCTAGAGGGGGGGTGAATAGGGCGAAACTGAAATTCTCAAAAATAATCACAACTACAAGTCGGGTTAGCGTTAGAAATATAATCGAGTCCGCGAGAGAGGGCGCAAAACAAATCACAAGCGAATAAGAAGTGTGACACGCGGATTTGTTTTACCGAGGTTCGGTTCTCGCAAACCTACTCCCCGTTGAGGAGGCCACAAAGGCCAGGTCTCTTTCAACCCTTCCCTCTCTCAAACGGTCCCTCGGACCGAGTGAGCTTCTCTTTCTCAAATCACTTGGGAATCAAACTTCCCGCAAGGACCACCACACGATTGGTGTCTCTTGCCTCAATTACAAGTGAGTGTTTGATCACAAGAAGGAATGCCAAAGAAAAGAAGCGATCCAAGCGCAAGAGCTCAAATGAACACTACAAATCACTCTCTCTAGTCACTAAGGCTTTGTGTGAAGTTGGGAGAGGATTTGATCTCTTTTGGTGTGCTTTGCAATGAATGCTAGCTCTTGTATAGTGGTTGGAAGCTGGAAAACTTGGATGCAATGAATGGTGGGTGGTTGAGGGTATTTATAGCCCCAACCTCTAAACTAGCCGTTTGGTGAGGCTGTCTGTTCGATGGCGCACCGGACAGTCCGGTGCACACCGGACATGTCCGGTGCGACAGCCACGTCACCAAAAGCCGTTGGGTTCGACCGTTGGAGCTCTGTCTTCTGGGCCCGCCTGGATGTCCGGTGGCGCACCGGACATGCACTGTAGATTGTCCGGTGCGCCAGTATGGGCGTGCCTAACCTCTGCGCGCGCTGCGCGCGCATTTAATGCATCGCAGGTAGCCGTTGGCGCCGAAATAGCCGTTGCCCCGCTGTTACACCGGACAGTCCGGTGTACACCGGACAGTCCGGTGAATTATAGCGGAGCAGCCGAAGTGAATTCCCGAGGCTGGCGAGTTCTTGAGGCCGCTCATCCTTGGAGCACCGGACATGTCCGGTGTACACTGGACAGTCCGGTGAATTATAGCGGAGTCACCTCTGGAATTTCCCGAAGGTGACGAGTTTGAATTCGGAGTCCTCTGGTGCACCGGACATGTCCGGTGGCACACCGGACAGTCCGGTGCGCCAGACCAGAGGTGCCTTCGGTTGACCCTTGCTCCTTTATCAAACCCAATACTTGGTCTTTTTATTGGCTAAGTGTGAACCTTTGGCACCTGTATAACTTATACACTAGAGCAAACTAGTTAGTCCAAAGATTTGTGTTGGGCAATTCAACCACCAAAATTTATTAGGAACTAGGTGTAAGCCTAATTCCCTTTCAGTATACCTTTGATCATGTCTCTTTTATATGCTATGACTAATGTGTTTTTCAAGTGTATTTCAAACCAAGTCATAGGTATGAAAGGGAATTGGAGTCTTCGGCGAAGACAAAGGCTTCCACTCCACTCCACTACTCATCCTTCGCCGTCGCTCCGCTTCACTCTCCGTCTTTGGTATAATCTTCAATCATATGTTTTATTTGCCAAAGGGGAGAAAGTAGTTAGGAAAGGGCTTATATCTCACTCAAAGTATCCGTTTTTGGCGATTCATACCAAAGGGGGAGAAAGTATGAGCCCAAAGCAAAAGGACCACACCACCATCCTAATTTTAAAATTAATGATTTTCAATTGGTAAATTTCAAATTGGTATCTCTTTGTGTTCTAAAGGGGGAGTGTCGGCGTTCCGAGACCAGGGGGTCCCTGAGCCGACGAGTGAATGTCACCGCGTGCCCCAGCCCAGATGGGTCGAGCGCGAGGGCGAGCGTGAAGGGGGGAGAGCGAGGCGGCCGGAGACCGGCGTGAGAGAGGTGGGAATCCCGCGGCCTTCGTGTTCGTCCCGCGCCCAGGTCGGGTGCGCTTGCAGTAGGGGGTTACAAGCGTCCACGCGGGAGAGGGAGCGAGCGGCCTCCAGCGAGCGCCTATCTCGTCCTCGTCCCCGCGCGGCCAACCTTCTCTAAGAGGGCCCTGGTACTTCCTTTTATAGGCGCAAGGAGAGGATCTAGGTGTACAATGGGGTGTAGCAGAGTGCTACGTGTCTAGCGGAGGAGAGCTAGCGCCCTAAGTACATGCTGTTGTGGCAGCCGAAGAGATTTTGGCACCCAGCTGGTGTGATGTCGTGGCCGTCGGAGGAGCGATGGAGCCTGGCGGAGGGACAACTGTCGGAGCGGTTGAATCCTTGCTGACGTCCTCTTGCTTCCGTAAGGGGGCTGAGAGCCGTCGTCGTCACAGAGTATGCAGGGCGCCATCATTGCCTATCTGGCGGAGCGAGCCAGATGGGACGCCGGTCTTGTTCCCTGCGGCCCGAGTCAGCTCGGAGTAGGGTGATGATGGCGCCTACTGTTGACGTGGCTGGTCTGCGCCCTAGGTTGGGCGATGTGGAAGCTCCTCCGAAGCCGAGGTCGAGTCTGTCTTCCGTGGCCGAGGTCGGGTCGGAGCCCCAGGTTCGGGCGAGGCGGAGATCGCCGGCTGGTGCCGAGGCGGAGTCCGAGCCCTAGGGTCGAGCGAAGCGGAGTTCGTCGTCTTCTGGGGCCGAGCCCAAGTCCGAGCCCTGGGTCGGGCGAGGCGGAGATCGTCGTCTTCTGGGACTTAGCCCGAGTCCGAGCCCTGGGTCGGGTGGAGTTCGCCGTCTTCCGGGACTTAGCCCGAGTCCGAGCCCTGGGTCGGGCGGAGTTCGCCGTCTTCCGGGACTTAGCCCGAGTCCGAGCCCTGGGTCGGGCGGAGCGGAGTTCGCCGTCTTCCAGGACTTAGCCCGAGTCCAAGCCCTGGGGTCGGGCGAAGCGGAGCTTCCTATGGTGCCTTCGGCAGGGCCTGACTGCCTGTCAGTCTCACTCTGTCAAGTGGCACCGCAGTCGGAGTGGCGCAGGCGACGCTGTCCTTCTGTCAGGCCGGTCAGTGGAGCGGCGAAGTGACGGCGGTCACTTCGGCTCTGCCGGCTGGGGGGCGCGCGTCAAGATAAAGGTGTCAGGCCACCTTTGCATTAAATGCTCCTGCGATTTGGTCGGTCGGTGCAGCGATTTGGTCATGGTTGCTTCTTGGCGAAGGCAGGGCCTCGGGCGAGCCGGAAATATGTTCGCCGCTGAAGGGGGGCCTCGGGCGAGACGGAGATCCTCCGGGGTCGGCTGCCCTTGTCCGAGGCTAGGCTCGGGCGAGGCGTGATCGAGTCCCTCGTATGGACCGATCCCTGACTTAATCGCACCCATCAGGCCTTTGCAGCTTTATGCTGATGGGGGTTACCAGCTGAGAATTAGGAGCCTTGAGGGTACCCCTAATTATGGTCCCCGACAGGGAGAAAGTAGTATTTTCAAAGTTGATATCTTAAAACCCTCTTGAACACTAAGAGGAGAATTTATTGAGGGGGAGTTTTGTTTTAGTCAAGGAAAAGCATTTTAAGACAAAGGGAGAAAATTTCAAATCTTGAAAATGCTTCTCGAAATCTTATTCATTTACCTTTGACTATCTTGCAAAAGGACTTTGAAAAGAATTTGCAAAAACAAAACTTGTGGTGCAAGCGTGGTCCAAAATGTTAAAAATAAAGAAATAATCCATGCATATCTAGTAAGTAATATTTATTGGCTCAATTCTAAGTAACCTTTGCACTTACACTTTGCAAACTAGTTCAATTATGCACTTCTATACTTGCTTTGGTTTGTGTTGGCATCAATCACCAAAAAGGGGGAGATTGAAAGGGAATTAGGCTTACACATATTTCCTAAACTAATTTTGGTGGTTGAATTGCCAACACAAATAATTGGACTAACTAGTTTGCCCAAGTTTATAAGTTCTACAGGTACAAAAGGTTCACCATAAGCCAATAAAAAGGACCAAGAAAAAGGGTTCAAACAAAGGAGCAAAGGGACAACCGAAGGCACCCTGGTCGAGCGCACCGGACTGTCCGGTGCACCACCGGACAGTGTCCGGTGCACCAGGGAAGATCGACTGCAAACTCTTCACCTTCGGGAATTCTCAGAGCCGGCGCGCTATAATTCACCGGACTGTCCGGTGTTCACCGGACAGTGTCCGGTGCTCCAAGAGGACGCGGCTCTGAACTCGCCAGTCTCGGGAATTCGCATCGGCTGCTTCGCTATAATTCACCGGACATGTCCGGTGTACACTGGACTGTCCGGTGTAACTGCGGACCAACGGCTACTTCGGCGCCAACGGCTACCTGCAAGCGCATTAAATGCGCGCCAGCGCGCGCAGAAGTCAGACACGCCCTTGCTGGCGCACCGGACACCCCACAGCGCATGTCCGGTGCGCCACCGGACATCAAGGCGGGCCCAGCAGTCAGAGCTCCAACAGTCGGAACCCTAACGGCCTGGTGACGTGGCTGTCGCACCGGACATGTCCGGTGTGCACCGGACTGTCCGGTGCACCATACGACAAACAGCTTCCACCAAACGGCTAGTTTGGTGGTTGGGGCTATAAATACCCCCAACCACCCCACATTCAAGTCATCCAAGTTTTCCACTTCTCAACCACTTACAAGAGCTAGGCATTCAATTCTAGACACACCCAAGTAATCAAATCCTCTCCACTTCCACACAAGGCTTTAGTGATTAGCGAGAGAGATTTGCCGTGTTCTTTTGAGCTCTTGCGCTTGGATTGCTTCTTTCTTTCTTACTTGTTCTTGTGATCAAAGCTCACTTGTAATCGAGGCAAGAGACACCAATTGTGTGGTGGTCCTTGCAGGGAAGCTTTGTTCCCGGTTTGATTTGAGAAGAGAAGCTCACTCGGTCTGCGGGACCGTTTGAGAGAGGGTAAGGGTTGAAAGAGACCCGGCCTTTGTGGCCTCCTCAACGGGGAGTAGGTTTGCGAGAACCGAACATCGGTAAAACAAATCCGCGTGTCACACTCTTCATTCGCTTGCGATTTGTTTTGCCCCCTCTCTCTCGGACTCATTATTATTTCTAACGCTAACCCGACTTGTAGTTGTGATTAATTTTGTAAATTTCAGTTTCGCCCTATTCACCCCCTCTAGGCATTTTTTCGTCTTTGCTCAATCATTGTACTTTTATATTTACCTTTTATAATTAGCAACACAACATCCTATATGATTTGGAGAAATTATTTGTGGCACACTAACAAAAATTTAATTTAGCTCTTGAACACTATAAATGGTATTATTTCTCTGAAACACAGTGATAGATATTGATTATTATCAGCGGTACACTGCATCGATAAAAATATCGTTTTAGAAAATAATCTTATAGATAAAGTCTTGCTGGAAATGGAAAATTCAATCGCTGCGATGTGCACTAGATAATGAACAACATTTCTATGTGTTCCTCATAAATAGTACAGTTTTCTGTGTCAAAAATCTAAAGCCACTTTTTATCAGTATGCCATAAATAATTTTTCCACATAATTTACACCAAACTTTAGATCTTTTAGGGTTGTCTTCGATGGATCATATAAAATAGGGAACACAACAATGTATATGACATTGTCTGTAGAGTGAGGTTTCAAATAGAGAATGAGATAGAAGGGCTACTGAAGACAACCTAACCAACATTTAGGGCCCCTTTGGTAGGGTTGCTACGGCTTTGTGCCTTTATCAATACTTTTGTATGAGACAACTACTCATACTCTTTGCAGAGGCACATTATGGCCGCCCATATGATAGTTCTACGACAAGACTTATATTACTCTAATATCTAAGTGTCGGCGTTCCGAGACCGGGGGGTCCTCGAGCCGACGAGTGAGAGTGCCGCGTGCCCCAGCCCAGATGGGTCGAGCGCGTGGAGCGAGCGCAAAGGGGGGAACGGAGTGAGAGAGAGGTCGGTGGCCGGAGCCGGATCGCGAGGGAGTCGGAGAAATTCCCACGGCCTTCGTGTTCGTCCCGCGCCCAGGTCGGGTGCGCTTGCAGTAGGGGGTTACAAGCGTCCGCACGAGGTGAAGGGAGAGGGCGGCCCCGAGAGAGCGCCTGCCCCTGCCTTTTGTCCCCGCGAGGCCAACCCTCCCTCAGGAGGTCCTGGCCCTTCCTTTTATAGTCGTAAGGAGAGGGTCCAGGTGTACAAGATGGGGGTGTAGCAAGGTGCTACGTGTCTAGCGAGGGAGAGCTAGCGCCCTATGTACATGCCTAGGTGGCAGCCAGAGAGATCGTGGCACCCTGTTGGAGTGGCGTCGTGGCTGTTGGAGGAGTAACGGAGCCGGACGGGGGGACAGCTGTCGAGGTGGCTGGGTCCTTGCTGACGTTCTCCTGCTTTCGTAAGGGAGCTGGGGGCCGCCGTCGTCATGATCTAGCGGGGCGCCATCATGGCCTATCTGGCATAGCTGGCCAGATGGGACGCCGGTCTCGTTCTCTGCGACCCAAGTCGGCTCAGGGCAGGGTGATGATGACGCTTCCTGTTGACGTGGCGGTCTCGTATCCTAGGTCGGGTGTCGTGGAGGCTCCTCCGAGGCTGTGGCCGAGTCCGTCCTGCAAGACAGAGACAGAGTCCGAGCCCTGGTCGGGCGAGGCGGAGATTATTCGGCAGAGGCCGAGGCGGAGTCCGAGCCCTGGGTCGGGCGAGGCGGAGGTCGCCGTCTTCCGGGGCCTTGGCCCGAGTCCGAGCCCTGGGTCGGGCGGAGCGGAGTTCGCCGTCTTCCGAGGCCTTAGCCTGAGTCCGAGCCCTGGGTCGGGCGGAGCGGAGTTCGCCGTCTTCCGAGGCCTTAGCCTGAGTCCGAGCCCTGGGTCGGGCGGAGCGGAGTTCGCCGTCTTCCGAGGCCTTAGCCTGAGTCCGAGCCCTGGGTCGGGCGGAGTTTCCTATGGCACCACTGGCGAAGTCTGGCCGCCCGTCGGTCTTACCTTTTGCGTTAAATGCCCTGGTGACTCGGTCGGTTGGTGCGGTGATTTAGTCAGGGTTTCTCCTTATCGGAGGCGGGGCCTAGGGCGAGCCGGGGATGCGCCTGCCGTGAAAGAGGAGACCTCAGGCGAGACGGAGTCATCTTAGGGTCGGCTGCCCTCGCCCGAGGCTAGGCTCGGGCGTGGCGTGGTCAAGTCACTCGTGTGGACTGATCCCTGACTTAATCAAACCCATCAGGCCTTTGCAGCTTTATGCTGATGGGGGTTACCAGCTGAGAATTAGGCGTCTTGAGGGTACTCCTAATTATGGTCCCCGACAGTAGCCCCCGAGCCTCGAAGAGAGTGTTAACACTCGCTTGGAGGCTTGCATCGCACTTTTTTGCAAGGGGACCAGCGTTTCTCGGAGGTACCTTGTTCCGGTGGGTGCGCGCGAGCGCACCCGCCGGGTGTAGCCCCCGAGGCCTCGGAGGAGTGGTTTCACTCCTTCGAGGTCTTAATGCCTTGCGCAATGCTTCGGCGTGACTAGCGGTTCCCTCATGCGAGCAGGGCGTAACCCAGGTGCACTGTCGGGGCCCAAGTTCTCGGGCTGGTATGTTGACGCTGTCAACGGTTCGGCCGGAGCCGGGTGTGCGAGAGCAGCCCCCGAGCCTTCGCACGGAGCGAGAGGACGATCAGGGACAGACTCGACTTTTTATATACGCCCCTACGTCGCCTTTCCGCAAGGAGGAGGGGGGGAGTGCGCCATGTTACCCTCGATGGGCACCGAACATGGTGTCTCCGGTGAGCTGCGATCGGGTAATCCGAGTGGACGTCCGTGCCCCGTTCGTTAGGGGTCGGCTAGGGGCCCGGAGGCACGCCCAAAAGTACGTGCGGGTGATCTGCCGGACCCGGTCCCCTAGCGACGGGGTCCGAGGGCTCGTTGCCTCCCTCCGATGGGATTCCGTTACAGAGTCGTTCCCGCTGGTCTCGGAAATGTCCTAGGGTACCTCGGGAGCGCAGCCCGAGCCTTGGTTATGTATCGAACGTACCCCTGGTCATCCCTCGCTCGGCGTCTGAGGCGGCTGTGAACCCTTCGACGGGCCAGCCTTCGAACCCCTGATCAGTAGGGGGCACGGAGCCCTAGTAGCCTGAGGCGGTCATGGAACCTTTCGGGGGCCGACCTTCGAACCCCTGACCAGTAGTGGGTGTCGGGCCCACGCGATCTGAGGCGGCTGTCGAACCCTTCGGGGGGCCAGCCTTCGAACCCCTGATCAGTAGGGAGGCTCGGGGCCTAGTTCCTTCACGGGGAAGGATCCCTTTGGGGTTATCCCCCTTCTCGGTCCCTGTTGCAAGAGATAGAGAAAGAAGGAAAAGGGAAAAAGGGATTCGAATTTGAACTTCGTGGCGTACCTTTCTCGGCGTGGCCGTTTTTTGGCGGAGGCGAAGCGCCGCCAGCTGCCCCTGCCAGAAACGTCACCTATTTCGCCGTGGAGTTAATGCGCTGGGGTGAGTAGTTGGTGAGGTTGCCGTTGCGTGCGCGAGCCGTTCGAGGGACGGCTGTTTCGCTTCGCGTTTTTTGAACCGCGCGTCCGGTTCGGGCGATGCGTTGGAACCGTCTCGCCCTTGGTCCTTTATGTACCCCTGAGAGGGTCCTGTGACGATTCTCGAATCCACTTTTCGCCTTCTTCTCAGGTTTTTTGCAACCTGAGGGATCTAGCCAGGAAAAAGAAACCGCCTTCCCCTGTTCTTCACGCCGCCATTCCTTCTGCCTTGGCGATGGCCGACCGGGTGACCATCCTCCCGCCGCGCGACCCGTGGCCCTCCTCCACGGTGACGGCGGGTGACCTGGGGGACCTCGTCGACGAGGGTTTGCTCCGCCCCCTCACCGATAAGGAGCGGCCGGAATGGATCCCTCCCTCGGGCGAAGTTGCTCCGTCCCCTCCGCCGGGGTATGTCGTGAGCTTCATCTCCTTCCATGAGCGGGGGTTTGGAATGCCGTCGAGCCGCTTCATGCGGGCCATCCTGTTCCACTACGGGGTGGAACTACACAATCTTACCCCCAACTCCATCGCACAAGCCGCTATCTTTGTAGCGGTGTGCGAGGGGTATCTGGGGATCGCCCCCCATTGGGATTTGTGGACTCACCTCTTCTTTGCTGAGCTTTTTGCTTCGTCGACGGGGGAGAGGAAGGTCCGTGCGGCGGTGCGGGCCGGCGGCTGCACCCTTTTGCTGAGGCAGTCACGGGCGTTGCAGTATATCCCTGCCGTCCTTTCGTCCTCAAACAAGGGCTGGCAGCGCCGGTGGTTCTATCTCCGGAATGACGGAGAGTCGCTCCCGCCGTTCTCTCAGCGGGTCGTCACCGCCGCCCCCGACGCCTGGCGTCACGGGACTCCACACGAGAGGCAGAAGAAACTCGAACCTCTTCTCCAGGCTCTGAAGGTGTTGCGGGAGGAAGGGCTCACCGTCGCGGGAGTGGTTGCCGCCATCCACCGCCGGAGGGTGCTTCCCCTGGCGGAGCGGCGGTTGCCGCTTTGGGAGATGACCCAGGAGGCCGACTGGGAGGGGTCACGGATGTCCCCTGATCCTCTTCCCCACGACGCCCTCTATCGGCGGGTGTCGGTCGCGATGGGGAAGCCGGACCCCCATGCCCTCTCCCAGCCTCGAATGCGCCCCGACCAGGGGTGCGTCGCTCTGGTGAGTGCTCGTCCTTTCCTTCTTCATATACCGAGTCGCTCCCGATTCTGGCTATCGATTTCCTTTCCCCCCCCCTCTTTTTAGGAGGTGGGGCGGCACAAACCCTCCCTGCCGCCGGTCCCGGAGGACGCGGTGGGTCGGGCGGCGAGGCGGGTCGCCGCGGAGGAGGAGGAGAAGAAGAAGGACGCGGAGAAGGCTCGGGCCCGCAGGCGGAGGCGGGCTCGAGACGCCCTGGAGAAACGCCGTCGTCAGCAGGAGAGGGAAGGGCTTCCCAGGGAGCCGTCGCCGGAGACGTCCGATGATGACGACGACGTCGACGATGAAGAGGAGGAGGACGACATGGCCGCACGTCTCGGCCTCAGCCCCGGCTTGGGATGTGGCCGGGGGTCGTCGAGCCAGCCCCCGAGCGGGCCTACATCGTCGGTCCCTGGTGCCGAGGTGCCGGATCCCCGACCTGAGGAGCAGGGGCAACCCGAGAGGGTTCTCGTCTCCCCGGCTGGGGGAGCTGACGTCACTCCAGGGAGCCGAGCCGAGGGGTCCGTTCCTCGGGAGCTGTTGCCCGCGCCGGCGGCATGCGGGAGCGGTCCTCAGGTTGTCATGGCGGTGCCTGGGCAGTCCGCCACCCGGGCCTTAGGGGTGCCCGAGGCGAGGGCGGCGCCGGGGCTGTTGGTGAAGCGGACCACGGCGGTGGTTCCAGGAAGCGGGAGCCAGGAGACCTCCCCCCAGACGCCGTGGATCATGATCCGGAGCGGGTAGGTACCTTGGAATCTTTCCGTCCCGGCGCTTCATCCATATGTACGGGCCGTAATCTTCCCTTACTTGTTTTCTTCAGCAAACGGAGCCATGGCCCCACCGACCTGGCGCCTCGGAAGGCCCTCAAGACGGCGTTTGTCCAGGCAGCTGGCGCCACCTCGGGCTCTCCCGCTCAGCCGACCCTTTCGCAGGGTGCCCCGCAGCGCGGGGCTCAGGCGTCGCATATTTCGGGGGAGCAGGTCCCCGAGGTGGGCTCCTCTGCTGAGGTGGCCACCGTGACCGGGGAGGCGGCCAGCGCCGATGCGGTCACGAGCTCGCCAGCCATGTTGGCCATGCCGGTGTCTGCCGCTACCGCAGCCGGCACCGTTCCGGTCGGAGAGCGCCCAGTCGGCGCCGACGTCGGGACGGCCGCGGCGTCGGCGCCCGAGGCCTCGGGAGAGGTGGGCGCGGATGCGCAGCGTTCCCAGGCGGGCGACAGCCTTGTCGTTGTGGGGCGGAGCCCCGAGGCCCGAGGCCAGTTGCTCCGATTCCGGACCCGTGAGGCTTCGGACCCCATCTTCGTTCTTGACGACGAAGAGGAGGACCAGTCCTGGGACGAGCTCCGCAAGCGTGCTGAGGCGACAGTGGGGTTGCTCCGATCGTCGCTGGAGGTTCTCTGCGGGGACGTCCCCAAAATCCTTCAGGTAATGGTTTCAGACATACCTTCTTGCTTCCGCGAGCGAGGCGTTCGTCGTGAAATCTTGTTTTCCTTTCCAGGACCTGACGGACCGGAGCGCCGCCAAGTCGTCGTTCATTCGCCGCGAGGCCGTCGTCTGGGGCTCACTGCGGTCCCTGAGGACTTCGCTCGCCGGGGCTACCGTGCGCCTCTCTCAGCAAGACGCTGAGATAGCGGACCTCCAGTTGCTTTGTGCTGACCTGAAGGCCGAGGCGGCGGCAGCGCGCACGGAGCTTGCCCAGGTTGCCGAGGAGCGGGACCAAACTCGGGGCCGAGCTGCCGAAGCTGAGAGCCGGGCCCAGATCCTTGCGGCCGATCTGGTCGCAGCCCAAGTCGCAGCCTCGGAGCAGCACGTTCGAGCCAGAGGTATGGCTCGACCGTCCTCGGTTCTCAATCCTGTCCGTTTCTTCCGCTTGGGTTTGAGATCTTTCTTCTGGTTGTTCGCAGAGCTCGAGTCTGCCCTTGATGAGTCTGCCAAGGCTCTTGCCGAGGCGCTCGACGGGGCTGCTGAGCAAAGGGAGGCCGATCTTGCGGCTATGTCCGAGGCCGTCTCGGAGGTCTATCGGAAACTCGGTCCCGGCGACGTCCCTTCAGGGAGCTCTCCCCAAAGCCGTCTTCAAGCCCTTGGCGATTACGTGCGTGGCAAAGTCCGCGGGGCGCTGCACCACGGCGTCAGGCGGGCCTTCGCCGTGCTCGCTTCCCACTACGTCGTGGACTTGGAGCGGGTCAGTGAGGGGTACTGTCTGCCTGACGAGGACGAGGCAGCCCTGGCGGAGATTCAGCGGCTCGACGCGGTCGCTGCGGGTCCGAGCGCGTCGCTGGCGACCGTCTTCGAAGCGGAGATCCTTCCTCCTGCGCCGCCACCGGAAGCGGAGGTGGGCTTTACCGACGGCGGGGGCGGAGTTGAGGGCGCGGCTCCTGCCCGAGGCGACGCCTGATTTTAGTTGGGACAATTTCTGATGGGTGTGTGATTTGCCGTGGCCACTGGGGCCTGAACATTTTACTTCTTCTTTCGTGAAGTCATGCTTCTTTTTGTTTCGATTTTCGCGCCTGGCCCGTAGTGTCGACAACAGGGTGATTTCCCGAGCTGGGTCCTTTTTCGCGGCAGGCGACGAGCGAGGCGTCCCTAGCCCGGAAGCATAGGTGCTCCCCAGCTCAGTCAGTCTCGCCACTCTACTCGTACCCCAATTCGCTCCTCAGGACTCTGTTTCTGGCGCATCCGGGAGAACGCGGAAAACCCTTTTTGACCGAAAAAAGAGCTTTTCTGACGCGGAACGGTACGTTCGAACCCGATGAGAGGGGTTCCCCTTTTTTAGCCCCCGAGGGAGGGTCGGGCTCTGTCGGGGCGAGGCCGACCCTTCCTTGATAATTGATTCGTATGTATGAGTGGGGAAAGGGCGCAGCCCCCGGGTGTCGTTCGCGCAGAGGCCGTTTGGCGAGTCGGGCTCCTGCCCAGATATGCGGCGAGTGCTCGGTGACATCCCCGGCATGGCGGGCACGCCCGAGGTACCCTATGCAAACACGTCAATGTTTGCGCGAGGGAAGCCGCCAAGCACTGCTTCCTATCTAGGGCCGAGCCCAGAGCCGATCCGGACACGCCTGGAGGCGTCGCCACTGGGGTCGAGAAGGACGGCCTTAACCGTCTCCGCTGGCTCGAAGTTGCCGGCATGCCGCTTCACATCCGGCACCTCTCGGGAGAGGCTTTCCGGGTCGGCAATGAGGGCCTCGGACTCGGCGAGGGCCTCGGCGTACTCCACGCACTCCACATCGCATTCGAATGCGTGTTTGTACGTGGGGCCGACGGTGATGACCCCGTTGGGGCCCGGCATCTTAAGCTTCAGGTAGGTGTAGTTGGGGATGGCCATGAACTTCGCGTAGCATGGCCTTCCCAACACCGCGTGGTAGGTCCCTCGGAACCCGACCACCTCGAACGTCAAAGTCTCCCTTCGGAAGTTGGAGGGTGTTCCGAAGCAGACAGGGAGGTCGAGCTGTCCGAGGGGCTGGACACGCTTCCCGGGAATGATCCCGTGGAAGGGCGCAGCGCCTGCTCGGACAGACGACAAGTCGACGCGCAGGAGCTTGAGAGTCTCGGCGTAGATGATGTTGAGGCAGCTGCCCCCATCCATCAGGACCTTGGTGAGCCTGACGTCGCCAATGACAGGATCGACGACGAGCGGGTACTTCCCCGGGCTCGGCACGTGGTCGGGGTGGTCGTCCTGGTCGAAGGTGATGGGCTTGTCGGACCAGTCTAGGTAGACTGGCGCCGCCACCTTCACCGAGCAGACCTCCCGACGCTCTTGCTTACGATGCCGAGCCGAGGCATTTGCCACATGCCCTCCGTAGATCATGAAGCAGTCGCGGACCTCGGGGAACTCTCCTGCTTGGTGATCCTCCCTTTTGTCGTCGTCGTGAGCCTTGCCACCCTCGGCGGGTGGCCCGGCCCGATGGAAGTGACGCCGAAGCATGACGCACTCTTCGAGGGTGTGTTTGACGGGCCCCTGATGATAGGGGCACGTCTCCTTGAGTGCCTTGTCGAAGAGGTTTGCACCTCCGGGGGGTTTCCGAAGGTTCTTGCGCTCGGCGGCGGCGACAAGGTCAGCATCGGGAACGTCGCGTTTCGCTTGCGACTTCCTCCTGCCTTTCTTCTTGGCGCCGCGCGGAGCAGACGCCTCGGGAGCATCTTCCGACGGGCGGCCCTGGGGCTGCTTGTCCTTTCGGAAGATGGCCTCTACCGCCTCCTTGCCGGAGGCGAACTTGGTAGCGATGCCCATCAGCTCGCTCGCCCTGGTGGGGGTCTTGCGACCCAACTTGCTCACCAGGTCGCGGCAGGTGGTGCCAGCGAGGAACGCGCCGATGACATCGGAGTCGGTGATGTTGGGCAGCTCGGTGCGCTGCTTCGAGAACCGCCGGATGTAGTCTCGGAGAGACTCTCCCGGCAGTTGCCGACAGCTTCGGAGGTCCCAGGAATTCCCGGGGCGCACGTACGTGCCCTGGAAGTTCCCGGCGAAGGCCTGGACCAGATCCTCCCAGTTGGAAATCTGCCCCGGGGGCAGGTGCTCCAACCAGGCACGAGCGGTGTCGGAGAGAAATAGGGGGAGGTTTCGGATGATGAGGTTGTCATCGTCCGTCCCACCCAGCTGGCAGGCCAGGCGGTAGTCTGCAAGCCACAATTCCGGTCTCGTCTCCCCCGAGTACTTCGTGATAGTAGTCGGGGGTCGGAATCGGGGCGGAAACGGCGCCCGCCGAATGGCTCGGCTAAAGACCTGCGGACCGGGTGGTTCGGGCGAGGGACTTCGATCCTCCCCACTGTCATAACGTCCCCCACGCCCGGGGTGGTAGCCTCGGCGCACCCTTTCGTCGAGGCGTGCCCGACGGTCACGATGAGGGTGCTCGTCGCCGAGGTGGCCCGGGGCCGCAGGCGCGGTGTTGCGCGTGCGCCCGGTGAAGACCGAGGCTTCCCGCGTGAGTTGGGAAGTCGCGGCACGAGGATCCGGGGTGTATCCCCGCCTTCGAGAGGCAGAGCTCTCTGCCCGCCGGGCCGCAGCGCCTTCCAGGAGATGCCTGAGTTCTCCCTGGATCCGCCGTCCCTCGGTGGTTGATGACTCCGGCATCGCGCGGAGGAGCATTGCTGCAGCGACCAGGTCCTGGCCAGTCCCGCCGGATGCGGGTGGCGGTTTGTCCCTGGCATCGTTGGCGATGCGGTGCTGGAGACCTTGGGGCAAGTGACGTATTCCTCCGGCCGGGGGTTGGCTCGCCCATACCTGCCCGATGTTCTGACGGATTGCCTCGAGCGCTCCTGCTCCTTCATCGAACCCGGCCTGCGCCCCGCGGACTTGCTCGAGCTGTGGGTCGTGACCTCCCGCCGAAGCGGGGACCACAGCTAGCTCCCGCGGGATGTCAGCGCGAGGCGCTGGCCTAGGGGGATCGCCATCCTCCGGCATGCCGAGACAGCCGCCTCCGGAGGGATCCCCTAGCTCGATGTGGAAACATTCGCGACTCAGGCCGCAGTCCTTGTCGCCAAGGCTGCGGCTGCCGTCGGAACAGTCGGAGAGGCAGTAGTCACATGCGGTCATGAAGTCCCGCATGGCACTAGGGTTGCCAGATCCGGAGAAATCCCAGCAGATGCTGGGGTTGTCGTCTTCCTCGGACCCAGAGGGTCCGTAGGTCGAGACACCCGTCAATCGGTCCCAAGGCGACCGCACAGGAAACCCCAGAGAGGTTGCACTCGCCTCAATGTGAGCGCCCGCCAAAGCGAGATCGCCAGGCGGGCTGAGGCCGAGTCGAAATAACGAAAGATGGGTAGCAGTCGATACCTTTTTGTCGACGAGGAGCGATGAAGTCGCGTCGGGGGCTGACCGCGTCGTCGTCTTGGGTCCGAGGGCGACGTCCCGCAGGCCCTCCGTGAGCGCGCTGGCGTCGTCCATCTGCTCGGAGTCGACGTGTTGCGGGGGGATGGCGCTCGCGTCTGCCTTGAACGCGAGGGCGACGCTTGGCGTGTCCTCCGTCGAGGCGCCGGGGATGTCGATTTGCCCGACAGCCGTCGGAGCGCGGCCTCCCGCTCGGCCCTGGTTGCCCCGCCTCCTCCTCCTCCGATGGCGAGGGAGAGGATGGGGCGAGCTCGAAAGTTGTCCTTCCCCTACGCGGGAAAGACGCCGTCGATTCCGCCGCCAGCGGGCGGGCTGTCCGCCATCAATGTCGTCGTCGCGCGGCGGTGGAAGGAGTATCATGTCGTAGTCGCCGTCGAGCGAGATGAACTCGAGGTTCCCGAAACGGAGCACCGTCCCGGGTTGAAGAGGTTGTTGAAGACTGCCCATCTGGAGCTTGACGGGAAATCGAACGTCAACACGCAGCGCAGCCCCTACCTGGCGCGCCAACTGTCGGCGTTCCGAGACCGGGGGGTCCTCGAGCCGACGAGTGAGAGTGCCGCGTGCCCCAGCCCAGATGGGTCGAGCGCGTGGAGCGAGCGCAAAGGGGGGAACGGAGTGAGAGAGAGGTCGGTGGCCGGAGCCGGATCGCGAGGGAGTCGGAGAAATTCCCACGGCCTTCGTGTTCGTCCCGCGCCCAGGTCGGGTGCGCTTGCAGTAGGGGGTTACAAGCGTCCGCACGAGGTGAAGGGAGAGGGCGGCCCCGAGAGAGCGCCTGCCCCTGCCTTTCGTCCCCGCGAGGCCAACCCTCCCTCAGGAGGTCCTGGCCCTTCCTTTTATAGTCGTAAGGAGAGGGTCCAGGTGTACAAGATGGGGGTGTAGCAAGGTGCTACGTGTCTAGCGAGGGAGAGCTAGCGCCCTATGTACATGCCTAGGTGGCAGCCAGAGAGATCGTGGCACCCTGTTGGAGTGGCGTCGTGGCTGTTGGAGGAGTAACGGAGCCGGACGGGGGGACAGCTGTCGAGGTGGCTGGGTCCTTGCTGACGTTCTCCTGCTTTCGTAAGGGAGCTGGGGGCCGTCGTCGTCATGATCTAGCGGGGCGCCATCATGGCCTATCTGGCATAGCTGGCCAGATGGGACGCCGGTCTCGTTCTCTGCGACCCAAGTCGGCTCAGGGCAGGGTGATGATGACGCTTCCTGTTGACGTGGCGGTCTCGTATCCTAGGTCGGGTGTCGTGGAGGCTCCTCCGAGGCTGTGGCCGAGTCCGTCCTGCAAGACAGAGACAGAGTCCGAGCCCTGGTCGGGCGAGGCGGAGATTATTCGGCAGAGGCCGAGGCGGAGTCCGAGCCCTGGGTCGGGCGAGGCGGAGGTCGCCGTCTTCCGGGGCCTTGGCCCGAGTCCGAGCCCTGGGTCGGGCGGAGCGGAGTTCGCCGTCTTCCGAGGCCTTAGCCTGAGTCCGAGCCCTGGGTCGGGCGGAGCGGAGTTCGCCGTCTTCCGAGGCCTTAGCCTGAGTCCGAGCCCTGGGTCGGGCGGAGCGGAGTTCGCCGTCTTCCGAGGC
Organism: Zea luxurians; assembly: GCA_029449295.1. Taxonomy (NCBI): domain Eukaryota; kingdom Viridiplantae; phylum Streptophyta; class Magnoliopsida; order Poales; family Poaceae; genus Zea; species Zea luxurians. The sequence goes on along the minus strand of JAOPSE010000005.1, from coordinate 176,729,000 downwards.
CTTAGCCTGAGTCCGAGCCCTGGGTCGGGCGGAGTTTCCTATGGCACCACTGGCGAAGTCTGGCCGCCCGTCGGTCTTACCTTTTGCGTTAAACGCCCTGGTGACTCGGTCGGTTGGTGCGGTGATTTAGTCAGGGTTTCTCCTTATCGGAGGCGGGGCCTAGGGCGAGCCGGGGATGCGCCTGCCGTGAAAGAGGAGACCTCAGGCGAGACGGAGTCATCTTAGGGTCGGCTGCCCTCGCCCGAGGCTAGGCTCGGGCGTGGCGTGGTCAAGTCACTCGTGTGGACTGATCCCTGACTTAATCAAACCCATCAGGCCTTTGCAGCTTTATGCTGATGGGGGTTACCAGCTGAGAATTAGGCGTCTTGAGGGTACCCCTAATTATGGTCCCCGACACTAAGGGCTTGTTTGGGTCTTTAGTATCCACCTTAATCCACATATATTGAGATGGATTGTGGTGCAAATTAAATAATGTGGATTGAGCTGAATACTAAAATACCTAAACAAGGCCTAAGGTGCATCATTGCATGCACAATAATATTATGACACACGGTTGAACTCGATATAATTTATAAAACATTTTGGTGTTATGATTTTAAAATAAGGTGCATAATAGAGAGTTTTCCTTTTTTGATAGAGAAGAAAAGAGGTTGGCAGGGATCGCTTTCTCTCACCTGCCGTCTGTCCACCTACTTCCGTTGTTCGCGACAAAAGGGAACGGGAGCCGGCGGCAGGGTTTTCAATCTCGTTTTAGCACAGATTCTCGCTACACGTCGTAAACGGGAAAAAAAATCGAAAACCGCCGAGTTCCGGTAAAATCCGAACGGTTCGAATTCTCAAATTCAAATCTACGGGTTTCCGGAAATCTCACTCGAAAACCGCTGACGATGAATCGGTTTTCGCTGTAAAACCACGAGAAAAGTTGTTGGTAAAAAAAAACTGCATAATCAATGTGCCCACCGTTGATTAGCAAAAGCTTGCTGTCACGTCATGTCACCCACTCGTTAGTACGAACAAGAGCACTCAGCTTTTCTCTAGTCACTGCTCCTTATCATTTTTTCTGCATAAGAACCAATCCAAACAGCAGTTACCAACTACCACTACGTATTTTATTGCAGAGATTGTAGCGACTAGTGCTGATAATATGAGACGGGCTTTTCGGGCAGCACAAGCATGATCCGAAAATATGAGGCAAAGCACGGTCCAGTATGAAATAATATAGGCTAGGCTAGCACGACCCGAAGACGGACTTGGGCCGACCCCTAATTTTCGGCCCCTGCCCCAACACAGCCCGCACAGATAGGGCCATATCTGTTTAATTTCTTTAATTTAGTAAGATATCGACTTTATATTATTGTTATATTTGGAGTTTATATTGTCAAATGATGCTAGAATTGTTTAATATCTTTAATTTAGTAAGCTATAATCTTTATATGGTTATAATATTTTGATTTTATGTGATCAAATATACGGGCCGGATTTGGACCGGCACGGCCCAAAGAAAGCACGACTTGGTTTAGGGCCAGGTTGGGTCACTGTTTCTATACTTCAGGCTGACACGATATAACCTAAAAATATTTTGGGCTTTGCTAGCACAAACCCGTTTGGGCCGTGCTGGTCCGGTCCAATTCCCAGCACTAGAAGCGACCATGAACGGGAACCGCGAAAAAGACAGCCTGAAGAACACCGGAGCCGAGCACAAGCAGGCGAGAAACGACGGTTTCCTACCGAATTTCGCAACTCTCACCTCGTTTCTCTCCGTCGCCTCCGTTTGGCGAATCTCGCCGTCCGACCGCTGACCACCGGGAGGGCACAAGCAGATCCACCAGATCTCAATGCCTTCTCGCCGAAACCCAACGCCGACCGCGCGGACATGACACGGTTTTGGCCAGAAACAACTGTCGACGTGAAGTTGTTGGCACCTTGAGCAGGGGCGTGGAAGGAGTATTGTGGCTATGACCTGGGCCGCCCTACTTTTTCAGTTTTTCTGGTTGAAGAAAAGGATCAAGACTCCTGGTTAACGGGTCTATGACTCAAATTATTTTTTTGACACTAAAACATGAGTTTTTTTAATAACAAATATTTTTTTGACTCCTGGCAACATCTACTTTTGTATAGTTTTATCGAAAAATTTAGCATCGAAAAATTCAAATTTATTCAGCAATGTCCGATTTTATGCAGACGGAAACGAAACGACAAAAAATGGCGAGAAACCGTCGATTTCCCACCCAGATTTTAATCCTCTACCAATTTAGTGGTATTGACACCTTTTTCGGGCGCCAAACACTAAACAAGAACCGCGCGGCGGTGCTCTCTGCACAGGCGCGGACGGTCCGCGCCTACAAGCCGGACGGTTCACGCGTGCGCAGGGGCAGTAGAAGTCGCCGGCGGCGCCTGGATCTCGCTCCCGAGAGGGACCCCGTCGGGGAGGAGAGATCCTAGGGAATGTCTAGACTCGGCAGGCCGACCTAGACTCCTCTAATCGACGTAGAGTCGAAGAGAAGCGAGGAATTTGGGGGTTGGAAGACTAATCTAGAACTAGACTAGAACTACTCCTAAGAATAAATGTAAATTGTATTGATTGAGGGTTCTATTGATTTCTTAAATCGGTCATATTCCTCTGTTTTTATAGAGGAGGAGGGCTGGACCCGTTAAAAACAAAATCCTGAGCTAATTCCATGAATTTCATCAACAAACACAGTAAGAAACTCGGAACCCTAATCTGTTCTGCGCACGCGGACCGTCCAGCCCACAGGCGCGGACCATCCGGCCCACAAGCGCGGACCGTCCGGTGCTCTTTTTGGTGCCCAACATATGCCCCCCTGTCTTTTGGTGGAGCTGAGCAAACTAAAAGCAACTAACTCGATGCGATTACATCGATTCTCTTTAAGCATCTTGCCACATACTAGGATGGTACTGCTTGAGAAAACGCCCATTCAAAGCCTTGGGTAAATCTCTGCCTTGTAATGTTTGCAATAAATAGGTGTTACCAGACATTACTTGTTTTACTTTATATGGACCCTCCCAGCTTGGCGATCATTTCCCAAACTTTTGGTCTTTGTTTCTTAGAGACAGGATGGTCTTCCATACCAAGTCCCCTACTTGAAATGATTTTGTTTTGACCTTCTTGTTGTAGGCCCTGGCTACCATGATCTTGTCCTTTTCTATTTCCCCCAAAGCTGTCACTCTTTTGTCTGTCACCTCATCAATATTATCCATCATTGAATTATAATAATCACCGATGGTTAGATCATTTTGCCTAGCGAACCTGACAGCATTTAAACTTATTTCCACAGGCAACACCGCTTCCTGTCCATAGACAAGCTCAAAAGGAGATACTTTAGTAGCACTATGCTTAGATATTATGTGGGCCCACAAAACTTCGGGCAAAATCTTATGCCAATGCTTAGGATTATCGGATATCTTCTTTTTTATCAAGTTAATCAATGTTCTATTACTAGACTCGGCCTGTCCATTGGCCTGAGCGTAATATGGAGATGAATTGAGTAACTTAATTCTGTATAGTTCAGCGAACTCACATACCTCCTTTGACATAAAAGAAGTCCCTTGATCTGTAGTCAAGGTCTGGAGAATGCCGAATCTATGAATAATATGTTTAATTATGAATTCAATTACATCCCTGTGTGTCATGTTTTTCAGAGCAACGGCTTCAGTCCATTTGGTAAAGTAGTCAGTGGCAACTAACACAAACCGACGCCCTTTTGATGACGAAGGATGAACCTCTCTTATAAAGTCCAGTCCACATCCTCTGAAAGGCCAAGGTTTGATGATAGGATGTAATTCGGCTGCAAGGACCAACTGTAGGTCGCCGAATTTTTGACACACTTGGCATCCTTTGTAGTACTTGAAACAATCAGCTATCATGTTAGGCCAATAAAAGACAGACCTTCGCCACAACCACTTCATCTTTGGAGCTGATTGATGGGTACCACAAATCCCTTCGTGTACTTCAACCATGGCTAATATAGCATCACCTGGGCCCAAGCATTTAAGCAGGACGTCATTGACTGTTTGGCGGTAGAGTTCATCACTCATTAAAACATACTTGAAAGTTGTACGCCGAATGTTCTTATCCATCCTAACACTGGGATTTCGTAAATAATTAATTATGGATGTCCTCCAATCACTTGTATCGGCTTTATTATCAGCCGAATCAATTAGAAGGACTTTCCTGGTAACCCCGGACAGTCCGGAGCTTTCACTCGGACAGTCCGCGACCTGAGAGATTGGCCTTGTACCGGTTATCAGATCTTTAGTGTTATGAAATTTTCCTCGCTTTATCCGATAACCTTACGCATCTTGTGCCAAATTGTTAGTCCAGTGATTCTCAACTCTAGGGATGTGCCGAATGCTGAATTCGTCAAGAGAATGAATTATGTCCCAACACTTTTCAAGGTAACTGTCGGTACCCTCGAACAGGGGTACCCTCTACTGCTGTATCAAGGCACAGTGCCCGCGTGGCTATCTCTTAGCCGCGTGGCAATGGTGCTGCGTCCGAGACCAAGGCATGCCTCGGCCCAACCACGAGCGGCTGCTCAGGACCCACAGCGGCGCCCGACCTCACCACATGGGCGGGACCGGAGCCGCCACGTGTCCAAGAAGGTGGGAGGCTCCAGGACATCAGCAGTTAGTCCGGACCCCCATGGGAGTGTGCCGGACCTCTAGGTTTGCGGCCAGGACTCCCAGGGGAGGTCCGGGACCTCCACGTGTGCATGCTGGGCCCCTGGGGTGGGGACCAGACCTCCCCACAAGGGGTCCGGACCACTCATAGCAGGGTCCTGGAGTCCCAGGGCAAAAAATACTTAAGCCCTGGTCAAAGACCAGGCAGGGGTCCGGTGCTGCCACGTGTCTGGGCCCCATCCAGTATGCCTCAGCTCCCCGCCCAAGCGGAGACCCGATGCTGCCACGTGGCCCTCTGCCCGTGATGTAAGCCAGCGGGCGGAGCCTGACGTAAGGCCTCTGCACCGCGAGCCGCGCCGCGCGCTACGCCACATGCTACGCTGCCTCGGCATTTAATGTGGACAAGGCCCGCTGCCTGACAGGCGATGTGCCATCTCAGCATTTAACATGCCTCGTCCACTCCGCTGCCAGACGATGTGCCGACTCAGCATTTAATGCGCCCTCTCTCTACTCCTCTAGTAGACAGCGACCGGGCCATACTGCGGGCAGCGTGCCTGTCCAATCTGTTGGCAGGTGGCATATCCATACTACCGCATGTTCTGTACTCATGATGACTCACACGAAGAAGTAGCAGAGAGAAGCCAAAACTATAAGCGTCCAGGCATTACTACACTCGAAGAGGGTCTGGACGTTGCATGTGTTAGTTGTTTCCCTCCATTTTGTTCCTGGGCCCACATGTCAGGGCTCAGCACCCTTGTGCGTGCCCCCTTTGAGCTATAAAAGGGGAGGCACGCAACGTTACAACTCAAGCTCACTTGGGCACAGCTCAGGCTCATAAGTTTATTCAAGCTCTCAAGCTCAACACATCACACAGTGGAGTAGGGTATTACGCTCCGGTGGCCCGAACCACTCTAAACCCTTGTGTGTTCTTGTGTTCGTTCATCGCTTAGCAGACAGGCAAAACGCTTAGGCCCCTCCTCATCTTAGGATTTAGGGCGGGTGTGTTCTGCCACCCGTTCGGAGAATTTCTTCTCCGACATCTGGCGCGCCAGGTAGGGGCTTAAGCTTTAGGTTTTTGCTTGTTTTCTTGCTCAGCACGATGGTGCAAATCGTTGAGCACCGCGCGCGAGACTTCAGTGGATTTCCTGGTGGAGGAAGAAGCTGCTTCTTCCATGCCACAGGTTCCCAACCGCCCAGTGCCGGGCACTGCTGTTGTGCACGCTGCGCAGCAGCATACAACTGCGCAGACATCCCAGACTCTGTCAAGGGCAGCTCCGGGGGAGTTGTCTGCAGCCAGGGAGTTGCTGCGCCACCCCCAAGCTCCACAGCCTCACCGGGAGCCATGAAGCAGTGGCGTGACGACGTCGACCGACTGCTTGGCATGGCGCACTCCGGCTCGACTAGATCGAGGCCGCGGTCATCCCGGCGCCAACATGAGGCATCGACATCTGTGCGCTCACCCTCGGTGAGGGCAGTGCCGACTGAGGACCTGAGGGCGGAGCTTAGCCGCCGGCGCGTGGCGGAGGATGCTCCAGTCTCTCGGGAGAGGTCTAATGACTTGCGGGCAAAACTCAACTGCAGGCGTGTAGGCGAAGATGCCCGCGTCTCTCTAGGGAGGGCGCGAGAGCGCCGACAAAACATCGAGGGTCGTAACCTCGATCAAGACTTTACTGCGGTAACACCGCAAACGCCGGCGAGCACCCGGATCCGGGCGGGTGTCCCATTGGGCGGCGTGGGCTGCGCCGCTCTCGCGGATCATCTCCGCGTGGCGTCCTGGCCATCCAAGTTCCGGCCGCACCTGCCGGAGAAGTACGACGGTACATCAAATCTGTTGGAATTTCTGCAGGTTTATGTCACCGCTATCACAGCAGCAGGTGGAAACACTGCTGTGGTGGCAACATATTTTCATGTCACCTTGTCTAGGCCTGCCTGGACTTGGCTCATGAACCTTGCCTTAGGATCGATCTACTCCTAGGAAGAGCTCTGCGCGCGGTTCACAGCGAACTTCGCCAGCGCTTACCAACAACACGGCGTGGAGGCCCACCTCCATGCAGTGAGGCAGGAGCCCGGAGAAACTCTCCGGACATTTATCTCCCGCTTCACCAAGGTGCGAGGTACTATACCTTGCATCTCCAATGCTTCTATCATCACGGCCTTCTGTCAGGGAGTGCGTGATGAAAAGATGTTGGAGAAATTAGCTACGCATGACGTGGAAACTGTCTCCACTCTCTTTGCTCTGGCCGACACGTGCGCCAGGGCCACCGAGGGCCGTGCGTGGCACTCGGTGCCACAGGCTGGGGATGCCCAGACGGGTGGCTCCGGTACCGTTTCCCAGGACAGTAAGAGGAAGAAGAAGAAGAACCGCGGTCACGAGAAGCCGCATTCTACCGCTCTGGTCGTTGCAGCTGCGACTGGGGGCTAGGGCGACCGCAACAAACGCCCACGGCCGCAGAGGGGTAAAAGCGGCTCATGCCCTGTGCACCCCAACGGTCGCCATAGCGCCACGGAGTGTCGCGAGATCATCAACCTCGCGAAACGTGTTAGTGTGCGGTACGAGCAGTCTTCCGGGGACGGCACCCCACCTCGTCGCCGACCTGGCAAGGAAAGGGCCAACGACGACGAGGTGGCCGCGACTGAACCGGACCACGGGTATCAGTCACCCAAGGGGGTCCTGAAGGATGTTTTTGCCGGAGGCTCCAACTCCAGTGACGACAACTAGACAGGCCACCAGGGGGCCCCGTACTCCCTGGTCTACGGGGCCAAAGCCTGTCGTCCCTCGGAAAACCTTCTGGACTCCTCATAGGTCCAGTCTTTTGATGAGCCTATGAGGGGCGGTTACAGCGCAAGGACGTGGACTCCATCAGCGAACTTGAAAGGGAAATGTGCCCTTGGGCAATTTCTATTATGTTTTGGTGATTAAGTGCCCAACACATTTAATTAAGTTCTTATGTGCTAAATGAAGAGAAAAGTGCAAATCAAGACATGAGGTATGTTTCTAGACTTAGTACATTGTTTTGAGTACTAACATATTTCGTCTAAGTGCTAGAAACAGGAAAAGAAAGAATTGCAAAAGACTTGGTTGTGTGCAGCCAAGTCCAGCTCGACCTGGCACACCGGACTGTTCGGTGGTGCACCGGACAGTGTCCGATGCGCCAGGCTGGTTTCCGGTGAACAGGTCGCTCTCGGGAAAAGTTTAGCGGCGTACGACTATAATTCACCGGACTGTCCGGTGGTGCACCGGACTGTCCGGTGAGCCAATGGTCGCCAGCGCAACGGTCGGCCGCGCAATCCGCGGGCGACGCGTGGCCCGCGCCAACGGTCGGCAGGGGGCACCGGACTGTCCGGTGCGCCAACCGACCTGGAACTGCAACAGTCGTCTGCGCCAGAAAAGGAAGGAAATCGGCATCGGACCGTCTACAGTGACTGTCCAATGGCGCACCGGACTGTCCGGTGCGCCACTCGACAGAAGGCAAGGATAGCCTTCCTTGTTGATCTTCAACGGCTCCTAGCTGCCTTAAGCTATAAAAGGGGCCCCTAGGCGTATGGAGGAGTTACCCAAGCTTACAAGAAACATTCTAAGACTCCAAGAATCCAACTTCACGCATTTGATTCTTTGAGATAGTGTCTTGAGCTCCATTTGAGTTGTGAACTCCATGCGTTATGCTTTGTGAGCTCAAGTTGTGACTTGTGTGCTTAGTTGTGCTGCGATTTGTGTCTTGTGTGTGTTGCTTATCCCAACCTTACTCTGTGCTTTCATTGTGATCTTCATTGTAAGGGCGAGAGGCTCCAAGTTGTGGAGATTCCTCGCAAACGGGAGAAAGACTAAGAAAGGAAAAATTGTGGTATTCAAGTTGATCATCGGATCACTTGAAAGGGGTTGAGTGCAATCCTCGTCCATTGGGATGCCACAACATGGAAGTAGGCAAGTGTTACTTGGCCGAACCACGGGATAAAATTGTGTGTCTCTTGTGTGCTTTCTCTTTGATTGTTTGTGTTCACAAGAGCTCGTTTCAAGCTACTTAGCCATTCTAACTTTCATAACTAAGTTTTGTGGCTATTAGTGTTGAATTGTACAGGATCACCTATTAATCCCCCCTCTAGGTGCTCTCAATTGGTATCAGAGTCGTTCTCTTCACATAAGGGACTAATCGCCCGAAGAGATGGATCCTAAGGGAAAGGGGATGGTGGTCAACGACAAGGAGAAGGAGTCCTTCCTTAATGAGCCTAGAGACGACAAGCCTACCGACTCAGGCTCAAGTCACAAGAAGAGGGATGGGAAGAAGAAGAGGCGCATCAAGAAAACCGTCTACTACGACAGCGATGTCTCTTCATCTTCACCAAGAGACGACGATGACGACGACTCATCATCGAAAAAGAAAATGGTTAATCAAAATTATTCATTTGATTATTCTCGTATTCCATTCAATTCTAATGCTCATTTACTATCAATTCCACTTGGGAAACCTCCGCACTTTGATGGTGAAGACTACTCATTTTGGAGTCACAATGCGTAGTCACCTATTTTCTCTCCATCCTAGTATTTGGGAGATTATTGAAAACGGAATGCATTTTGATAATACTAACAACCCCGTTTTCATAAATGAGCAAATTCATAAGAATGCACAAGCTACCACTGTTTTGCTAGCATCTTTGTGCAGGGATGAATACAATAAGGTGAGCGGCTTGGACAACACCAAGCAAATTTGGGATACCCTCAAGATATCACATGAGGGAAATGACGCCACCATGATCACCAAGATGGAGTTGGTGGAAGGCGAGCTAGGGAGATTTGCGATGATCAGGGGAGAGGAGCCAACACAAACCTACAACAGGCTCAAGGCCCTGGTCAACAAAATTAGAAGCTATGGAAGCACAAGATGGACGGACCACGACGTCGTCCGACTTATGCTAAGGTCATTCATGGTAATTGACCCCCATCTTGTAAACCTTATTCGTGAAAATCCCAAGCACACCAAAATGACGCCCGAGGAGATACTCGGAAAATTCATGAGCGGGCATATGATGGTAAAGGAAGCACGATATGTGGATGATGCTCTTAATGGCCCTCTACTCGTCTACGAGCCTCAACCCGTTGCTCTCAAAGCAACAAGCAGCAGGGAGATGCTACCAAGCAAGGTGGCACAAGTTGAGGCTGCCGGGCTAAACGAAGAGGAGATGGCCCTAATCATCAAACGCTTCAAGACCGCACTAAAAGGATGCAAGGAGTACCCCAACAAGAACAAAGCAAAGGGGAAGCGCTCCTGTTTCAAATGCGGTAAGGCTGGTCATTTTATAGCACAATGCCCCGATAATGATAATGACCAGGAACAAGAAAGGCATGGGAAGAGGGAAAAGAAGAAGGTTTACAAGAAGGCGAAGGGCGAGGCACACCTTGGCAAATAATGGGATTCAGACTGCTCTTCATCCGACTCCGAAGATGAAGGACTGGCAGCCTCGGCCTTCAACATGTCTTCGCTCTTCCCCAATGAACGCCACACTTGCCTCATGGCCAAGGAGAAGAAGGTGAGTGTCCGAGATTCCCCTAAGTACTCTACTTCTAATGATGAGGATTCCTCCGATGATGAAGTAGATTACTCTAGTCTATTTAAAGTATTAGATAGAGCTAAAGTAGAAAAGATTAATGAATTAATTGATGCTTTAAATGAAAAGGATATTGTCGGGGACCATAATTAGGGGTACCCCCAAGACTCCTAATCTTAGCTGGTAACCCCCATCAGCACAAAGCTGCAAAAGCCTGATGGGTGTGATTAAGGTCAAGGCTCAGTCCACCCAAGGGACACAATCTCGCCTCGCCCGAGCCCAGCCTCGGGCAAAGGCAGCCCACCCCGGAGGATTCACGTCTCGCTCGAGGGTCCCCTCAAGCAACGGGCACACCTTCGGCTCACCCGAGGCCCAGTCTTCGCAGAGAAGCAACCTTGGCCAGATCGCCACGCCAACCGACCGTATCACAGGAGCAATTAATGCAAGGATCACCTGACACCTTATCCTGACGCGCGCTCTTCAGTCGACAGAGCCGAAGTGACCGCAGTCACTTTGCCGCTCCACTGACCGACCTGACAAGAAAACAGCGCCGCCTGCCCCGCTCCGACTGCCGTGCCACTCGCCAGAGTGAGGTCGACAGCGGCTAAGTCTAGCCTCGGGCAACATAGGAAGATCCGCCTCGCCCGACCCCAGGGTTCGGCCCCCGTCTCAGCCTCGGAAGAAGGACTTCGCCTCACCCGACCCTAGGGCTCGGACTCAACCACGACTTAGAAGACGACGAACTCCGCCTCGCCCGACCCCAGGGTTCGGACTCAGCCTCGGCTCCGGAAGATGACGAACTCCGCCTCGCCCGACCCCAGGGCTCGGACTCAGCCTCGGCTCCCGAAGACGATGGACTCCGCCTCGCCCGACCCTAGGGCTCGGACTCAACCTCGACCTCGGAGGAATCGCCACCTCGCCCAAACTCGGGTCCGGATCAGCCACGTCGCTAGGGGGTCATCATTACCCTGCCCCTAGCTAGCTCAGGCTACGGGGGACAAGACCGGCGTCCCATCTGGCTCGCCCTAGCAAACAAGTAATGATGACACCCCGCACGCTCCATGACGACGGCAGCTCCCAGCCCCTTATGTCAGCCAGGAGACATCAGTAAGGATCCGACAGCCCCGACAGCTGTACTCCCGCAGGGCTCCAGCGCTCCTCCGACGGCCACGACATCACATGAACAGGGTGCCAAAACCTCTCTGACTGCCACGATGGCATATACTTAGGGCTCTAGCTCCTCTCTGCTAGACACGTTAGCACACTGCTACACCCCCCATTGTACACCTGGACCCTCTCCTTACGCCTATAAAAGGAAGGTCCAGGGCTCTCGTACGAGGGAGGTTGGCCGCGCGGGAGAACGGGCCGACGCATAAGGCTCTCGCTCTCTCTCTCCCACGCGAACGCTTGTAACCCCCTACTGCAAGCGCATCCATCCGCCCTAGGCGTAGGACAACACGAAGGCCGCGGTTTCCCCTCGCTGTTCTCCCCCCTTTGTGTCCCGTCTCGCGCCGACCCATCTGGGCTGGGACACGCAACGACAATTTACTCGTCGGTCTAGGGACCCCCCGGGGTCGAAATGCCGACAGTTGGCGCGCCAGGTAGGGGCCTGCTGTGTGTTGACGAACAGCTTCCCGTCAAGCTCTAGATGGGTAGTCTCCAGCAACCTTTCCAACCCGGGACGATGCTCCGTTTTGGGAGTCTTGAGTCCATGTCCCTCGACGGCAGCTACGACATGATTTTCCTTCCTCCACCGCGCAACAGCGACAATGGCGGCCCTCAGCCCACCCGCCGGTGGCGGAATCAACAACGTCTTCCCCACATGGCGGAAGAACAACATCCGGGTTTGTCCCGTCGCCTCCCCCACGGACGGCGGAGGAGGAGGCGGGGCAACCATGGCCGAGCAGGAGGCGGCACCTCGTCGGCTGTCGAGCAAGTCGACGACGCCGGCACCCCAGCAGGGAACACGTCGGGCTTCAACCTTGCGTCTGAGACGAAGACGAGTGCCGTTTCCCCGCAACACACCAACCCCAAGCAGACAGACGACGCCAGCACGCTCGCGAAGGACTTGCTGGGCGTCGCCCTCGTACCTGAGACAACGGTGCAGTCCGCCCCTGACGCGACTTCGTCACCGCCCGTCGACCAAGAGGTACCGACCGATTCCCATCTCGTGCCTTTTGGATTCAGCTTCGATCCACCAAGCGACCTCGCTTCGGTGGAAGCCTCCATAGAGGCATGTACCAACCCTCCGGGGTACCATATGCGGTCGCCCTGGGACAGATTGATGGCCGTCTCGACCTACAGACCCTTGGGTTCCGAGGAAGATGACGAGCCCGACTTTTGTTGGGATTTCTCCGGGTGGAACGAACGATGACAACCTCATCATCCGCAACCTCCCCCTGTTCCTCTCCGACACCGCTCGAGCCTGGCTGGAGCATCTGCCTCCGAGGCAGATCTCCAACTGGGACAACCTGGTCCAAGACTTTGTAGGCAACTTACAGGGCACGTACGTGCGCCCTGGGAACTCCTGGGATCTCCAAAGCTGCCGCCAGCAGCCGGGAGAGTCTCTCCGGGACTACATCCAGCGATTTTCGAAGCAGCACACTGAGCTGCCCAACGTCACCGACTTGGATGTGATTGGCGCGTTCCTCGCCGGCACCACCTGCCGTGACCTGGTGAGCAAGCTGGGTCGCAAGACCCCCACCAGGGCGAGCGAGCTGATGGACATCGCCACCAAGTTCGCCTCTGGCCAAGAGGCGGTTGAGGCCATCTTCCGAAAGGACAAGCAGCCCCAGGGCCGCCAGTCGGAAGACTTTCTCGAGGCGTCCGCTCAGCGCGGCACCAAAAAGAAGAACAAGAAGAAGTCGCAAGCGAAACGCGACGCCACCGACGCGGACCTTGTCGCCGCTGCTGAGTATAAGAACCCTCGGAAACCTCCTGGAGGTGCCAATCTCTTCAATAAGATGCTCAAGGAGCCATGTCCCTATCATCAGGGGCCCGTCAAGCACACCCTTGAGGAGTGCGTCATGCTTCGGCGCCACTTTCACAAGGCCGGGCCACCTGCGGAAGGTGGCAGGGCCCACAACGATGACAAGAAGGAGGATCACAAGGCAGAGGAGTTTCCCGAGGTCCACGACTACTTCATGATCTATGGTGGGTAAGTAGCGAATGCCTCGGCTCGGCACCGCAAGCAAGAGCGTCGGGAGGTCTGCTCGGTAAAGGTGGCGGCGCCAGTCTACCTAGACTGGTCCGACAAGCCCATCACCTTCGACCAGGGTGACCACCCCGACCGCGTGCCGAGCCTGGGGAAATATCCGCTCGTTGTCGACCCCGTCATTGGCAACGTCAGGCTCATCAAGGTCCTCATGGACGGAGGCAGCAGCCTCAACATCATCTACGCCGAGACCCTCGGGCTCCTGCAGATCGATCTGTCCTCGATCCGGACAGGCGCGACGCCTTTTCACGGGATCATCCCCAGGAAACGCGTCCAACCCCTCGGACAACTTGATCTGCCCGTCTGCTTCGGGACTCCCTCCAACTTCCGAAGGGAAACCCTCACGTTCGAGGTGGTCGGGTTCCGAGGAACCTACCACGCAGTGCTGGGGAGGCCATGCTACGCCAAGTTCATGGCCGTCCCCAACTACACCTACCTCAAGCTCAAGATGCCGGGCCCCAACGGGGTCATCACCATCGGCCCCATGTACCGACACGCGTACGAATACGACGTGGAGTGCGTGGAGTACGCCGAGGCCCTCGCTGAATTCGAGACCCTCATCGCCGACATAGAAAACCTCTCCAAGGAGGTGCCAGATGCGAAGCGCCACGTCGGCAACTTTGAGCCAGCAGAGACGGTTAAGTCTGTCCCTCTCGACCCCAGCAACGACGCCTCCAAGCAGATCTGGATCGGCTCCGAGCTCGACCCCAAATAGGAAGCAGTGCTCATCGACTTTCTCCGTGCGAACGCCGAGGTTCTTGCGTGGAGTCCCTCAGACATGCCTGGCATACCGAGGGAAGTCGCCGAGCACTCACTGGATACCCGAGCTGGAGGACAAGTTCTACGGGTTCGAGCTCAACCACGTCGACCGGCGGTACGACGAGACTGCGGACGAGCTGGCGAAGATAGCTTCGGCGCGAACAACGGTTCCCCCGAACGTCTTCTCCCGAGACCTACATCAACCCTCAGTCAAGACCTACGACACGCCCGAGCCCGAGAAGGTCTCGGCCCTGCCCGAGGCGTCCTCGGTTCAGCCCGATGCGCCCTCGGCTCAGCCCGAGGCACCCTCGGCCCCCGAGGGTAAGGCACTGCGCGTCGAGGGAGAGCAGAATGGGGTCCCGCCTAATCGAGACTGACAGACCCCATGCCTGCAATATCTCCACCGAGGAGAGTTGCCCCTCGACCGAGCCGAAGCTCGGCGACCAGCGCGGCGCACCAAGTCATTCGTCTTGCTGGGTGACGGGAAGGAGCTATACCACCGCAGCCCCTCCGGCATCCTCCAACGATGCATATCCATCGCCGAAAGCCAGGAGCTCTTACAAGAAATACACTCAAGGGCTTGCGGTCATCACGCAGCACCTCGAGCCCTTGCTGGAAACGCTTTTCGATAAGGTTTCTACTGGCCGACCGTGGTGGCCGACGCCACTGGAATTGTCCGCACCTGCCAAGGGTGTCAATTCTACGCAGGGCAGACGCACCTACCCGCTCAGGCTCTGCAAACAATGCCCATCACCTGGCCGTTTGTTGTGTGGGGTCTGGACCTCGTCGGTCCCTTGCAGAAGGCACCCGGGGGCTACACGCACCTACTGGTTGCCATCGACAAATTCTCCAAGTGGATCGAGGTCCGACCCCTAAACAACATCAGGTCCGAACAGGCGGTGGCATTCTTCACCAACATCATCCATCGCTTCGGGGTCCCGAACTCCATCATCACCAACAACGGCACCCAGTTCACCGGCAGAAAGTTTCTGGACTTTTGCGAGGATCACCACATCCGGGTAGACTGGGCCGCCGTGGCACACCCCATGACGAATGGGCAGGTAGAACGTGCCAACGACATGATTCTGCAAGACTCAAGCCGAGGATCTACAACGACCTCCACAAGTTCGGCAGGCGATGGATGAAGGAACTCCCCTTGGTGGTCTGGAGCTTGAGGACAACGCCGAGCCGAGCCACGGGCTTCACACCGTTCTTTCTAGTCTATGGGGCCGAGGCCATCTTGTCCACGGACTTAGAATACGGTTCCCCATGGACGAGGGCCTACGACGACCGACGCAACCAGACCAACCGAGAAGACTCACTGGACCAGCTGGAAGAGGCTCGGGATGTGGCCTTACTACACTCGGCGCGGTATCAGCAGTCCCTGCGACGCTACCACGCCCGAGGGGTTCGGTCCTAAGGCCTCCAGGTGGGTGACCTGGTGCTTCGGCTACTACAAGACGCCCGAGGGCGCCACAAGCTCACGCCTCCCTGGGAAGGGCCATTCATCATCGCCAAAATTTTGAAGCCCGGAACATACAAGCTGGCCAACAGTCAAGGCGAGGTCTACAGCAACGCTTGGAACATCCGACAGCTACGTCGCTTCTACCCTTAAGATGTTTTCAAGTCATTCATGCACCTCGCTTACATACCCAAGCAAAGTCTAACCTTCAAGGAAGGGTTAGCCTTGCCTCGGCAAAGCCCGACCCTCCCTCGGGGGCTAGAAGGGGGGAACCCCCTCCGCGTCAAAATTTTCCTCAGAATAAGTCTTTCCGCCAGAATATCTTTCGTGCTTTTCGAATACTTTGGTAGCGGGATCATGAAAACGACGGAGAACACGTAAGCAGGCAAGGACGACCGAGCCGAGGGACTCCTACGCCTCCGGGATACGGATACCTCATTCATCACCTTCTGCGAGAAGTAACTCGCGTTCGGATGAGCGATCCTGCTGACCGAACATGCCTTAATGCTCAAAAGAATTTCTACCGAAAATTTTTTCGGGTTTTCACGGCTACGTCGATAATAGAATCCCGCGGACGAGCAAGAGTACACGTAAGCGGCAAGGCTGATAGAGCCGAGGGATTCCTACGCCTCCAGGATACGGATACCTCACTCATCACCTTCCATGAGAAGTAACTCTAGCTCGGATAAATGATTCTGCTACCGACGAGCAAGCCCTGATACTCGAAGCAAGAGGAAAAGAGACGCAGCTTTACAACGCGACGACAGTATGTTTGGGCCTCAGCGGCCGCAAAAAACATATGCATACTACAGGCGAACCGATCCTGCAGGCTCATACGTCGATGAAGGGGGAACAACAGCACCCTCGGCGTCAACTCCACCTTCGGCGAAGTCCGACCGAGCCTCGGCCGACAATACGGTCGGAGGATCTCCGCTCCGAAGGACGACGTCAGCACCACGCCCGGGCCATCGCCGCCAGGGTCTCCTCCAGGAACCTGGCCCGAGCAGACGGCTCGACCGGCCGCCCCGAAGCCTCAGCCAACTGTCCCCCGAGGACACCAGCCCGGCTCGTGGCCTCGGCAACACGACTCCGGCGTTGGTCCCGCTAGGGGACGACTCGGCCAAGCCCTGGCCAATGAAGCTTCCTTTTTCGAGCCAACTCTGCCTCTGTCCGTACTGGCACCGCTGCCTCCGGCTCCGGCTCATCGCAGAACAGCTGAGGGTTCCTCTAACTAAGCAAGAGAAGCCTCGGGCGGCAAGGCCGACTGAGCCGAGGGACTCCTACGCCTCCGGGATATGGATACCTCACTCGTCACCTTCCGCACGAGGTAACTCACACTTGGTTAAGCGGTTCAGTTAGCCGACAGGCGAGTCCTAGTGCTCGAAATGAGGAAGAAATATGGCTTCACGCCAAAATACATAAATGTTCAGGCCCCGACAGCCACAATGAACATACGCCAGCACTCAAGGTGCCATTACAAACGGAACTCCGGTTCCACCCCCGCAGGTACGAACAACCCCCCACGTTGGAGGGCCTGCGGGGCGACAGACTCCGAGCGACTCGCCATCAACCTCCACAGCAGCAGCCATGGTTCCAGGACGGACGCAGCCACCGGAAGGCTCTTATTCGTGTCCCCACTCAAGGGACGCGAACCATATATTAAAGCCAAAGAGCCGGAGGTCGGTCCGCGGGTGGCGCTGACAGTCTCGTCGGCGGAAAAGCCTACCTCTCCAGCTACCACCACTTCAGCACCGACGGCGGCGTCCACCTGTCCACCAACACCGCACCGGTGAGCGCCGGCCGCCCCAAAGCGCACCGGTAGATCCTCACTCCCGTCCTCGCCACGAAAGCGAGGACAAAGGACAGAATGTTGCATCCTAGCTGGGCAACAACAGTCCGCCTTCCCCGGCATGGCTGGAGGGCGCCTCCTCCGCAGAGCTGGGGGATGGTTTCCACCCCCAGAAGCTGGAAGAGGCGGGACGCCAGCCCACGCGAAGTCAGGCCCTGGCTCGATGCACTCCCCGCCTCAGCAAGGATGATGAAGATCCTCGAAGCTGAGGGCGGGGCAGAGGACGCAGCCCAGCTCGCTTCTCCCCACTATCGAACTGGTGGTCACCGTCTTGGGTGACCACTGGCGAGGGGATGCAACCGGGCTGCCTAATGAAAATCCTTGAAGCCGAACAATGGCTGAAAGGTACCAACTTTTGCGAAGTTGCGTTCCTCCTCCGACGACAAGACGAAAGCAACGCGAGCGCTCCCCATCCGGGGGCTCGGAAGGTGGAAGGGCGCGATGCATGAGGAGAGTGCGAAGACATGGTTGCCGTCCAAGGGGGTCGCCCTCCTTTTAAAGGCAACTCTCCCCACTTGCGTCCTCAGCCGTCGCGGGCTGAGTCTTCTCCAACACGCTCCAAGGTCCTCCCCCCACGACACGGGGGCTGGGTCCCATGCGTCATGCAAGCTAGCCCAGGACAGAAGAAGCCAAACCGCCGCGCGTGGAGCATGTAACCGCCCGGCGGTTACAAGCATTCCTCCGTCTTCGCCCAAACCAGCGAGTGAAAGGGCGGACCGCAATGCAGGCGGCATGCGACTGCACCAAGGGGGCGCACCCATTCGACTTCGATGAGCCCAGCATGGAGGCCCAGGCCCACACGTCATGTAACCGGCGCGCCGGTTACTATGTGTGAGAAACTTCACCGCCACTCACGCCAGTACCGCGCCTTCTCGGCTGCGGAACCGATGTCGCGGCTCGAGGCGACCCTGCGCATGGCCCAACAGTGCCAACTGAGCACATCGGTCATGGGTCAGTCAGCCGCGGGAGAAGGCACGACGATCGATACGGCCAAAAGTGGGCCGGCAGTAATGGTGGCGGCAGGCGGGCGGAAGCAGCAGTCAAGTCGTCTGCAAGCTCACGTCCCCTCCTGGAACAGCGAGAGAGCCCTCTCCCACGGCGTGAAGACGACGCACCCGTGTTCCATTCCTCGAACGGCTCGCGCACGCACAACGGCTGCCCCGCGAACCACTCGTCCCATCGCATTAACTCTGTGGCAGGGCATGCGGCACCTTTGGCAGGCGAAGCAGGCGACGCTTCACCTCCGCCATAATGACCGCATCAAAAAAGGTGCACCACATCGCTCAATTTCGTATCCTTTCCCTCTTCCCCTTTCTCTCTCTTGCTACAGGGACCGGGAAAGGGGATACTCTGAAGGGGATCCTTCTCCACGAAGGAAGCGGGCCCTGAGCCCCCTTACTGATCAGAGGTTCGAAGGCTGGCCCCTCGGAAGGGTTCAACAGCCGCCTCAGAGCACTCGGGCTCCGCGCCCACTACTGGTTAGAGGTTCGAAGGCTGGCCCCTCGGAAGGGTTCAACGGCCGCCTCAGGCCACTCGGGCTCCACGCCCACTACTGATCAGGGGTTCGTAGGCTGGCCCTCGAAGGGTTCGACAGCTGCCTCAGAGCACGCAGAGCGAGGGATGACCCTGGGTATGTTCGATACATAACCAAGGCTCAGGCTACGCTCCTGAGGTACCCTAAGACATTTCCGAGACCAGCGGGAGCGATTTTATAACGGAATCCCATCAGAGGGAGGCATAGAGCCCTCGGACCCCGTCAAAAGGGGACCAGGTCCGGCGAATCACCCGCAGGTACTTTTGGAGCGTGCCTCCGGGCCACTAGCCGACCCCTAACGAATGGGGCATGGACGTCCACTCGGATTACCCATTAGCAACTCACTGGAGACACCATGTTCGGCGCCCTCCGAGGGCAACATGGCGCTTCCCCCCCTCCTCCTTGCGGAAAGGCGACGCAGGGGCGTATGAAAAAGCAGAGTCTGTCCTTGACCGTCCTCTCGCTCTGTGCGGAGGCTCAGGGGCTGCTCTCGCAAACCCGGCTCCGGCCAAACCGTTGACAGCGTCAACATACCAGCCCGAGAACTTGGGACCTGACTAAGCACCCGGGCAACGACCAGTTCGCATGAGGGAACAACCAAACCGGCTGAGCCATCACGAAAGGCACTAAGACCTCGAAGGAGTCAAAACACTCCTCCGAGGCCTCGGGGGCTACACCCGGCGGGTGCGCTCGTGCGCACCCACCGGAACAAAACACAACCGAGAAAGGCCGGTCCCCTTGCAAAAAAGTGCGACAAAAGTCTCCAAGCGAGTGCCAACACTCCCTTTAAGGCTCGAGGGCTACTGTCAGACCATAATTAGGGGTACCCCAAGACTCCTAATCTCAGCTGGTAACCCCCATCAGCACAAAGCTGCAAAAGCCTGATGGGCGTGATTAAGGTCAAGGCTCAGTCCACCCAAGGGACACGATCTCGCCTCGCCTGAGCCCAGCCTCGGGCAAATGCAGCCAACCCCAGAGGATTCACGTCTCGCCCGAGGGTCCCCTCAAGCAACGGGCACACCTTCGGCTCGCCCGAGGCCCAGTCTTCGCAGAGAAGCAACCTTGGCTAGATCGCCACGCCAACCGACCGTATCGCAGGAGCATTTAATGCAAGGATCGCCTGACACCTTATCTTGACGCGCGCTCTTCAGTCGACAGAGCCGAAGTGACCGCAGTCACTTCGCCGCTCCACTGACCGACCTGACAAGAAAACAGCACCGCCTGCCCTGCTCCGACTGCCGTGCCACTCGCCAGAGTGAGGTCGACAGCGGCTAAGTCCAGCCTCGGGCCACATAGGAAGCTCCGCCTCGCCCGACCCCAGGGTTCGGCCCCCGTCTCGGCCTTAGAAGAAGGACTTCGCCTCGCCCGACCCTAGGGCTCGGACTCAACCACGACTTAGAAGACGACGAACTCCGCCTCGCCTAACCCCAGGGTTCGGACTCAGCCTCGGCTCCGGAAGACGACGAACTCCGCCTCGCCTGACCCCAGGGCTCGGACTTAGCCTCGGCTCCCGAAGACGATGGACTCTACCTCGCCCGACCCCAGGGCTCGGACTCAACCTCGACCTCAGAGGAATCGCCACCTCGCCCAAACTCGGGTCCGGATCGGCCACGTCGCCAGGCGGGGTCATCATTACCCTGCCCCTAGCTAGCTTAGGCTACGGGGGACAAGACCGGCGTCCCATCTGGCTCGCCCCAGCAAACAAGTAATGATGACACCCCGCACGCTCCATGACGACGGTAGCTCCCAGCCCCTTACGTCAGCCAGGAGACGTCAGCAAGGATCCGACAGCCCCGACAGCTGTACTCCCGCAGGGCTCCAGTGCTCCTCCGACGGCCACAACATCACATGAACAGGGTGCCAAAACCCCTCTGACTGCCACGATGGCATGTACTTAGGGCTCTAGCTCCTCTCTGCTAGACACGTTAGCACACTGCTACACCCCCCATTGTACACCTGGACCCTCTCCTTACGCCTATAAAAGGAAGGTCCAGGGCTCTCGTACGAGGGAGGTTGGCCGCGTGGGAGAACGGGCCGACGCATAAGGCTCTCGCTCTCTCTCTCTCCCACGCGAACGCTTGTAACCCCCTACTGCAAGCGCATCCATCCGCCCTGGGCGCAGGACAACACGAAGGCCGTGGTTTCCCCTCGCTGTTCTCCCCCTTTGTGTCCCGTCTCTTGCCGACCCATCTGGGCTAGGACACGTAGCGACAATTTACTCATCGGTCCAGGGACCCCCTGGGGTCGAAACACCGACAGATATACTTTTAGAAAAGCAAGAGGATATTTTATATGAGGAGCATGATAAATTTGTTAGTGTGCAAAAATCTCTTGCTTTAGAAATTAAAAGGAGTGAAATGCTATCTTCTGAGTTATCTGCTTGCCATGAAACTGTATCTAGCTTAAAGAGTTTAAATGATGATTTGAATGCTAAGCTAGAGGAAGCTAATAAATCTAGTTCATGTGTAGAGCATGTTAGTATTTGCAATAGATGTAAGGACTTTGATGTTAATGCTTGTAATGAACAACTTATTGCTATTATAAAATTGAATGATGAAGTGGCAAGTCTTAATTCTCAACTTAAGACTTGCAAAAATGATTTTGATAAGTTAAAATTTGCTAGGGATGCCTACACAATTGGTAGACACCCCTCTATTAAGGATGGACTTGGTTTTCAAAAGGAAACCAAGAACTTAACAAGCCAAAAGGCTCCCATTCTCAACAAGGAGAAAAGGGAAGGCTCCTATGGCTAGTAGTTCTCAAAAGTGTCATGCCTACATTTATGATAGAAAATGTTCTAGGAATGCTCATAGGAATTATGATCATAATGCTTTCGATTCACATGCTATGTTTGCCTCTAGCTCTACTTTTGTGCATGGTAGAAGTAGGCCTTGGAGAAGTCATGTTGTGCATCATGTGCCTAGGAGAGTGTGTAATGAACCTTCCACTGTTTACCATGTTTGCAATACTTCATTTGCGCATGTATGTAAGAATGAAAAAGTAGTTGCTAGAAGGTTGGGATCCAAATGCAAAGGAGATAAGACTTGTATTTGGGTTCCAAAAGTTATTGTGACTAACCTTGTAGTACCCAACAAGAGTTGGGTACCTAAAACCCAAGTGTAAATTGCCTTGCAGGTTTATGCATCTGAGGGCTCAAGCTGGATTATCGATAGCGGATGCACAAACCACATGATGGGGGAGAAGAAAATGTTCACCTCCTACGTCAAGAACAAGGATTCCCAGGATTCGATCATCTTTGGAGATGAGAATCAAGGCAAGGTTAAAGGATTGGGTAAGATAGCCATTTCATCCGAGCATTCTATATCCAATGTGTTCTTAGTTGAATCGCTCGGGTAGAACTTATTGTCTATGAGTCAATTATGTAACATGGGTTATAATTGTCTATTTACAAATGTTGATGTTTCTGTCTTTAGAAGGAGTGATGGTTCATTAGCATTTAAGGGTGTATTAGACGGCAAACTCTATTTAGTTGTTTTTTCGAAAGAGGAGGCCGATCTAGATGCATGCTTAATAGCTAAGACTAGTATGGGCTAGCTGTGGCATCGCCGTCTAGCACATGTTGGGATGAAGAACCTTCATAAACTTCTAAAGGGAGAACATATGTTAGAACTAACCAATGTATGTTTCGAAAAAGATAGACCTTGTGCAGCTTGTCACGCAGGGAAACAGGTGGGAAGCACTCATCACAACAAGAATGTGATGACAACATCAAGACCAGTGGAGCTTCTTCACATGGACCTCTTCGGACCCGTCGCCTACCTTAGCATCGGGGGAAGTAAGTATGGTCTAGTAATTGTTGATGATTTTTCCTGCTTCACTTGGGTGTTCTTTTTGCATGATAAATCAGAAACCCAAGGGACCCTAAAGCGCTTTCTAAGGAGGGCTCAAAACGAATTTGAGCTCAAGGTGAAAAAGATAAGAAACGACAACGGGTCCGAGTTCAAGAATCTGCAAGTAGAGTATCTTGTGGAGGAAGGCGTCAAGCACGAGTTCTCCGCTCCCTACACACCATAGCAAAACGGTGTGGTAGAGAGGAAGAACATGACGCTTATCGACATGGCGAGGATGATGCTTGGAGAGTTCAAGACACCCGAGCGGTTTTGGTTGGAAGCTGTGAACACAGCCTGCCACGCCATAAACCAGCTATATCTGCATCGCCTCCTCAAGAAGACCTCCTACGAACTTTTTACCGGTAACAAACCCAATGTCTCTTACTTTCGTGTATTTGGGAGCAAATGCTACATTTTGGTGAAGAAAGGTAGACATTCTAAATTTGCTCCCAAGGCTGTAGAAGGGTTTTTACTAGGGTATGACTCAAATACAAAGGCGTATAGAGTCTTCAACAAATCATCGGGTTTGGTTAAAGTCTCTAGCAACGTTGTATTTGATGAGACTAATGGCTCTCCAAGAGAGCAAGTTGATCTTGATGACATAGATGAAGATGATGTTCCAACGGCCGCAATGCACACAATGGCGATTGGAGATGTGCGACCATAGGAACAACAGGAGCAAGATCATCCTTCTTCCTCAACAATGGTGCATCCCCCAACTCAAGATGATGGACAAGTTCCTCAAGAAGAAGCGCGTGATCAAGGGGGAGCCCAAGAAGAACAAGTTATGGAGGAAGAAGCACCACTGGCCCCTCCAACTCAAGTCCAAGTGACAATCCAAAGAGATCACCCCGTCGATCAGATTCTGGGTGACATAAGCAAGGGAGTAACAACTCGCTCACGTTTAGCTAATTTTTGTGAGCATTACTCATTTGTATCTTCTATTGAGCCTTTCAGGGTAGAAGAGGCCTTGCAGGATCCGGACTGGGTGTTGGCCATGCAGGAAGAGCTCAACAACTTCAAGAGGAATGAAGTTTGGAGCCTGGTGCCACGTCCCAAGCAAAATGTTGTGGGAACCAAGTGGGTGTTCCGCAACAAGCAAGACGAGCATGGAGTGGTGACAAGAAACAAGGCTTGACTTGTGGCAAAAGGTTATGCCCAAGTCGCAGGTTTGGATTTCGAGGAGACCTTTGCTCCTGTGGCTAGGCTAGAGTCTATTCGAATATTATTAGCCTATGTCGCTCACCACTCTTTCAGGTTGTTTCAAATGGATGTGAAGAGCGCTTTCCTCAACGGGCCAATCAAGGAGGAGGTGTATGTGGAACAACCCCTGGCTTTGAGGATGACAGGTACCCCGACCATGTTTTTAAGCTCTCTAAGGCGCTCTATGGACTTAAGCAAGCCCCAAGAGCATGGTATGAATGCCTTAGGGATTTCTTAATTACTTATGCTTTCAAGGTTGGGAAAGCCGATCCCACTCTTTTCACTAAGACTTGTGACCATGATCTTTTTGTGTGCCAAATTTATGTCGATGACATAATATTTGGTTCTAATAATCAAAAGTCTTGTGAGGAGTTTAGCAGGGTGATGACTCAAAAGTTCGAGATGTCAATGATGGGCGAGTTGAACTACTTCCTCGGGTTCCAAGCGAAGCAACTCAAGGACGACACTTTCATCTCCCAAACGAAGTACACATAAGATCTTCTCAAGCGGTTTGGGATGAAGGACGCCAAGCCCGCAAAGACACCTATGGGAACCGATGGGCACGTCAACCTCAACAAAGGAGGTAAGTCCGTTGATCAAAAGGCATACCAGTCTATGATAGGTTCCTTGCTCTATTTATGTGCTAGTAGACCAGACATTATGCTGAGTGTATGCATGTGTGCTAGATTTAAATCCGACCCCAAGGAATGTCACCTTGTGGTCATTAAGTGAATTCTTAGGTATTTAGTCGCTACGCCTTGCTTCAGGATCTGGTATCCAAAGGGGTCTACCTTTGACTTGATTGGATATTCAGACTCCGATTATGCCGGGTGCAAGGTTGATAGGAAGAGCACATTGGGGACGTGCCAATTCCTAGGAAGGTCCCTGGTGTCTTGGAGTTCAAAGAAACAAACATCTGTTGCCCTATCCACTGTTGAAGCCGAGTATGTTGCCGCAGGACAATGTTGCGCGCAACTAATTTGGATGAGGCAAACCCTCCGGGATTTTGGCTATAATCTGAGCAAAGTCTCACTCCTATGTGACAATGAGAGTGCAATCCGCATGGCAGATAATCCTATTGAACACAGTCGCACTAAGCACATAGACATCTGGCATCACTTTCTGAGGGACCACCAGCAAAAGGGAGATATCGAAGTGTACCATATTAACACCGAGAACCAGCTAACTGATATCTTTACCAAGCCTTTAGATGAGAAAAGGTTTTGCAGGTTGCGTAGTGAGCTAAATGTCTTAGATTCACGTAACTTGGATTGATCTATAGCATACATGTGTTCTATGCCTTTGATCATGTTATTTTATACATTTATGTAATTTGTTGCTTATCTATGGTGCTCAAGTTGTGCAAGGGATCCCTGGACCTCACAAGTCCATGTGTGAATGATGCACATATTTAGGGGGAGTTGTGCTACAGCTTGACCCTTTGAGACTAACCTTTGTGTTTCAGTATTCTTGATGTAGTCTCAAAGGTGCATTGAAAGGGAAAATGGACTTGGACGTTGCAAAGACTTCCACTGCACTCCGATATTGGTGTATTTACTTCCAAGTTCATACCTATGCTCTTATTGCCTTTTTGCTCTTAATTGACAATTTTGGTGAGGCAATGGGGTTAAAAGGCCAAGAATGATCCCGTTTTGATGCTTAATGCCGAAGGGGGAGAATTTAAGGCCAAAGCAAATGGATCAGCTACCACTTATGAATTTTGAAAACAATAGAGTTAGAACTTTTGATTTGTCCAAAATACTCTTATTGCATGATTTAGTTTCGTGTGGGGGAGAATTTTTTATCATGGGAAAAGGGGGAGTTTTTGCACTTGATCAATTTCACTCTTGGACTATCTCTCTTTGTGCCCAAACAAGTGAGTTTGACTTAGAGATAGGAAAATGAATTTGATTTGCAAAAACAAACCAAGTGGTGGCAAAGAATGATCCAAATATGTCAAAACTTGTGCAAAGACAATTTTGTTCTCAATTGCATTGATGTTGCACTTCTTTTGGTTGCTTTTGGATGTGTTGGCATAAATCACCAAAAAGGGGGAGATTGAAAGGGAAATGTGCCCTTGGGCAATTTCTATTATGTTTTGGTGATTAAGTGTCCAACACATTTAATTAAGTTCTTATGTGCTAAATGAAGAGAAAAGTGCAAATCAAGACATAAGGTATGTTTCTAGACTTAGTATATTATTTTGAGTACTAACATATTTCGTCTAAGTGCTAGAAATAGGAAAAGAAAGAATTGTAAAAGACTTGGCTGTGTGCAGCCAAAGTCCAGCTCGGCCTGGCACACCGGACAGTGTCCGGTGCGCCAGGCTGGTTTCTGGTGAATAGACCGCTCTCGGGAAAAGTTTGGCGGCGTACGGCTATAATTCACCGGACTGTCTGGTGGTGCACCGGACTGTCCGGTGAGCCAACGGTCGCCAGCGCAATGGTCGGTCGCGCAATCCGCGGGTGACGCGTGGTCCGCGCCAATGGTCGGCAGGGGGCACTAGACTGTCCGGTGAGCACCAGACAGTGTCTGGTGCGCCAACCGACCCGGAGCTGCAACGGTCGTCTGCGCCAGAAAAGGAAGGAGATTGGCACCGGACCGTCTACAGTGACTGTCCGGTGGCGCACCGGACTGTCCGGTGCGCCACTCGACAGAAGGCAATGATAGCCTTCCTTGTTGATCTTCAATGGATCCTAGCTGCCTTGAGGCTATAAAAGGGGCCCCTAGGCGCATGGAGGAGTTACCCAAGCTTACAAGAAACATTCTAATACTCCAACTTCACGCATTCGATTCTTTGAGATAGTGACTTGAGCTCCATTTGAGTTGTGAACTCCGTGCGTTGTGCTTTTAGCTCAAGTTGTGACTTGTGTGCGTAGTTGTGCTGCAATTTGTGTCTTGTGTGTGTTGCTCATCCCAACCTTACTTCGTGCTTTCATTGTGATCTTCATTATAAGGGCGAGAGGCTCCAAGTTGTGGAGATTCCTCGCAAACGGGAGAAAGACTAAGAAAGGAAAAACCGTGGTATTCAAGTTGATCATCAGATCACTTGAAAGGGGTTGAGTGCAACCCTCGTCCATTGGGACGCCACAACATGGAAGTATGCAAGTGTTACTTGGCCGAACCACGGGATAAAATCACGTGTCTCTTGTGTGCTTTCTCTTTGATTGTCTGTGTTCACAAGAGCTCGTTTCAAGTTACTTAGCCGTTCTAACTTTCATAACTAAGTTTTGTGGCTATTAGTGTTGAATTTTACAGGATCACCTATTCACCCCCCCTCTAGGTGCTCTCAGAACTCAGATGTCAAGCGGCAACCCGAAATGCACTTTGTAACCAGGCGCCCATGCACTACGACCAACGGTTCATGCATAGTAGGGAGCCCAGGGTCAGGACCTAGTCCTGCGGCTAGTACCAAACCAAGAAGGGGTCCGCAATCTCTCCCCTAGCTAGGAGGGACCCTTCAAGGTGACGGAAATATGCTAGCCCGTGGGGTGCCCGCCTTGCTATAACTAAAGGAGTATCTCTTCCTAACCCTTGGAGCATCTCTACAAGTTCAATCAATAGGAGCAAGTCTGAGGGGTTAAGTTTTTCTTCTTTTGTAATTAGGTTTCGCATATGTGTACACCAGCCCAGTGAGGTTCGCCCTCATAAACCCGGCCTGTTGGTTTACACACATGCATGTCAAGTTATAAAGAGGAGATTTACCCCCTCAAATGTGCTTCTATGATAACTTTATCCTCCTGCTCCACGAATTTATCCTGCAGTTTCCGGATAATACTATTTATCTAACCCACCCGTACGGTTCCCATCTGTCCTAACATGACGACATTCGAATTGAGTAGCTAGGCTTGCAGCATAAGACCCCTCTACGAAAGCAGAGGGGTCCAACAGCCTAGGGGCTGGTTCTAAAGAATGGGAGCTCGTTCCATGGGGTGGTCCGGAGCAGTGTAGCCGCTTAGCCTGGTCCCGTACTGTAAGCCTGCACAGTCCACCACTCTATGACGAGTACCCTAGTATTTGGAGCTATAGTCCGGTGGGTCCGACAACCTGGGGTCCGACTCTAGAGAATGGACACTTGTCTCTTGGGGTGGTCCGTAGCCATGTAGCCACTTAGCCTGGTCCCGTACCGTAAGCCTGCACGCTCCACCACTCTGTGATGGGTGTCCTAGTATCTAGAACCGCGGCCCAGGGGGTCCGGACACACAACTTGGCTTCCCAGCCTAAATCCTGCAAGTCCCGAGCATGTATCAAAGGATGGCTAATGTCAAACGAGGGATCCTATGGGTGTGCTGATAGTCGCCTAGAGGGGGGGTGAATAGGCGGAATCTGAAAATTATAAACTTAAGCACAACTACAAGCCGGGGTTAGCGTTAGAAATAAAATCGAGTCCGAAAAGAGAGGGCGAAAACAAATCACAAGCAAATGAAGAGTATGACATGGTGATTTGTTTTACCGAGGTTCGGTTCTTGCAAACCTACTCCCCATTGAGGTGGTCACAAAGACCGGATCTCTTTCAACCCTTTCCCTCTCTCAAACGGTCACCTAGACCGAGTGAGCTTCTCTTCTCAATCAATCGGAACACTCAATCCCCACAAGGACCACCACACAATTGGTGTCTCTTGCCTTGATTACAAATGACTTGGGAACAAGAAAGAGGAAGAAGAAAAGCGATCCAAGCGCAAGAGCTCAAAAGAACACGGTAAAACTCTCTCTTCTAGTCACTATTGCTTTGAGTGGAATTGGGACTTGGAGAAATTTTGATTCACTCTAATTGTGTCTTGTATTGAATGCACTAGCTCTTGTATTGAATGTGTTGGCTAAAAACTTGGATACCTTGAATGTGTGGTGGTTGGGGTATTTATAGCCCCACCCACCAAAATGGTCGTTGGGGAACTCTGCTGTCGACGGGCGCACCGGATAGTCCGGTGCGCCACTGGACACCGTCCAGTGCGCCAGCCACGTCACCCAACCGTTAGGGTTCAATCGTTGGAGCTTCTGACAACTGGGCCACCAGACAGTCTGGTGGTGCACCGGACAAGTCCTGTTCACTGTCCGGTGCGCCTTCTGGCACCTGCTCTGACTCTGCGCGTGCAGTCTGCACTGTTCACTGTTCACTTTTGCAGTCGACCGTTGGCGCGCTAGTCGTTGCCCCCGCTGGCACACCGGATAGTCCGGTGCTACACCGGACAGTCCGGTGAATTATAGCGGAGAACAATTTCCAAAAACCCGAAGCTGAGTAGTTCAGAGTGATTCTCCTTGGTGCACCGGACACTGTCAGGTGGCACACCGGACAGTCCGGTGCGCCAGACCAGGGCAGCCTTTGGTTTTCTTTGCTCCTTTGTTTTGAACCCTTTCTTTTAACTTTGTATTGGTTTGTTGTGAACCTTTGGCACCTGTAGAACATATATTCTAGAGCAAACTAGTTAGTCTAATTGTTTGTGTTGGGCAATTCAACCACCAAAATTATTTAGGAAAAGGTTTGACCCTATTTCCCTTTCAATCTCTCCCTTTTTGGTGATTGATGCCAACACAAACCAAAGCAAATATATAAGTGCAGAATTGGTTTGCATAAGGTAAGTGCAAAGGTTGCTTGGAGTGAAACCAATATAATTATTTTAATAGATATGCATGGATTGTTTTCGTCTTATTTAAAATTTTGGGCCACATTTGCACCACTAGTTTTGTTTTTGCAAATTCTTTGTAAAATTCTTTTCAAAAACTTTTTGCAAATAGTCAAAGGTATATGAATAAGATTGAAAGAAGCATTTTCAAGATTTTGAAATTTTTCTCCCCCTGTTTCAAATGCTTTTCCTTTGACTTAAACAAAACTCCCCCTCAAAGAAATTCTCCCCTTAGTGTTCAAGAGGGTTTTACAAATTTTTGAAGATACTAGAGCTTTCTCCCCCTTTTGAAAACACATTAAGATACCATTTTGAAAACTTCATTTTTTTAAAATCGTTGGTGGTGGTGTGGTCCTTTTGCTTTGGGCTAATACTTTCTCCCCCTTTGGCATGAATCGCCAAAAACGGATACTTTGAGTGAAATATGAGCCCTTGTAACATTTTCTCCCACTTTGGCAAACAAATAAATATGAGTGAAGATTATACCAATGTGGAGAGATGGCGGAATACCGACAAAGAGTAGATAATACCAATGGAGTTGAGTGGAAGCGTCGTCTTTGCTGAATACTCCATTTCCCTTTCAACTCTATGACTAAGCATAATAATACACATGAAAACACATTAGTCATAGACATAAAAGAGATATGATCAAAGGTATATAAATGAGCTATGTGTGCAAAGTATCAATCAAAATTCCTTGAATCAAGAATATTTAGCTCATTCCTAAGCTTGGTAAAGGTTTTCTCATCTAAAGGCTTGGTAAAGATATCAGCTAATTGTTCTTTGGTGTTAATATATGCTATCTCGATATCCTCCCTTTGTTGGTGATCTCTCAAAAAGTGATACTGAATGGCTATGTGCTTAGTGCGGCTGTGTTCAACGGGACTATCCGCCATGCGGATTGCACTCTCATTATCACATAGGAGAGGGACTTTGCTAAATTTGTAGCCATAGTCCCTAAGGGTTTGCCTCATCCAAAGCAATTGCGCACAACAATGGCCTGCGGCAATATACTCAGCTTCGGCGGTAGAAAGAGCTACTGAGTTTTGTTTCTTTGAAGCCCAAGACACCAGGGATCTCCCCAGAAACTGACAAGTCTCTGATGTGCTCTTCCTATCAATTTTACACCCTGCCCAATCAGCATCTGAATATCCTAATAAATCAAACGAGGATCCCTTAGGGTACCAAAGACCAAACTTAAGTGTATAAAGTAAATATCTCAAGATTCTCTTCACGACCCTAAGGTGAACTTCCTTAGGATCGGCTTGGAACCTTGCACACATGCATATGGAAAGCATAATATCCGTCGAGATGCACATAAATAGAGTAAAGATCCTATCATCGACCGGTATACCTTTTGATCTACGGATTTACCGTCCGTGTCGAGGACGAGATGCCCATTGGTTCCCATGTGTGTCTTGATGGGCTTGGCATCCTTCATTCCAAACTTGGTGAGTATGTCTTGAATGTACTTTGTTTGGCTAATGAAGGTGCCCTCTTGGAGTTGCTTGACTTGAAATCCTAGAAAATACTTCAACTCCCCCATCATAGACATCTCGAATTTTTGAACCATGATCCTACTAAACTCTTCACAAGTGGATTTGTTAGTAGACCCAAATATAATATTGAGAGCACCTAGAGGGGGGTGAATAGGTGATCCTGTAAAACTTGATACTTAATGCCACAACACTTGGTTAGGTGTTAGCACAATAATGCCAAGTGGCTAGAGAGGAGTCTTAGCAAAACACAATAACCACAAAGAGATCAACACAGAGATGGCACAGTGGTTTATCCTGTGGTTCGGCCAAGTCCAACGCTTGCCTACTCCACGTTGTGGCGTCCCAAAGGACGAGGGTTGCAATCAACCCCTCTCAAGCGGTCCAAAGACCCACTTGAATACCACGGTGTTTTGCTTTGTTCACTATATCCCGCTCATGAGGAATCTCCACAACCTGGAGCCTCTCGCCCTTACACTTTGATGTTCACAAAGAAGCACGGAGTAAGGGAGGGATGAGCAACACACACAAGACACAAAATCAGAGCGACAACACGCACACAAGTTGCAACAAGAGCTCACAACACAACCCGACGAGTTCACAACTCAAATAGAGCTCTAGTTGCTCTCACAAAGAATCAAATGCGCGGAATCGAAGTCTTGTTGCTTAGGAATGCTTGGAGAATGCTTGTTGATCTCCTCCATGCGTCTAGGGGTCCCTTTTATAGCCCCAAGGCAGCTAGGAGCCGTTGAGAGCATTCCAGGAAAGCAATTCTTGCCTTCTGTCGCCTGGCGCACCGGACAGTCCGGTGCGGATTTCTTTCCTTATTTGGCGAAGCCGACTGTTGCAGATTGAGAGCCGTTGGCGCATCGGACATTGTCCGGTGCACATCGGATAGTCCGGTGCCCCCTTCTAGCCGTTGGCTCGGCCACGTGTCCCGCGCGGATCGTGTGGCCGACCGTTGGCCCGACCGACTGTTGGCTCACCGGACAATCCGGTGCATCACTGGACAATCCGATGATTTATAGTCGTACACCGTTGATCACTTCCTGAGAGCGATGACTTCGCCTGTGAATGGCTCACCGGACAATCCGGTGCACCACCGGACAGTCCGGTGATTTATAGCCGTACACCGCCGTCGAAGTCCCGAGAGCAGCAAGTTCGCCAGAGCCAGCCTGGCGCACCGGACAGTCCGGTGCACCCAGACTTAGCAGACTTTGGCTGAACAAAGCTAAGTCTTTTCCAATTCGATTTCTCCTTTTTCCATCACTTAGACACAATACATTAGTTCTAAAAAACAATGTACTAAGTCTAGAAACATACCTTTAGACTTGATTTGCACTTTGTCCATCAATTGGCATAGATTTACACTTAAGCACTTGTGTTGGCACTCAAACACCAAAATACTTAGAAATGGCCCAAGGGCACATTTCCCTTTCAATCTCCCCCTTTTTGGTGATTTATGCCAACACAACAAAAAGCAACTAAAAGAAGTGCAACATCAATACAAATGAGAACTCAAAATTGTTATGATTCAGATTTGGCATATATGGATCACTCTTTGCCACCACTTGGTTTTGTTTTTGCAAATCAACCTCAAATTCCTATCTCTAAGTCAAACACACTTGTTGAGATATAAAAAGGAGTCGTTCCAAGAGAATTTGATCAAAGATTTCAAAAACTCCCCCTTTTCCCATAATCGACTATTCTCCCCACAAGAGGCCAACTTTTGACAAACGAGACAACAAGAGAGTTTTGACAAACCAAAAGCTCTATTCTACTATTTTCAAAATTTCTCAAGTGGTAGCTGATGCATTTATTGCTTTGGCCTTATTTTCTCCCCCTTTGGCATCAAGCACCAAAACGGCATCAATCTTGGCCCTCGAACCCCATTGCCTCACCAAAATCTTCAAATAAGAATACAAAGGCAATAAGAGTACAGGAGATGAACTTGGAATAAGTTACCCTCTCATCGGAGTGCAGTGGAAGTCTTTCATGGTCCAATTCCACCTTTTCCCTTTCAAACTTCCTTTGAGACTAAAACAAGCAAACTCAAGCACACAGTTAGTCTCAAAGGGTCAAGTTGTAGCACATCTCCCCCTAAATATGTGCATCACTTGCAAAAGGACTTGTGAGGTCCGGGGAGAGTTTGTACAACTTGAGCACCACAAGTAAACAACAAAATGCATGAGGAACATGATCAAAGGCATAAACACATGTATGCTATAAATCAATCCAAGTTCCACGAATCTAAGACATTTAGCTCACTACGCAGCCTGCAAAAGGTCTTCTCATCTAAAGGCTTGGTAAAGATATCGGCTAGCTGGTTCTCGGTGCTAACATAAAACACTTTGATATCTCCCTTTTGCTGGTGGTCTCTCAAAAAGTGATGCCGGATGTCAATGTGCTTTGTGCGGCTGTGCTCAACAGGATTTTCCGCTATGCGGATAGCACTCTCATTGTCACATAGAAGTGGGACTTTGCTCAGATTGTAGCCAAAGTCCCGGAGGGTTTGCCTCATCCAAAGTAGTTGCGTGCAACACTGTCCTGCGGCAACATACTCGGCCTCAGCGGTGGATAGGGCAACGAAAGTTTGTTTCTTAGAATTCCATGACACCAGGGACCTTCCTAAGAATTGGCACGTCCCCGATGTACTTTTTCTATCGACCTTACATCCAGCATAGTCGGAGTCTGAATATCCAATTAAGTCAAAGTTAGACCCCTTTGGATACCAGATCCCGAAGCAACGCGTAGCGACTAAATATCTAAGAATTCGCTTCACGGCCACCAAGTGACACTCCCTTGGATCGGATTGAAATCTAGCACACATGCATACACTAAGCATAATATCCGGTCTACTAGCACATAAATAAAGCAAAGAACCTATCATTGACCGATATGCCTTTTGATCAACGGACTTACCTCCTTTGTTGAGGTCGGTGTGTCCGTCAGTTCCCATCGGAGTCTTTGCGGGCTTGGCGTCCTTCATACCAAACCGCTTTAGCAAGTCTTGCATGTACTTTGTTTGGGAGATGAAGGTGCCGTTCTTGAGTTGCTTCACTTGGAACCCAAGGAAGTAGTTCAACTCGCACATCATTGACATCTCGAATTTCTGCGTCATCACCCTGCTAAACTCTTCACAAGACTTTTGATTAGTAGAACCAAATATTATGTCATCGACATAAATTTGGCACACAAAAAGATCACCATCACAAGTCTTAGTGAATAAAGTTGGATCGGCTTTCCCAACCTTGAAAGCATTAGCAATTAAAAAGTCTCTAAGGCATTCATACCATGCTCTTGGGGCTTGCTTAAGTCCATAGAGCGCCTTAGAGAGCTTATATACGTGGTCGGGGTACTGTTCATCCTCGAAGCCAGGGGGTTGCTCCACGTACACCTCCTCCTTGATTGGCCCGTTGAGGAAAGTGCTCTTCACATCCATTTGAAACAACCTGAAAGAATGGTGAGCGGCATATGCTAGCAAAATACGAATGGACTCTAGCCTAGCCACAGGAGCAAAGGTCTCCTCAAAGTCCAAACCTGCGACTTGGGCATAACCTTTTGCCACAAGTCGAGCCTTGTTCCTTGTCACCACCCCGTGTTCGTCCTGTTTGTTGCGGAACACCCACTTGGTTCCCACAACATTTTGCTTGGGACGAGGCACCAGTGTCCAAACTTCATTACGCTTGAAGTTGTTGAGCTCCTCCTGCATGGCCAACACCCAGTTCGGATCTAGCAAGGCCTCTTCTACCCTGAAAGGCTCAATAGAAGAGACAAAGGAGTAATGCTCACAAAAATTAACTAATCTAGAACGAGTAGTTACTCCCTTGCTAATATCACCCAATATTTGGTCGACGGGATGATTCCTTTGAATCGTCGCTCGAACTTGGGTTGGAGGTGCCGGTTGTGCTTCTTCCTCCATCACATGATCATCTTGTGCTCCCCCTTGATCACACGCCTCCTTTTGATGAACCTGTTCACCATCTTGAGTTGGGGGATTCACCATCGTTGAGGAAGAAGGTTGATCTTGCTCCTTTTGTTCCTATGGCCGCACATCTCCAATCGCCATGGTGCGTATTGCGGCCGTTGGAACGTCTTCTTCATCTACATCATCAAGATCAACAACTTGCTCTCTTGGAGAGCCATTAGTCTCATCAAATACAACATCGCTAGAGACTTCAACCAAACCCGATGATTTGTTGAAGACTCTATACGCCTTTGTATTTGAGTCATAACCTAACAAAAACCCTTCTACAGCTTTGGGAGCAAACTTAGAATTTCTACCTTTCTTCACTAGAATATAGCATTTGCTCCCAAATACACGAAAGTAAGACACATTGGGTTTGTTACCGGTTAGAAGCTCATACGAAGTCTTCTTGAGGAGGCGATGAAGATACACCCGGTTGATGGCGTGACAAGCCGTGTTCACGGCTTCCGACCAAAAGCGCTCGGGGGGTCTTGAACTCTCCAAGCATCGTCCTTGCCATATCGATGAGCGTCCTGTTCTTCCTCTCTACCACACCATTTTGTTGTGGTGTGTAGGGAGCGGAGAATTCGTGCTTGATCCCTTCCTCCTCAAGGTACTCCTCCACTTGAAGATTCTTGAACTCGGACCCGTTGTCGCTCCTTATCTTCTTCACCTTGAGCTCAAACTCATTTTGAGCTCTCCTTAGGAAGCGCTTGAGGGTCCCTTGGGTTTCAGTTTTATCCTGCAAAAAGAATACCCAAGTGAAGCAGGAAAAATCATCAACTATTACAAGACCATACTTACTTCCTCCTATGCTTAGATAGGCGATGGGTCCGAAGAGGTCCATATGAAGCATCTCCAATGGTCTTGATGTGGTCATCACATTTTTGGTGTGATGAGAGCTTCCCACCTGTTTTCCTGCTTGACAAGCTGCACAAGGTCTATCTTTTTCGAAATGTACGTTAGTTAGACCTATCACGTGTTCTCCCTTTAGAAGCTTGTGAAGGTTCTTCATCCCCACATGTGCTAAGCGGCGATGCCACAGCCAGCCCATGCTAGTCTTAGCAATTAAGCATGTATCTAGACCGGCCTCCTCTTTTGCAAAGTCAACTAAATAAAGTTTGCCGACTAGTACACCCTTAAAAGCTAATGAACCATCACTTCTTCTAAAGACAGACACATCTACATTTGTGAATAAACAATTATATCCCATATTGCAAAGTTGACTCACAGACAACAAGTTATATCCAAGCGACTCAACTAAAAACACATTAGAAATAGAGTGCTCGGATGAAATAGCAATCTTTCCTAACCCTTTTACCTTGCCTTGGTTCCCATCACCGAAAATTATTGAATCTTAAGGATCCTTGTTCTTGACGTAGGAAGAGAACATTCTCTTTTCCCCCGTCATGTGGTTTGTGCATCCGCTGTCGATAATCCAGCTTGAGCCTCCGGATGCATAAACCTGCAAGGCAAATTTAGGCTTGGGTCTTAGGTACCCAACTCATGTTGGGTCCTACAAGGTTAGTTACAATATTCTTAGGGACCCAAATGCAAGTTTTGTCTCCCTTACATTTGGCCCCTAACTTCTTAGCAATTACCTTCTTACCCTTTCTACAAATAGCAAAGGAAGCATTGCAAGCATAATAAATTGTAGAAGGTTCATTCATTACTTTCCTAGGAACATGAACAACATTTTTTCTAGGCATAGCATTTTTCCTAGCAACATTTCTATCATGCATAATAGAAGAACTAGAAGCAACCATGGCATGAGAATCAAAAGCATCATAACTTCTAAAAGCATTCCTAGAATGTCTCCTATCATGATACATGAAAGCATGGTTCTTATGAGCACTACTAGCCATAGGGGCCTTCCCTTTCTCCTTGGCGGAGATGGAAACCTTATGGCTTGTTAAGTTCTTGACCTCTCTCTTGAAGCCAAGACCATCCTTAATTGAGGGGTGTCTACCAATCGTGTAGGCATCCCTTGCAAATTTTATTTTATCAATCTCACTCTTGCTAGTCTTAAGTTGGGCATTAAGACTAGCCAATTCATCATTCAATTTAGAAATTGAAACTAGGTGTTCACTACAAGCATCAACATCAAAATCTTTACACCTATTACAAATTGTAACATGTTCTACACAAGATGTTGATTTATTTGCTATTTCTAACTTAGCATTCAAATCATCATTTATGCTCTTTAAGCTAGAAATAGAGTCATGGCATGTAGACAATTCGCTAGAAAGCATTTCATTCCTTTTAATTTCTAAAGCAAGGGATTTTTGTGCCTCTACAAACTTATCATGTTCTTCATACAAAACATCCTCTTGCTTTTCTAATAACCTATTCTTATCATTCAAGGCATCAATTAATTCATTAATTTTATCAACCTTGGTTCTATCTAGGCCCTTAATAAACATGAATAATCTATTTCATCATCATCACTAGACTCATCTTCACTTGAAGAAGCATAAGTAGTATTCCGAGCACATACCTTCTTCTCCTTCGCCATGAGGCATGTGTGACGCTCGTTGGGGAAGAGGGCCGATTTGTTGAAGGCGGTGGCGGCGAGTCCTTCGTTGTCGGAGTCGGACGACGAACAATCCGAGTCCCACTCCTTGCCAAGGTGTGCCTCGCCCTTAGCCTTCTTGTAAGCTTTCTTCTTTTCCCTCTTGTTCCCTTGTTCCTGGTCACTATCATTATCGGGACAGTTAGCGATAAAATGACCAACCTTACCACATTTGAAGCATGAGCGCTTCCCCTTCGTCTTGTTCTTGTTAGGCTGCCCTTTGCATCCCTTTAGCGCCGTCTTGAAGTGCTTGATTATGAGGGCCATCTCTTCATCATTGAGCCCGGCCGCCTCAACTTGCGCCACCTTGCTAGGTAGCGCCTCCTTGCTCCTTGTTGCCTTGAGAGCAATGGGTTGGGGCTCATGGATTGGACTGTTCATTGCGTCGTCCACGTATCTCGCCTCCTTGATCATCATTCTCCCGCTCACAAACTTCCCAAGTACTTCTTCGGGTGACATCTTGGTGTACCTAGGATTTTCACGAATATTGTTCACAAGATGTGGATCAAGAACAGTAAAAGACCTTTGTCGGTGTTTTGGGTCCGACCGCACACCCGGGGTTGCCCCTCAAGGTGTTTTTAGGAGTAGGACGGCGTCGACGACTGTAGCAAACTAGTTCATGCCAGTTGCACGAGGGACAGTGGACGATGTTTATAGGTTCGGGCCGCTTAGAGATGCGTAACACCCTACGTCCTGGTGAGTATGCTTGGTCAATGAGGTTACAAGAGAGCTCCCTGAATTGAGAATGCAGAGAGTTGAAGTGGGTGGCTAAGTAGTAGGGTCGATCGTTCTGAAGGGGTGCCCCCTAGGCCTTATATACTCGACCGTGGGGTAATACATGTGGATATGATAACAATGCGTAGCTAAAGGATCGGCAATCGTTTGAGTTTATCTCCCTGTAATTCTGCCGACCTATCCTCGCGTGGCTCCGTTGCATGGGGGCTCCGGCGCGGGAAAGTCAGATCTCTGTTGTGGTCGCTCGCTCGACGCTGTGGGCCGTGCAGGTTTGCATCAATCCGGCCTCGTGTCAACCTTCTTTGTTGATTGTTCTTCCCCAGGCCCACGAAAGAATGGCCTTACGATTTATTGGGCCCTTGGGCCTTTCGTGAGGTCTTTTACTCTTTTAGTGGACCCGGGGGATATCTGTCCCCCACAAGCCCCCGATCTTTGGGTTAATTTAGAGGTAATCAGCCCAAAGATCCCAGGTCCAGCTTGCAGGCGATTTGAAGAGAACGACTTCTTACTGTCTCCTCCTGCTTTGATCTCTTGTAAACCGAAGCTTTGTCTCATGCT
The DNA here is from genome assembly GCA_029449295.1 of Zea luxurians. NCBI lineage: Eukaryota > Viridiplantae > Streptophyta > Magnoliopsida > Poales > Poaceae > Zea > Zea luxurians. The sequence goes on along the minus strand of JAOPSE010000005.1, from coordinate 176,689,997 downwards.
CGTGCCTTAGAGGTCGGCATTTTGTTTTGTAGGACCCTGAACTTCATTGGGTGCACCGAAGGTGCACCCAATGGGTGTAGCCCCCGAGCTTCGAGTAGATTTTAGAAAATAATCTACTCGAAGGTCTTCACCAGAAATTATTTCCATTTTTACTTCTGTGTTTTGGTTGAGGGCCAGCCATGTCTTTAATCTTGTCCCATGCCTTAGAAGTTGGCACTATCTTGGCTTGGAATGATGACCCATGGGGTGCACCGAAGGTGCACCCAATGGGTGTAGCCCCCGACCTTCAAGTGGATTTTTGAGGATAATCCATTTGAAGGTCTTCCTTTTGTGTCTTTTTGCTGAAGATTATCCTTTCTGCTTGTAAAAATCGGCATGATGTCATCTGCATTATGCTTTGGAGGTCAGCATTATGTCATCAATATTATGCTTTAGAGGTCAGCATGTATTTTGTCTTTTGCCGCCGAGTTCGCAATCCATCCATATCTTGCTAGGTAGTGTAATTTATTTGCTCTGCGACTGATTGGACATTTGATGGACGTTCTCTGTCTAGTCTTCACGTCTTCTCTGTTGGCCATATTTTGTACTTCGCTGGCTATATTTGGCTTTCCTCTGATCCTCACTGATATCTCATTTTTATCCTGAGGTATTCGCTGCATGCCCTGCACAGATGTGACCGTTTTGAAAAATATACTGATAATTCCTGGGCGTCCCCCCCAATGGGTGTGGGCAAGGGACGGCTTGGTACGCTGAGTGTTTTAGCCGGCTACTTCTGAGTAGTAATGTGATGCGACGACGGGTGTAATCATATCCTCCGTGCTGTTGACTAGAGTCCCAATGGGTGTTGTGTTGCGTGAAACGGCGTCAGCCGCCTGTCGTGTCTTCAGACGGGTTAAAGTGCTTATTGAATGCTTTGCGACTGTTCAGTGACCACGGTTGGAGGTGAGCGGTTGCCTTCTTTTCCTATAAATAGTGCCTTTGCCTGCCTGGCTTTTTCACATCTCTCGCTGTTCTCCACTGCCTGCTTTCTTTCTTCTACCTGCATTTCCACCATGGGCAAGAAACGCAAGCGCGAGCCAACTCCTCCGTCTGAGGATTTTGGTGACTCGGAGTATTCAGAGGAGGAGTTCTCCTCTGAATCCGAGGGGTCTCCGGCTCCCATCCCTCTGCGTGAGTCGTCTGACGACTCAGACGACTCCCAGGGGCTTGCGGCGGAGGTCTGGACGTACATCCGGGCCATCGAGCGCTCCGGGCTCGAGGGCTCGGATGAGTCGGAGTACTCCTCGGATGAGGAGGATTCGGACGGTGGCGGCGAGGACGAGGACGGCGACGACGACGACGACAACGAAGGCGGTGGCGGCGGTGACGGTGACGGCAGCGGCAGAGGCGGCAGCGACAGGGCCAGTGGCTAGATGCCACTGGTTCTTTAAATGTTAGTATAGTATAGTTAGAATAATATAGTAGTATTTAGTAATGTAGAGTAGTATAGTGTAGTGTAGTAGTAGTAGTAGAAGTATCAACTCATAATGAGTTGATTTGTAAGTATGATATCTTCCCTTTAATGAAGAAATGATGTTGGCTTCTCTGTGATTATTGCTCGTTGATGTTCGTAACTCAAAGTTCTTGAATCATTCCTCTTCCCTCCTTTTTCATGAAGTTGATTCCCTTGGAATAGTAAGGGAATAACTCGGACATCATATCGATGCTTTTAGAAGTAGGTGCCGAGCGACTTGTAGATGATGTCAGAGTTTTAGAGATAACTGCCGAGCGACTGAACACAATGTCAGAGTTTTAGAGTTAACTTCCGAGCGACTTGAAGACAACGTCGGCGTTTTAGAGGTAGCGCCGAGCGAATGAACACGATGTCGAAGTTTTAGAGATAGCTGCCGAGTAACTTGAAGGCGACGTCGGCGTTTTAGAGGTAACACCGAGCGACTGAACGCAATGTCGAAGTTTTAGAGTTAACTCCCGAGCGACTTGAAGACAACGTCGGTGTTTTAGAGGTAGCGCCGAGCGACTGAACACGATGTCGGAGTTTTAGAGATAGCTGCCGAGCGACTGAACACGATGTTGGAGTTTTAGAGATAGCTGCCGAGTAACTTGAAGGCGACGTCGGCGTTTTAGAGGTAACGCCGAGCGACTGAACGCAATGTCGGAGTTTTAGAGTTAACTTCCGAGCGACTTGAAGACAACGTCGGCGTTTTAGAGGTAGCGCTGAGCGACTGAACACGATGTCGGAGTTTTAGAGATAGTTGTCGAGTAACTTGAAGGCGACGTCGGCGTTTTAGAGGTAACGCCGAGCGTCTGAACGCAATGTTGGAGTTTTAGAGTTAACTGCCGAGCGACTTGAAGACAACGTCGGTGTTTTTTAGAGGTAATGCCGAGTGACTTGAGGGCGACATCAGCATTTTAGAGGTAATGCCGAGTGTCTTGAGGGCGACGTCAGCATTTTAGAGGTAATGCCGAGCGACTTAATACTATGTCGGAGTTTTAGAGTCAACTGCCGAGCAATAGCGGGCTACGTGGGCCACTTTGAGGTTAATAGCCGAGTGATGATGTGGCGCACCGGTGTTTTGGAAATAACTGCCGGGTGATGACGTGACACGCTGGTGTTTTGGAAATAACCGCCGGGTGTTGACTGGGCGCTTTTTGAAACGGTATCTGGCTTGGGAATATCCCATAAGTGCTACGCTTTTAGCCGCCTCTGCTTTCCGTGCCCTAGTTCTTGCTTTCTTGCTTCCGAATCCTCTCCGCAATTTGCCTCCTACTCTGCTCGCTGGTAGAATCGAGATGGCGCCCAAGAGGAAAGCCTCGAGTTCGTCTGTCGTGGCGATTCCTCCAATCGACCCCAACAGCCAGTTGCCTTTCGCAGGTAACCACATGTCCGTCCTCTATGAGCCCGAACTTCTCCACCTCGTGTCCATCGGGGTTCTTCCTCCGAGGGAACTCTGCTCTTGGCGGATTTGCCATGGGGTTACTGTCCCAACTGAGGATACCCATGAGTCCGTGATTTATGCTCCTTTCCTTCTCCGCGGCCTTGGCCTTCCCATTTCTCCCTTTTTCCGCGGCCTCCTTGATTTCTACCGTCTTAATCTGACCCATCTGAATCCCAATTCTATCCTGCAAATCTCCATTTTCGTTCATTTATGCGAAGCCTTTCTTAGCGTGCTACCACATTTTGGGTTGTGGAAGTACTTGTATCACTGTCGCCCTTGGATGGCCGGGGGGCAACATCAATTGGTTGGGGGTGCTAGCTTGGAGATGCGCCGTGGGAGGAAGACTGAGTATCTCGAAATCCCTCTCAAAGACAGTATCAAGGGGTGGCGCTTGGAGTTGTTCATAGTTGAGAATTATGGAAACTCTCTCCCCCCCGGTCGGGAAGACAGCCGGATGTTCGCACCCCAAGCTGGACCGAGTCTCCCACAGATCAGGAGGTAGCTGAGGCAGGTGCTTTGCTTGCTGAAGTTGGATTGCTGAAAGAGAGGGGTCTGACTGCTGAAGTTGTGGTTGCTGATTTTGTTTTCAAGAATATTCAGCCGTTGAAAGACAGGACATACCCGACTTATCTGTATCGAGGCCTAGCCGACTCAACTCAGGTCACTAACAGAAGAATTCCCTCTATGGACTTGGTCAGCCGACTTGAGATGATCCTTAGAGGCAAAGTATCAAATGTTGGTGCCCCAGTGGCATTCTCAGCCTGGAACTTGCCTCCTCCCAAAGCCTTCACTCTTTTTGTGTCGAATCCTCCTGTCACTGATGGCAGTTTGGGCCTTAGAGTGCGGCCCTCTGCTGAAGAAGTTAGTGCCTTGGTTGCCTCGCTCGGGGGGATTCCTGATGATGAACGGCAGGTCCATTTTGAGGTGCCCCTGAACCCTAGTGATGCAGAGATAAATGCTATGCTTGATTTGCTGGCTGAGGACTCTTCTGACGCTGCTCCTGCTGGGGCATTGGTAGTGGCGCCCCTCCCAGAGACTGATACAACTTTAAATACTCAGAAGTCTGCTGGTACTCGCCCGAGGCGCCCTTGCCGAGCCAATCAACCTGATCCTTCTGCTGATGAGCAGAAAAAGAAAAAGAGACGCCTCCGGCAAGTATCCAGTTTGGGTCGGGACGTTGGTACCTCGGTTCCTGATGCTGAAGAAGTGCCTACGACTGAATTTACTGATGCTGACCCCAATGGGTGTACCCAATCTGTTGCTGATCCCAATGGGGGTGCTGCCTGCGTTGCTAATGTGGGCGACGAGGAGGAAGAAAATGAAGTTCTTTTAACTCGGAAAAACAGTCGGCAGTTCATCGCTAGTGGTGAAAGTAGTGAAGTTCCTTCTCCTGCTTTGTCTGCTCTCATTGGTCTGCAAGAACTGTCTCTGGCCAATTTTGATCAGACTCTTAAGGATATGGTTCCAGAGGATTTGTTATCGGAGCCAGCAGATGATGGTGTGATGGAGGTTTGTGCTGATGTGCTTGATGCTGGGTTGAGGTCATCCCGTGCCTCGTCGACCTTGGAGCGCGATCTCGAGGGTCGGGAGACTGACTTGGATCGTCCTGGTCCCATGGAAGTAACTGAGGGCCCATCAGCCTTAGAGGTGGCTACCGCAGAGAACTTGGACCCCAAGGATGGTGTTGACACGTGCCCAGCCCCCGAGAATGTTGTCGGGGAAGACTTGGTTCGGGTGGGAAGTGCAAGCTACTGCCTAGCCCCCGAGGGTGCTGTCGGGGATGATCCGGCTCAAGTGGGCAGTGCAAACTATGACCCAGCCCCCGAGGATGTCCGAGCGGGGTCTCTCTCTTGTACTTCCATGGACATTCATGCGGGAAGCCATCCTTATATGAGTAATTGTAATCACGTCAAATCGCCTTAAGTCGCTGCTGACTTAAGTCGATTGCTTCTGTTAATAGGGCGTAGTGGTCACCCTGAATTGCGTAGGCGCGAGCATGTTGCATCGGCTTAAGTCGCAGCCGACTTAAGCCGATTGCTCCTTTAGCAGGGCATAGTGGTCACCCCGAGTTAAGTAAGCGTGAGCATGTTGCACCGCCTTAAGTCGTTACCGACTTAAGCCGATTGCTCCGTTAGCAGGGCATAGTGGTCATCCCGAGTTAAGTAATCATGAGCATGTTGCACCGTCTTAAGTCGTTGCCGACTTAAGCCGATTGCTCCGTTAGCAGGGCATAGTGGTCACCCCGAGTTAAGTAAGCATGAGCATGTTGCACCGCCTTAAGTCGTTGCCGACTTAAGCCGATTGCTCCGTTAGCAGGGCATAGTGGTCACCCCGAGTTAAGTAAGCATGAGCATGTTGCACCGCCTTAAGTCGTTGCCAACTTAAGCTGATTGCTCTGTTAGCAGGGCATAGTGTCACCCCGAGTTAAGTAAGAATGCAAGTCAATCGTGAACGAACTGAGTATCTTTGAAGCCTTTCTTTATCGATGACATATTTCCATTTTACAGAGTACATCGTTGTCCCGATAGCTTTTGAAATACAGCTAGGGATAAAACTTCCTAAGGTGTTCTATGTTCCAGGAGTTCCCGACTTCTGTGCCATCCACCTGAGTGAGACGATATGATCCTGGCCGAGTGACTTCTGCTACCATGAAGGGTCCTTCCCATAAGGGCGATAACTTGTGTCGTCCCTCCCCCGTTAGAATTCGGCGGAGGACGAGATCTCCTACTGAGAAGGATCGCTGTTGCACGGCCTTGTCGTGATAGCGCTTTAGAGTTTGTTGGTACCGTGCTGATTGGATCACCGCATTCAGCCATTCTTCCTCGAGTATATCAATGTCTTCTAGCCTAGTGGCTTCGACTTCTGCTATGTTTTCGAAGATCAACCTTGGCGCCCCGAATTTGAGATCGGCGGGTAACACTGCCTCCGACCCATAGACCATGAAGAAAGGAGTGTTTCCATGTAGAGCTCGGCTAGGTTGGGTTCTTAGGCTCCAGACGACATAGGGCAATTCCCTTATCCATTTTCCTGCGAACTTTTCGTTCTTATCGAAGACTTTTTTCCTGAGTGCCTCCAGTATCATCCCGTTGGCTCGCTCAACTTGCCCGTTGGCTCTCGGGTGTGCTACCGAAGCATACTTGATCTGAATGCCTTTTTGCTCGCAGAAATCGAAGAACTCTGAACTTGTGAAGTTGGATCCTAGGTCAGTTATGATGCTGTTTGGTATCCCGAATCTGAATATTATGTCTTGTATGAATTCCACGGCCTTAGCTGAGGTCAAAGAGGCAATGGGCTTGAACTCTATCCATTTAGTGAATTTGTCGATTGCTACCAATACATGAGTGTATCCTCCTTGAGCTTTCTTGAAAGGTCCAATCATATCCAGTCCCCAGCATGCGAAAGGCCAAGTTACTGGTATGGTCTGCAGTTGCTGTGCTGGTAGATGTTGTTGTTTTGACAAGTATTGGCAAGCTTCGCACCTCTAAACTAACTCGGCTGCATCACTCTTCGTTGTTGGCCAATAGAATCCTGACCTGAAGACCTTCCCGACTAGTGTTCTGGATGCTGCATGTACTCCACATTGCCCAGCATGGACCTCTTCCAGAAGTCGTTTCCCGGTAGATGGGAGAATGCACTTCATAAGGACGCCTGATGCACCCCTTCTGTACAATGTCTCCCCAATGAGTGTGTAGTGAGCCGACTGTCTAGCAATGCGCTCGGCTGAATTCTTGTCATCTGGTTCCTCTTCATTCTTTATATACTTGATGATTGGCCTTATCCAGTCGTCAGAGCCTGACTCGGGTTGATCTATAATATTACACTCTTCTGCTTGATCCATTGAGATGCTCGGCCGTAGTATTTCTTGCACAAAGACTCCAGGTGGGACCTGAGTTCGACTGGATCCTAACTTGGACAACACATCGGCTGCTGTGTTCCGATCTCTTTCTACATGATAAAATTCTAGACCCTCAAATTTATCTTCCAGCTTTCGGACGGCAGTGCAATATTTTCCCATTGAATTGCTTGAACAATCCCACTCTTTGTTTATCTGGCTAATGACTACCAGAGAGTCTCCGTTCATCCATCAATCTCTTGATGCCCAATGATATGGCGATGTTCAATCCATGGATCAGAGCTTCATACTCGGCTGCATTGTTGGAGGCTGGAAACAGCAACTGGAGGGCATATTTGAGGTGCTCGCCTCCAGGTGCGGTGAAGAGAATTCCTGCTCCTGCTCCCTGCAGCTTCAGCGAGCCATCAAAATACATTTGCCACACTTCTGCAGTCTCTGGGTTATCTGGTACTTGTTGTTCAGTCCACTCTGATATGAAATCAACCAGTGCTTGAGTTTTGATGGCAGTGCGAGGTCGGAACTCGATGTCATGAGATCCCAGCTCACAAGCCCACTTGGCTATTCGGCCAATGGCTTCCTTGTTGTGAAGAATATCCCCTATCGGAAAACCGGTGACTACTATGATTTTGTGGTCATCAAAGTAGTGATACAGCTTGCGGGCAGTTAGAAGTACTTTGTATAATAGCTTCTGAACTTGAGGATACTTTTTCTTTGATGGGCCCAGAACTTCGCTGATGAAGTAAATAGGATGTTGCACTGGTAGGCATGTCCTTCTTCTGCTCGCTCGACTACCAACACGGTGCTTACCACGTGAGTCGTGCAAGAGATATACAGTAGTAGATCTTCAGCTGGTTGGGTTGACGTAGCTCGTCATGGTGGCTTCAGTACTGGTGGTGTTGTCAAGAATTTATTCAGTGCATCTAGAGCTTCCTGTGCCTCTGAAGTCCACTGAAACTTATCCACCTTCTTGAGTAGCTTGTAAAATGGTAAACCTTTTTCCCCCAGCCTGGATATAAACCTGCTCAGAGCTGCCATACATCCAGTAAGTCGCTGAACCTTCTTTTGTGATCGAGGTGCTTCCATCTTCATGATAGCTTCAATCTTATCTGGATTAGCCTCAATTCCCCGGTGGCTGACAATAAACCCGAGTAACTTTCCTGCTGGTACCCCGAAAACACATTTTTCAGGATTAAGCTTCCATCTATACCGCCTCAGACTGTTGAAAACCAGTTGTAAGTCTTCGATGAAGTTTTCCGAGTTCTCTGTTTTGATTACCACATCATCTACGTAGGCCTCCACGCGCTTGCCCCAGTGATCGGCTAAGCATGTTTGAATAGCTTTCTAATAAGTCGCTCCAGCGTTTTTGAGGCTGAACGGCATGGAGGTATAACAGAAAGCACCAAACGGAGTAATGAACGCTGTTTTTTCTTCGTCTTCCTTTGCCAAACTAATCTGGTGGTATCCGGAATAGCAATCCAGGAAAGACAGCATAGAACATCCAGCGGTGGAGTCCACCACCTGATCTATCCTCGGGAGCCCGAAGGGATCCTTCAGACAGTGTTTGTTGAGATCAGTGTAGTCGACACACATGCGCCAATCCACTTTATTCTTTTTGAGTACAAGAACAGGGTTGGCTAACCACTCGGGGTGTAATACTTCTCTAATAAATCCAGCCGTGACCAAGCGAGCTAACTCGGCGCGAATGGCCTCTCTCTTGTCAGGCGTGAAACGTCGTAGTTTTTGACGGATCGACCTCGCCTGGGGATAGACTTTCAGTTTGTGCTCGGCCAGTTCTCTTGGGACTCCCGGCATATCCGCAGGTTGCCACGCGAATACGTCTCGGTTATCTTGCAGAAACTGGACGAGCGCGCTTTCCTATTTGCCGTCCAGGCTGGAGCTGATGATGGCAGTCTTGCGTTCATCAGCGAACCCCAGGTTGATCCTTTTAGTTTCTTCAGTCGGCCGCATAGAGGTCGCGGCCTGAGCTTCGTTTGCCAGTACTGCAAGGTCTTCCTTAGGCTTAGAGTTCGCCTGTGTTGAAGAAATCGTTGACGGCTTGGTGGCAAGGGCTGCTTGGACGGCCACTCGAAAACACTCTGCGGTGCCTTGGAAGTCGGCGCACACAGTTATGATTCCTTGCGGTCCTGGTATCTTTGTATCATGTACGTGTAATGCGGAATGGCCATGAATTTGGCCAATCCCGGCCTTCCAATGATGGCGTTGTACCCGCAGTCGAAGTTCGCCACTTCGAACCTCAGGAATTCGGTTCTGTAGTTCTCCGGAGTTCCGAAGGTGACAGGCATGTAGATGTGGCCCAGCGGGTATTCCCCTTCAGTCGGCACGATGCCGAAGAAGGGAGTGTCCGACTCGTGGAGCTCTTTGAGGTGGATTCCCAGGCCTCGGAGTGTCCGGGGGAAGGTGACGTTGATGCTGCTCCCCTCGTCCACTAGCACCTTCTTCACCTGGCTCTCTCGGATCACCGGATCGACGAGGAGCGGGTATTTGCCTAGATGGTCGAAGTTGAGCCATTGATCCTCCCGAGTGAAGGTGATCGGGTGCTCCGACCACCGGTATGGAGCGGGAGGACCGGTGGTCACCACCAGTATCTGGCGGTCGTTGAGCTTTTGTTGTCTTTTGTTCTCCTGCGACCCGTGCCCGCCGAAGATGACGTTGACCTCCCTGTCAATGCGTGGGAAAGCTCCTCCTCCTCCCTCCTCCTGCTGACGGGGTTGTTGTGGTTCATCTGGTCCTCCCCTCGGCGGAGGAGGAGGTAGAGGCTGGAAGGGTCGGCCGTGCCCGACGGAGTGCTTGAAGTCCCGATAGTTACGAAGAGTGTGGCGCATGTCTTTGTGGTACGGGCACTGGGCGTCGAGGATGTCGTCCAGCATGCGCTCGCCTCCGCGAGGTCCTCCTCGGGCGCGAGACGCAGGTGGTCCGGCGGCGTGCACTTCTTCGTGAGGCCTCTTCTCCCAGCGCTTGTCGGGTTGCTGGTTCGTGTCACGTCGTGGTGCCGCCGGTGCGGGCTTTGCTCCCCCGATGAGGTCCTGGGCCCGTTCGTCGGCGGTGATGTAGAGATCGGCTTCCCGGAACAGCTCCTCGGAGGTAGTCGGTGCCTTCTGTAATATGGCTCGGACGAAGGCCGAGTCATTGGATCCTCTGTAGATGTCCTCGATCACGGCCGCTTCCGTGACCTCGGGAATATGATTTCTCATGGTCTGGAACCTTTTGAGGTACGACCGGACAGTTTCGTCCCCTCGGTGCTTGATGGATTTGAGGTCCCATGGTTGTGCCGGTTTGTCAGAGAGGGACTGGAAATTGGCGATGAAGCGTCGACTGAAGTCGCCCCAGTCGTCGATGCAGTGTCGGGGTAGATGTCACAGCCATTGCAGCGCGTCTTACCCAAGGACAATGGGTAAGTATGCGGTCATCACGTCTTCGGATGCCCCGGCAGCTCGAGCAGCGATGGTGTAGACGGCTAGCCAACCCCCTGGATCCTGCTTAGGTTCATATTTGTCGACATTGGATACCTTGAAGTTGGGAGGCCATTGGATGGCCCTAAGGCGCGGAGTAAGAGCAGACACTCCGCATGTGTCCTCCTGTCGTCGGAGATGATGTTTGTCCCGGGGAGGGGAGTAGTTGTTATGGTTCCTTGACCGTCCCCGGGTAGTACCGCCAGTTGAGGCCGTCGCCGACTCAGTTCTGGTGGCCTGGCTCCGAGCTGGGATGCCATGATCCCTGTCGTACTCCTCCCGGTGGCGGATCTCGTTCTCATGCCGTCGTTCACGCGAAGCATTGATGGAGCTTCGCGCGTCTCGGCGACTGTTGATGGCGTGTCGTAGATCGTTCGGCGGGTGAGCAAGCGGTAGAAGATGGTTGGCTGCCTGAGTGAGCAGTCGTCGATAGCCCTCGGCGTCGGGAGTCCGAGGGAGTCCATCAGCTATCCGAGCTAGTACTCCTCCAACTTCGCTCGGCGTGTTCATGGCTCGGGCGAAGTTGGGGTTCAGGTTGCGCCCGAAGAATGGATTCTCCCGACGTTGCCTTGCATCCTGCTCGGCTTGTTCTTGAGCCCGGCGGCGATCACGTCGTCGGGAGTTCCTTCGTTCTCTGAAGACGCGTTCCTCCGGCGTTTCTCCTATCTCCGAGACCTCGTCCCACGAGACGGGTTGCCCCGGATCCCGTTCTCTGGCTGCGTGATGTCGTCGAACGTTCCTGCGCCGGTTTCTCCGTCGGCGGGATTCTCGTTGAGGTGGTTCCTCTCCGGGCGTGGTCGGCTCGTCGTCGGAGACGGTAGGCGACTCCACTCTCCCGATGAAGAGGACGTCGGGATAGAAGGGTGTTGCTGTCATGGCGACCTTCTTTCCGTTCTCTTCTGAGGGCGGAGGAACGGAAAGAACAACTCGCTTCCCCTTGGTCTCCTTCTTCCTCGCAATCTGTGTCCATTCTTTTGTCGGGGAAGTAGACAGTGGAGTTCTCCGGGTCAGCGGGCCCTTGGCCCCTGACTTTCCGGAGACGATCTTTTCCCGGAGAGCTGGAGATTGCGCTTCTCCGACACTTCCGGAGTTCGTTGGAGGAGACTTGTTTTCCGGTGGATCCGCAATGTGGTGTAGAGTTCCCTCTTCATCTGCTACGAATGAGATTGTTCCGAAGCAGAATACGGATCCGGGACGGAGGGTGATCTTACTGCAGAAGGTGACGGCCATTGAGCTAGCTTGGGTCGTCGACACACCCCCTATCTGGCGCGCCAGCTGTCGGTGTTTTGGGTCCGACCGCACACCCGGGGTTGCCCCTCAAGGTGTTTTTAGGAGTAGGACGACGTCGACGACTATAGCAAAATGGTTCGTGCCAGTTGCACGAGGGACAGTGGACGATGTTTACAGGTTCGGGCCGCTTAGAGATGCGTAACACCCTACGTCCTGGTGAGTATGCTTGGTGAATGAGGTTACAAGAGAGCTCCCTGAATTGAGAATGCAGAGAGTTGAAGTGGGTGGCTAAGTAGTAGGGTCGATCGTTCTGAAGGGGTGCCCCTAGGCCTTATATACTCGACCGTGGGGTAATACATGTGGATATGATAACAATGCGTAGCTAAAGGATCGACAATCGTTTGAGTTTATCTCCCTGTAATTCCGCCGACCTATCCTCGCGTGGCTCCATTGCATGGGGGCTCCGGTGCGGGAAAGTCGGATCTCTGTTGTGGTCGCTCGCTTGACGCTGTGGACCGTGCAGGTTTGCATCAATCCGGCCTCGTGTCAACCTGCTTTGTTGATTGTTCTTCCCCAGGCCCACGAAAGAATGGCCTTACGATTTATTGGGCCCTTGGGCCTTTCGTGAGGTCTTTTACTCTTTTAGTGGACCCGGGGGATATCTGTCCCCCACAACCTTAGCATTAGGCGGACGACGTCGTGGTCCGTCCATCGCGTGCTTCCGTAGCTCCTTATTTTGTTGATGAGGGTCTTGAGTCGGTTGTATGTTTGGGTTGGCTCCTCTCCCCTTATCATTGCAAATCTCCCAAGCTCGCCCTCCACCAACTCCATCTTGGTGAGCATGGTGACGTCGTTCCCCTCATGTGAGATCCTGAGGGTGTCCCAGATCTGCTTAGCATTGTCCAAGCCGCTCACCTTATTATACTCTTTCCTGCACAAAGATGCTAAAAGGACAGTAGTAGTTTGTGCATTTTTATGGATTTGTTCATTTATAAACATGGGACTATCCGAGCTATCAAATTTCATTCCACTCTCTACAATCTCCCATATGCTTGGATGGAGAGAGAACAAGTGACTACGCATTTTGTGACTCCAAAATCTGTAGTCCTCCCCATCAAAGTGTGGAGGTTTGCCAAGAGGAATGGAAAGCAAATGTGCATTTGAACTATACGGAATACGAGAATAATCGAAAGAGAAGTTTGAATTAATCGTCTTCTTTTTCTCGTAGTCGTTGTTGTCGTCCTTTTGGGAAGAGGAAGATTCGTCGCTATCGTCGTAGTAGACGATCTCCTTGATGCACCTTGTCTTCTTCTTCTTCCCATCTTTTCGTTTGTGGCCCGAGCCTGAGTTGGTAGGCTTGTCATCCTTTGGCTCGTTGACGAAAGACTCCTTCTCCTTATCATTGATCACAATCTCCTTGCCCTTAGGATCCATCTCTTCGGACGATTAGTCCCTTCGTGAAGAGAACGACTCTGATACCAATTGAGAGCACCTAGAGGGGGGGTGAATAGGTGATCCTGTAAAACTTGATACTTAATGCCACAACACTTGGTTAGGTGTTAGCACAATAATGCCAAGTGGCTAGAGAGGAGTCTTAGCAAAACACAATAACCACAAAGAAATCAACACAGAGATGGCATAGTGGTTTATCCCGTGGTTCGGCCAAGTCCAACGCTTGCCTACTCCACGTTGTGGCGTCCCAAAGGATGAGGGTTGCAATCAACCCCTCTCAAGCGGTCCAAATACCCACTTGAATACCACGGTGTTTTGCTTTGTTCACTATATCCCGCTCGCGAGGAATCTCCACAACCTGGAGCCTCTCGCCCTTACACTTTGATGTTCACAAAGAAGCACGGAGTAAGGGAGGGATGAGCAACACACACAAGACACAAAATTAGAGCGACAACACGAATACAAGTTGCAACAAGAGCTCACAACACAACCCGACGAGTTCACAACTCAAATAGAGCTCTAGTTGCTCTCACAAAGAACCAAATGCGCGGAATCAAAGTCTTGGTGCTTAGGAATGCTTAGAGAATGCTTATTGATCTCCTCCATGCGCCTAGGGGTCCCTTTTATAGCCCCAAGACAGCTAGGAGCCGTTGAGAGCATTTCAGAAAAGCAATTCTTGCCTTCTGTCGTCTGGCGCACCGGACAGTCCGGTGCACCACCGGACAGTCCGGTGCACCACCGGACACTGTCCGGTGCAGATTTCTTTCCTTATTTGGCGAAGGCGACCGTTGCACATTGAGAGCCGTTGGCACACCGGACACTGTCCGGTGCACACCGGACAGTCCGGTGCCCCCTTCTAGCCGTTGGCTCGGCCACGTGTCCCGCGCGGATCGCGCGGCCGACCGTTGGCTCGGCCGACTGTTGGCTCTCCGGACAGTCCGGTGCACCACCGGACAGTCCGGTGATTTATAGTCGTACGCCGTTGATCACTTTCCGAGAGCGACGACTTCGCCTGTGAATGGCTCACCGGACAATCCGGTGCACCACCGGACAGTCCGGTGATTTATAGTCGTACACCATCGTCGAAGTCCTGAGAGCAGCAAGTTCGCCAGAGCCAGCCTGGCGCACAGGACACTGTCCGGTGCACCCAGACTGAGCAGACTTTGGCTGAACAAAGCTAAGTTTTTTCCAATTCGATTTCTCCTGTTTCCAGCACTTAGATACAATACATTAGTTCTAAAAACAATGTACTAAGTCTAGAAACATACCTTTAGACTTGATTTGCACTTTGTCCATCAATTGGCATAGATTTACACTTAAGCACTTGTGTTGGCACTCAATCACCAAAATACTTAGAAATGGCCCAAGGACACATTTCCCTTTCAAATATCATCAACATAAATTTGGCATACAAACAAATCTTTTGCAATAGTTTTTTTTGGTAAAGAGAGTAGGATCGGCTTTTCTGACTTCGAAGCCATTAGTGATAAGAAAATCTCTTAGGCATTCATACCATGCTCTTGGGGCTTGCTTGAGCCCATAAAGCGCCTTTGAGAGTTTGTAAACATGGTTAGGGTACTCACTATCTTCAAAGCCAGGAGGTTGCTCAACATAGACCTCTTCCTTGATTGGTCCATTGAGGAAGGCACTCTTCACGTCCATTTGATATAGCTTAAAGCCATGGTAAGTAGCATAGGCAAGTAATATACGAATTGACTCAAGCCTAGCTACGGGTGCATAGGTTTCACCGAAATCCAAACCTTCGACTTGTGAATAACCCTTGGCTACAAGTCATGCTTTGTTCCTTGTCACCACACCATGCTCATCTTGCTTGTTGCGGAATACCCACTTGGTTCCTACAACATTTTGGTTAGGACGTGGAACTAAATGTCATACCTCATTCCTCGTGAAGTTGTTGAGCTCCTCTTGCATCGTCAGCACCCAATCTGAATCTTTAAGTGCATCCTCTACCCTGTGTGGCTCAATAGAGGAAACAAAAGAGTAATGTTCACAAAAATGAGTGACTCGAGATTGAGTAGTTACCCACTTATGATATATCACCGAGGATGGTGTTCACGGGGTGATCTCTTTGAATCGCCTGGTGGACTCTTGGGTGTGGCAGTCATGGATCTTGTTCATCTTTCTTGTCTTGATCATTGGCATCTCCCCCTTGATCATTGTCCTCCTCTTGAGATGGCTCATCTTCTTGATCTTCATTTTCATCACCTTGAGCTTGATCCTCATCTTGGGTTGGTGGAGATGCTTGCACGGAATTAGATGGTTGATCTTGTGCTTGTGGGGGCTCTTCGGATTCCTTAGGACGCACATCCCCAATGGACATGTTCCTTAGCGCGACACATGGAGCCTCTTCATCATCAAGCTCATCAAGATCAACTTGCTCTACTTGAGAGCCATTAGTCTCATCAAACACAATGTCACAAGAAACTTCAACTAGTCCAGTGGACTTGTTAAAGACTCTATATGCCCTTGTGTTTGAATCATAACCAAGTAAAAAGCCTTCTATAGCCTTAGGAGCAAATTTAGATTTTCTACCTCTTTTAACAAGAATAAAACATTTGCTACCGAAGACTCTAAAATATGAAACATTGGGCTTTTTACCGGTGAGGAGTTCATAGGATGTCTTCTTGAGAATTCGGTGAAGGTATAACTGGTTGATGGAGTAGCAGGCGGTGTTAATCGCCTCGGCCCAAAACCGGTCCGGTGTCTTGTACTCATCAAGCATGGTCCTCGCCATGTCAAGTAGAGTTATATTCTTCCTCTCCACTACACCATTTTGTTGTGGTGTGTAGGGAGAAGAGAATTCATGCTTGATGCCCTCCTCCTCAAGAAAGCCTTCAATTTGAGAGTTCTTGAACTCCGTTCCATTGTCGCTTCTAATCTTTTTGATCCTTAAGCCGAACTCATTTTGAGCTCATCTCAAGAATCCCTTTAAGGTCTCTTGGGTTTAAGATTTTTCCTGCAAAAAGAACACCCAAGTAAAGCGAGAATAGTCATCCACAATTACAAGCCAATACTTACTCCCACCGATGCTTATGTAAGCAATCGGGCCGAATAAATCCATGTGGAGTAGCTCAAGCGGCCTGTCGGTCATCATGATGTTCTTGTGTGGATGATGGGCACCAACTTGCTTTCCTGCTTGACATGCGCTACAAATCTTGTCTTTCTCAAAGTGAACATTGGTTAGTCCCAAAATGTGTTCTCCCTTTAGAAGCTTGTGAAGATTCTTCATCCCAACATGGGCTAGTCAGCGATGCTAGAGCCAACCCATATTAGTCTTAGCAATTAAGCAAGTATCGAGTTCAGCTCTATTAAAATCAACTAAGTTCGGCTCTATTAAAATCAACTAAGTATAGCTAACCCTCTAATACTCCCTTAAATGCTACTGAATCATCACTTCTTCTAAAGACAGTAACACCTATATCCATAAAAAGATAATTGTAGCCCATTTTGCATAATTGAGAAACTGAAAGCAAGTTGTAATCTAAAGAATCTACAAGAAAAACATTGGAAATAGAATGGTCAGGTGATATAGCAATTTTACCAAGTTCTTTGACCAAACCTTGATTTCCATCCCCGAATGTGATAGCTCTTTAGGGATCTTGGTTTTTCTCATAGGAGGAGAACATTCTCTTCTCCCCAGTCATGTGGTTTGTGCACCCGCTATCAATGATCCAACTTGAGCCCCCGGATGCATAAACCTAAAAAACAAGTTTAGGCCTTGTTCTTAGGTACCCAAACGGTCTTAGGTCCTTTGACATTAGAAACAAGCACCTTGGGTACCCAAACACAAGTCTTTGACCCCTTGTGTTTGCCCCCAACATATTTGGCAACTACTTTGCCTGATTTGTTAGTAAGCACATAAGAAGCATCAAAAGTCTTAAATGAAATGTTATGATCATTTGATGCAATAGGAGATTTCTTCTTAGGCATTTTAACATGGGTAGAACGCCTAGAGCTAGATGTCTCACTCTTATACATAAAAGCATGATGAGAGCCAGAGTGAGACTTCCTAGAATGAATTCACCTAATCTTGTGTTCGGGATAACCAGCAGGATATAAAATATAGCCCTCGTTATCCTGAACCATGGGAGCCTTACCCTTAACAAAATTAGATAATTTTTTAGGGGCATTAAGCTTGACATTGCCTCCCTATTGGAAGCCAATGCCATCCTTAATGCCTGGGCGTCTCCCACTATAGAGCATGCTTCTAGCAAATTTAAATTTTTCATTTTCTAACTCATGCTCATTAATTTTGGCTCTAAGTTGAGCTATGTGATCATTTTGTTGTTTAAAGCTAGGTGATCATGAATAGCATCAACATTAATGTTTCTACATCTAGTACAAATAGAAATATGATCAATAGTAGATATAGAGGGGTTGCAAACATTTAACTCATCAATCTTAGCATGTAACATAGCATTTTCATTTCTAAGATTGGAAATAGCATCATTGAAAACATTTGAATCCTTAGCCTTAGCAATTAGTTTTTCGTTCTCAATTTTAAGGCTAGCAAGAGAGGCATTCAAATTATCAATCTTAGCAATTAGACTAGCATTATCATTTCTAAGATTGGTAATTGAATCATCACAAATATTTGACTTCTCAACCTTAGCAATCAAATTAGCATTCTCAATTCTAAGGTTGGAAATAGTGTCATGGCAAATGCTAAGCTCACTAGTTAATTTTTCACATTTTTCTACCTCCTGAGCATAAGCATTTTTAACCTTAACATGCTTCTTATTTTCTTTAATTAGGAAGTCCTCTTGGCTATCCAAGAGTTCATCCTTCTCATGAATAGCACTAATTAATTCATTCAATTTTTCTTTTTGTTGCATGTTTAGGTTGGCAAAAAGAGTGAGCAAGTTATCCTCATCATCACTAGAGTTATCCTCATCACTAGAAGTTGCATACTTAGTGGAGGATCTAGATTTTACCTTCTTCTTCTTGTCGTCCTTTGCCATGAGACACTTGTGGTCGACGTTGGGAAAGAGAAGACCCTTATTGACGGCAATGTTGGCGGCGTCCTCGTCGGAGGAGGAGTCGGTGGAGCTCTCGTCGGAGTCCCACTCCCGGCAAACATGAGCATCGCCGCTCTTCTTCTTGTAGTATCTCTTCTTCTCCTTCTTCTTTCCCCTCTTGTCGTTGCTCCTATCACTGTCACTAGAAATAGGACATTTTGCTATGAAGTGACCGGGCTTACCACACTTGTAGCAAACCTTCTTAGAACGGGGCTTGTAAACTTTCCCCTTCCTTTGCTTGAGGATTTGGCAAAAACTCTTGATGATGAGCGTCATTTCCTCGTTGTCGAGCTTGGAGGCGTCAATGGGAAGCCTACTTGATGTAGACTCTTCTTTCTTCTCCTCTGTCGCCTTGAATGCGATGGGTTGTACCTCGGGTACGGAGGAGGCGCCTTGCTCGATGATTTTCTTGGAGCCTTTGATCATCAATTCAAAGCTCATTAATTTTCCTATAACCTCCTCGGGAGACATTAGCTTGTATCTAGGATCACCACAAATTAATTGAACTTGTGTAGGATTAAGAAAAACGAGTGATCTTAGAATAACCTTGACCATTTCATGGCCATCTCATTTTGTGCTCTCGAGGTTGCGCACTTGATTCACCAAGGTCTTGAGCCGGTTGTACATAGCTTGTGGCTCCTCTCCTTGGTTGAGCATAAAACGACCGAGCTCCCCCTCGATCGTCTCCCTCTTGGTGATCTTGGTCACCTCATCTCCTTCGTGCTCGGTCTTGAGCACGTCCCAAATCTCTTTGGTGCTCTTCAACCCTTGCACCTTATTATACTCCTCTTGACTTAGAGAGGCGAGGAGTATAGTAGTGGCTTGGGAGTTGAAGTGTTGGATTTGGGCAACCTCGTCCGAATCATAATCTTCATCCCCCAGCGATGGTACCTGCACGCCAAACTCAACAACGTCTCAAATACTAGCGTGGAGTGAGGTTAGATGATGCCTCATTTTATCACTCCACATGTTATAATCTTCACCCTCAAAAACGGGTGGTTTGCCTAATGGGACGGAAAGTAAAAGAGTACGTTTAGAAATGCGAGGGTAGCGTAAGGGGATCTTACTAAACTTCTTGCGCTCATGACGCTTAGAAGTGATGGACGGCGCGTCAGAGCCGGAGGTTGATGGCGATGAAGAGTCGGTCTCGTAGTAGACCACCTTCTTCATCTTCTTTTTCTTGTCGCCGCTCCGATGCGACTTGGTGTGTGAAGGGGATCCTTTCCCCTTGTTGCCGGACTCTCCCGATGGAGTCTTCCCGTGGCTTGTGGCGGGCTTCTCGCCGGTCACCACCTCCTTTTTAGCGTGATCTCCCGATATCACTTCGAGCGGTTAAGCTCTAATGAAGTATTGGGCTCTAATACCAATTGAAAGTAGCCTAGAGGGGGTGAATATGCAGAATCTGAAAATTATAAACTTAAGCACAACTACAAGCCGAGGTTAGCATTAGAAATAAAATCGAGTCCGAAAAGAGAGGGCAAAAACAAATCACAAGCAAATGAAGAGTATGACACGGTGATTTGTTTTACCGATATTCGATTCTTGCAAACCTACTCCCCGTTGAGGTGGTCACAAAGACCGGGTCTCTTTCAACCCTTTCCCTCTCTCAAACGGTCACCTAGACCGAGTGAGCTTCTCTTCTCAATCAATCGGGACACTTAGTCCCCACAAGGACCACCACACAATTGGTGTCTCTTGCCTTGATTACAAATGACTTGGGAACAAGAAAGAGGAAGAAGAAAAGCAATTCAAGCGCAAGAGCTCAAAAGAACATGGCAAAACTCTCTCTTCTAGTCACTATTGCTTTGAGTGGAATTGGGACTTGGAGAGATTTTGATTCACTCTAATTGTGTCTTGTATTGAATGCACTAGCTCTTGTATTGAATGTGTTGGCTGAAAACTTGGATACCTTGAATGTGTGGTGGTTGGGGGTATTTATAGCCCCACCCACCAAAATGACCGTTGG
This sequence comes from Zea luxurians, assembly GCA_029449295.1. Taxonomy (NCBI): domain Eukaryota; kingdom Viridiplantae; phylum Streptophyta; class Magnoliopsida; order Poales; family Poaceae; genus Zea; species Zea luxurians. Next base: position 176,670,051 of record JAOPSE010000005.1, on the reverse strand, counting down.
GGAACTCTGCTGTCGACGGGCTCACCAGACAGTCCGGTGTGCCACCGGACACCATCCGGTGCGCCAGCCACGTCACCCCAGCGTTAGGGTTCGACCGTTGGAGCTTCTGACAACTGGGCCACCGGACAGTCCGGTGGTGCACCGGACAAGTCTTGTTCACTGTCCGGTGCGCCTTCTGGCGCTTGCTCTGACTCTACGCGCACAGTCTGTACTATTCATTGTTCACTGTTCACTTTTGCAGTCGATCGTTGGCGTGCTAGCCGTTGCCCCCGCTGGCACACCGGACAGTCCGGTGCTACACCGGACAGTCCGGTTAATTATAGTGTAGAGCAATTTCCAGAAACTCAAAGCTGAGTAATTCAGAGTGATTCTCCTTGGTGCACCGGACACTGTCCGGTGGCACACCGGACAGTCCGGTGCGCCAGACTAGGGCAGCCTTCGGTTTTCTTTGCTCCTTTGTTTTGAACCCTTTCTTTTAACTTTGTATTGGTTTGTTGTAAACCTTTGGCACCTATAGAACATATATTCTAGAGCAAACTAGTTAGTCCAATTGTTTGTGTTGGGCAATTCAACCACCAAAATTATTTAGGAAAAGGTTTGACCCTATTTCCCTTTCATGTGCTACCAACGCCCCATAGCCGAAGCTGTGTACAGGTCCAGGTCCTGGTCGGAGCTACCTCCTGGGGGTCGTTGCCAACTCTTTCAAGTACGCTGGTATCCAACCTCGACACATCGAGCGTGCATCCCAGGGGGGCCAAGTATCAGGGAGGAGTCGGCAACACCACACGCAATAGGGACAAATAGTATGCAGATAAGTGCTAATACTGCTTGATAAATAGTACTAAAAAGTACCTTACAAAAGCAAAAGTTATTACATCTGCCTTCAAGTGGAGCCCTAGCTCCATCTCTACAGGTGTAAACCACTCGACGCCAGCAGGGTCGCGCTGGAAGCTCGCGGCCACCGTCCTCACGGAATCCTCCCGGGCGGCTTGCCAGCAACGGTGGCCATCTCAACGCGGGCGCCATGGCGAAGAGGCCCTTGCCCCCGTCTTCCTATGGGGTGACGACGAGGCCATTAAAGCCAAAGAGTTGAATGCACAGAGGCAGACGACGCTTGTGGCCTGGCCGGTGTCGCGTAGCCGAAGTCTGCCTCCTTCACAAGGATGACGAACATCCTTTCCTCCGAATGCTGGAGGAAGAGGCGGGCCACCAGCTCATGCAGAAGGCGGAACCGTAGCTCAGATCGCTCTCCACCCCTGCAAGGCTGATGAACATCCTTGAAGCTGAGGACAGGGGGAGGCCGCAGCCCAGCTCGCTTCCCACCACCATGAGGCTGGTGATCATCCTTGAAGCCGAGCACTGGTGGGAGACCGCAGCCCGGCTCGCTTCCCACCACCGCAAGGCTGATGAACATCCTTGAAACTGAGCACTGGCGGAAGAATGCCAACCCTCATGAGGTCACGCTCCTCCAGCAATAGCAAGAAGAAGGCGAGATTGGCAGCGCCATCGCGCAAGAAACGAAGAGTGCGAGCTCCCCGCTGGCGAGATCGCCGAGGGGAAAGGCGCTGACACGGATCCTTCCACCGGACGCCGGTGCGCTCCATTCAGGCAGGCGGCATACCAGGTCAAGCGTCCACTCAGTCTAAAAGCGCTCGGGATGAACTAACAAGGCTATGGCAACTGCGGCGGCGCAAAGCAGAAACCTTGAAGGCAAAGGGGCACAGCGAGTGGGAGAGAAGCAAGGCATGGCTGCTACTCGAGGGATGAAGCCCTTTTTAAAGGCAGATTCCCCCGCTCGCGCCCTGAAGCATCACGGGCAAGTCTCCCCCGATGCACACCAGTGTACCCAATCTATGGCTCGGGGGCCGGTCCCACAAGCCATAGGGCTGGCGCGGTGGTCTCTAAGTGCGAAGAAGGTGAACCGGCGTGCAAGGAGCGTACTGCCGCCCACGGTAGTACGCCTCATCGTCTCCGCCGAAACCAGTGGCCCAGTCATTGATGCAAGGGCCCGGGCCTACAAGTCATCCTCCTTGGGCGTCGGTCCCTAGGGCAGAGAAGTCGAACCATCGTTCGCAACAATACTGCGCCCTTTCAGTACCGCCGCAAGAAGACAAAAGGGTGGATTTTTAAAGGCAGCAGGATCGAGGTGCCTCACGCATGGCCCGACGAAGCCATCAAGCATGGGGGCCACACAACCGTCAACCACAAGGGCAGACGCGGCAGTTGACGTGACCGAAGGCAGACTGACAGCGCGTGCGTCGCTAGAAGCACCGAATTAATGCGGCACGCGCTAAGGTGGCGCCCTAGTCACCAGTCGTGCCATGTTGACGCAAAGTTAAAGTTTTGGCCCCACCTGCAGGCTCGCATCCTCCCCTGAGGTGGGCCCGAGGGCCACTGTCGGTACCCTCGAACAGGGGTACCCCCTACTGCTGTATCAAGGCATAGTGCCCGCGCGGCTATCTCTTAGCCGCGTGGCAATGGTGTTGTGTCTGAGACCAAGGCGTGCCTCGACCCAACCACGGGTGGCTGCTCAGGACCCACAGCGGTGCCCGACCTGACCACATGGGCGGGACCGGAGCCGCCACATGTCCAAGAAGGTGGGAGGCCCTAGGACATCAGCAGTTAGTCCGGACCCCCAAGGGAGTGCGTCGGACCTCTAGGTTTGCGGCCAGGACTCCTAGGGGAGGTCCGGGACCTCCACGTGTGCATGCTGGGCCCCTGGGGTGGGGACCAAACCTCCCCACAAGGGGTTCAGACTGCTCATAGCAGGGTGCCGGAGTCCCAGGGCAGAAAATACTTAAGCCCTGGTCAAAGACTAGGCAGGGGTCCGGTGCTGCCATGTGTCTGGGCCCCATCCAGTACGCCTCAGCTCCCCACCCAGGCGGAGACCCGATGCTGTCACGTGTCCCTCTGCCCGTGGCATAAGCCAGCGGGCAAAGCCTAACGTAAGGCCTCTGCGCCGCGAGCTGCGCCGCGTGCTACGCCACATGCTACGCTGCCTCAACATTTAATGCGGACAAGGCCCGCCGCCTGACAGGCGATGTGCTGTCTCAGCATTTAACACGCCCCGTCCACTCTGCTGCCAGACGATGTGCCGACTCAGCATTTAATGTGCCCTCTCTCTACTCCTCTAGTAGACAGCGATCGGGCCATCCTGCAGGCGGCATGCCTGTCCAATCTGTTGGCAGGTGGCGTATCCATACTACCGCATGTTCTGTACTCATGATGACTCGCGCGTTACCGAAGAAGCAGCGGAGAGAAGCCAAAACTATAAGCGTCCGGGCATTACTACACTCGGAGAGGGTCCAGGCATTGCAGGCATTAGTTGTTTCCCTCCATTTTGTTCCTGGGCCCACATGTCGGGGCTCAGCACCCTTGTACGTGCCCCCCTTTGAGCTATAAAAGGGGAGGCACGCAATGTTACAACTCAAGCTCACTTGGACACAACTCAGGCTCACAAGTTCATTCAAGCTCTCAAGCTCAATACATCACACAGTGGAGTAGGGTATTACGCTCCGGTGGCCCGAACCACTCTAAGCCCTTGTGTGTTCTTGTGTTTGTTTATCGCTTAGCAGACAGGCAAAACGCTTAGTGTGACAGAACCTCCCAAGTCATTAGGCCCACCTACAGTTGTCCTTGTCCAACGGACCTCAGACAACCCTGCAGGTGCCTCTGAATCACTTGACAAGTTCGGTATCTGCTTTCCTTACCTTTCCCAAGAGTGTTTCACCCGTCACGCAGACATTACAGTACATCGGAGGTACGATAATGCGGAAGCAATTACAATAACTTACCTTATATTAAAAGTAAGGAAGAGTTTGATTATTATAGACCAGCAACAAATATAGGAGTGTTGAGTATTATTATTACAAAACATGGGAGGCAAAAACCCCTCTCGACAAGTTTTAAACAAGAGTTTAAACGGAGGATCCTTTCCTCCCGAGGCTTTACTCCTGGCTTTCTTCTTTGGGAACCACCTTTGAACAAAAGCAGCAAAAGTTTGCCGCTTCTTCACCTAAAACCACATGGGACACAACCCTGAGTACAAAATGTACTTTCGCATTACTAACTCTATCGTACTTCACATATATTTAATTCTACCGCGACGCGACTACTTCAAAATCATGAAAATAAGCACATCACATTCATCAAACTAATTCAATAATCAGGCTAACGAAAATTTTGAATCGACTTACCATACTAAACCTGACGCGCTATCCGCGAACACGGCAAGGATTCCGGTTCAGCCCTTGCATTGAGTACTTGGGGAACGTCACACTGCTAACTCCGTCTTCACTCGATTCTTGTGATTTCTTTCGTCGGCGTGAACACAAGTCGGAGATGTCACATAGGGACTAGCATCAAGACGAGACGACGAAACAACAACGAGCTAGCAAGCTGAGCCACGGCGAGAGATGTCGACAACAAGACTGGGGCTGCACAGATCCGGGGCTGCTACACGCACGACGCGACAACGAACGACGACAATCGGCGAGGTCGACGATACGATGGGGATTAAGGCCAAACGAGCCGAGAGGACGCGCTGGCGAGCAGGAAACTGTGCGAGCACTGGACAGGGAAAACGACGATGTTGTCGCACCCAGTGCGAAGGCGAACGACGTGAAGGCAGGCAAGCGCAACTAAGCGCGAGCGTACATGACGACCGGCCAGGAAAACAACGGGCTCACCAAACAATTCTGGACACGACCGGAAACGGTGGACACGGTCAGAGGAAAAGGAGCAGCGCGCGGAAGAGAACCCGACAGCTGGCACAAAAGACACGACGTCGGGCATAGCGAAACGACGACTATGCACTGGAGCTTCAACGATGTCGTGGCGCAGCAAAAAATAGCGACACCACGATGGCTAGCGTGACCGTCGCGAGCAGCAGGGAGGAACAGAACAGAGGCGGGGCGCGATGAACTTCAGTCCGAGCACCGACAAGCCGAGAGCGGATCCGAGGAAGACGAGGGGCTGCGGCCGGGCGAGACCTCGGCAGGGCGCGAGCGAGCAGGGGGGCGGCCACGGCGAACAGAGGGACATGGCTGCATGCACAGGGACTCGACGGCGGCGACCTGGGCGAGCGCTTGAACAGCAATACCGACGCGAAGAGATGAAAACCAGAGCAGCGAGCCGGGAACAAGGAGCAAGGGCGCGTGCCACCACGGCGGGCTGGTCGGCCAGCACGGAGAGGCAACGGCGAGGGAGCTCGGCTGTGGAAAGAGAGTCCCTAGAAATTCCAGCGCCAAGCAGAGGAGCTGTCGCATCTCCCATGGGCGAGTAGGGAACGGGAGGAGGAAAAGGAGTGGCTGAGCCAGAGCCGGCGCGCGCGAGGACCTAGGGAGAGGGAGAGGGTCGCGAGCTGGAGGATCTCAGCTGAACGTAGATGCCAGGGCGCGCCAGAGAAGTCGGCGCGGCGGCCATGGAGATCCGACCGGGGTAGAGGACGTGCAGAGGGAAAGAAGAACAAGGACACGACGCGGCACAAGAAGAAGCTGGGGAGGGGAGATCCGTGCGCGTAGGGGGAAGACCACGGCGCGGACGCCAGGACGCTATGGGAGGGAGTCTGGGCGAGCTGCAGCGAGGGAGAAGTAGTGCTCGATGCGATTTTTATCCAGAGAAGAGACACACGTACAGGAGATAAGTGTTAAGTAACCCTAGTTAGGGTTATGTGGGCAAATACCGACTTTGCCCCTGAGGGGTCTCACATCTCTATATAAGTAATCTGTACACCCCCTCATAAGATAGAGAAGTGAAAGAGGCCAAAGGCCCAACCCTACATCATGTGTCTCGTGTGTTTCCTCTGTCGTGCTTATGGGAAGGGAGACGGGTTCTCTACAGCTTCTTGCGCCTCTACTGCTGACGGGAGGGAAGGGAGCGGATCTGGTGATCCGTGGTAACGTAGTTCTCAACACGTTATCAGCACGCTCTACCTCGACGTTGCTGCGGGATCAGATCTGCATTAACTCTTCGTCAAGCCGGCAGGTCACCGGCCTAGCCGAACTGTCCTACGCGACAGACTTCGATTTTCCCTCTACGCAATGGAACGGTATGTTTTTTATCTGCTGTTCGTGGGGATCTCGCCGCCGCTCCACCATCTCTAGTAGAGATCGACTCGTACTCCCCGCACCGCTGGAGGTCGCGCCCGCGCCGTGCCCGAATCGTCCGCGTCGGGCCGCTCCTGGCCGGGGGCTACGCTAGCGGCCGCCCTGCCGTAAGTATTGCAAGCGTGTGAGAGCGCGATGGTCTCGCCTCTCATCCTGGTGTGGAGCAGCGGAGGACGAGCTGCAGAAGCCCGAGATGCGGTTTCTCTGGAACCTCAGAGACGTCGCGAGTGGAGGCGGACGCAGATCCGTTTTTTTTTGTCACATTTACGAAAAAAACGGCTATAGAATCGTCATGCAGAGGCAGCTTGCATGGTCACATGCAGCAACGTCCGGCTGAAAAAAAAAAATCTCCCGTACGGCCATACGTGGCACACGCGTCCAGTCGCATTGGCCTGGAGACCATTTGCGTCTCCATCGCATTTAGGCTAGTCTCTTGAGGGCCTTATCCTTAGGCACAGCTACGTGCACCTGGCTTGCGTTTCAAGGGAGGAAGAAAAAAAACCAAGCACATTGCATGCATGCTCCCGCCAATAAACGAAAGAAATAGTGTGGTGGTCTAATCTGCAGTTTTTCTCATAAATTCATGTTGAATTCATCAACTTTAATACAATTTTAATATGTATATTCAGCAGTTTTTCTCTCAAATAGAATAAAGCATGTTTTATGTTCCAATTTCTACCTTTATTAATTATTTACTATGTTAAATAATTAGTAGAAAAATACATGCTTCAGAATGAAGAAATACCTTTTGCACTCGATGTGTTTATGTTAGTGTATTAATTTCAATATTATTTTCTGCTTTATTTACTATAGTAAATAACAGAAAATTATTTGAAATACATATGAAGGTTATACTATGCATAATAAAATCGCTCTAAATATTTGTGTTGGTTTGATCTTTCGGACTCACGTCGAGCGATTAAATTGTATAATGGGTACTAAGATACGCCGATCAGACTGCGTTGGTAATCGGCTGAGTTATGGCATTAGCTGAATATTGACTGCGCTCTGGCAACACGACGCAATATTTGTGCCGTTCGAACTTGGCTGCGTCATGTGATTGCTATGTCGCGCTCTCCATTAATCGGATCGCTCCTGTTGAGTCAGACCGCCATCGCTGATTCGCGTATTTTTCGCATGCCCTGTAGGCATTGTCTGTCTGCCTCGAGCCACAATTGTGTCTATTGCGCACGTTGCGTGGACTTGTCTTGTACCCTGACTATCGAGTCACAACTGCGCCTGTTGCGTTTGTTATGAAGGCTTGTTGTGTTGTCGTAGCCCAGATGGCCACACACGCGTTGACGCCAGATACGATAGAGCTTGTACTCGCGTGGATTGTGGTGAGTCGTTCAAGCCCTAAAGTCACATTATGCGCAACCTTCATAAACAATTTTATTTAGCTCTATATTTTATTTGTTTGTGTTGTGTGGCATCATATATTTATTTATATTGCCAAGTGGCCATAACAACTATATCAAGCTCTATAGTGCTTGAATAATCTGGGAAATTAAATTGAAATACAACAGAACATGGATAAGTTAACTCTCTGCTCTCTCCTCATGCATAAAGTTTTACCCGTAGTAACTCAAAGATATATAATGCATGAAGCCTTTTTGGCATAGAAGATATCACAAAATTGGAATTATATTAGTAAGCAAAAAGACCTTACCAAATGATTTAAGATCAAAAATCTCAGTCATATATTGCTCAACCAGATGTTAGCACATTGCTCTCTTTATCGCTGGATGACATGAAGCAAACTATGAGATAAAAGGATATGTAACCGCTAGCAACACGATGTTGCGAGTATACCGAGAGGTTATTCTAAATTTTTTTTTTCACTATGTTGGTGTGAAAACCATAGTGTGTTCACGTCGAACCACTTTACTCGTTCTATCTAGAACCTCTATGCTTGTGTCGCATACATCTCTCGGAATTGTAAATACTTATAGTCACTGAATTGACTCGGGATAGTCCTTTGACAAGTTTGGTATACACTGTAAACTAAATGGTAAAGGTCGGTCCTGAATGGACACATACCTGGGGTTTATGTAGCCGAACTACACTGAATTCCACCCTTTGGCATGCTTACCATTATCTACCTCCGATCTACCAGAAGTGAGAAGAGTAGACAAATAACTATGAAATCTCACATCACCACAAAACTTGTAGCTAAATTAGACATTAACATATTCTTGGTCCTCGGAGCCAGAAGAGCCATATGTCTTGACCATTAGACTACTAGTGATGATAATTTGTGATAGAAATATGAAGATCTTGTAGAGACCTATTGTATCCTCTCTACTCCTGATGATTTCTTCGTATGAGAGCAGTAATATCTGTTGTTGAAGATGGATCCTGGCGGACACCAGTCCTATTTTCATTCTTGCCAAGCAGTTATCATCATTTGCTTCATCAAAAGCTAATTATATGGTGATTTTTCCCAGATAAAATGAATTCTTGGCCTTATCTGTTCTATTCCAAAGCTTCTCTTTTTGCTGAACAATGAAGAGATCGAAATAATGCTTTATAGAACAAGTTGGTATATAATATGAGGAGAAATATTTGCCCTGCTGGTAACACCATAAATAATTGACCATTGTTATAAGTTCTCTCTCAAAATTATTATACCTAAAAATGTTGCATTAATCGATACCCAATTTCAGACCGGTATGAGTAATTGGGTAAACAATGGGTAATGGTAAAACGAGTTGGACTATACATCTGTGCATAACAAAAATATCTGCTTGGCAGCATTGGCCTGACGCCGTGCACTTTACTACCAATATAAACACACACATTTTTCCTATGTGCCTCAAAGCACAATACAACCAGTGAATGTCCTTATGAGCGCTAGACCCTGATGGTCATTTTACTTGTTGATCTGAAGTCAACTAATGGCTCCAAACGACGTATGGTATTCATAACCCCCTGAAGGACCCTTATGGATAAAATAGTGTTGTGCATGTCAGTCTAAATCTTAATGATTGACTGTGCATTTGGTAACAATAACAATAAGTTGGCAGAATTGTAACCACAAAGCCACTTGTTGTTGCGTGTCTCGCTGGATGTTGAGACTAACCCTTCATGTGAAGGACAAATATGTAGTATTCATGCCACTACATTAATCTAAGTCCAAAGCTCACTGTATAAACCCCCTATCTGTAATGTGCGTAAGATTTCCCAAATAAATCACCACAATAGCATACATTGGCCACAACTGGTTGATTGTGGTTGGGGATTTTATCTGTATGCTTTTAGAACATCTCGGCATTAGGGGGAGGAATGCCCATATAGTGTAATGCCTCAATATTCTATTAAACGCACATAAGCCAAACTGAATCTGTCGTTCGGTGTGTACTCCTGTGTATATGGAGTTTGCCAGAAATCGTTGAGGAGTAACCATATTGGTTTGAATGCTTCTACCTGATGTAGATGTGGATATACCCGGGATTAATATCATATCCACATTTGACCTATTGGCATTTGATCTATTCTGCGGGGACGCCTGCGGATATGATCCATCGGTCTTAGTCAAAGCATATGTTCTGATTGCAGATTCACGTGGTCTGTAATAACTCTCCTCCGATGAACTCGCCCTGCTGGTGATTTGCCTCACGAAGAGGTTCATCTTGATGATGAAATTCCTAGCAATGCGCGCAATATCATTGTGCTAGGAATACAGAACAATGAATCTTTTGTTTTTGGGAAATGACGAAGTTCATTATTAAATGTGGGAGACAAATGTGTCGACACCTATATTGCCTCTATAGATTGCAAAGGGATCCAAAACAAAGTCCTAGGTATGAGTGTTTGAAGCTCTCTTATCGGGTCATTGATAAATGCAATCGAGGCTGAACCAATAATCGCAAAATGAAAGTCGCGAGCTTGAAGTTCGGACATTTATGGGCACTATTGAAATAATGTGTGGTGAATGCGATGGTTCAAGTGGTCTTGTGAGAGACCCATCCCACATATGTGTTGAATAAACACAGTTTCGCTATGTAATATATCTGGCAAATGGCATGAATTATAATATGCAGTTAATAGGATTCTGAAGATCCATCATGAGATCCTAGGAGGACTCATATCTTTGAATTATAAATATGCAACATATAAATCTCGTACCGAATAATACATTTCTGATGAATGAACACTCTCCTATGTAGAGAGAATATCTCATAGATGAGATTATAGTTCCTTGATGGAACCTTTCCAGAAGAAATAAAGTCTGTGTTAAACACCAAAGTTTGATAATCCCTATAAAGGGATAAAGACCCATATAGACCCGGGAATGAATGAAATGAGGAACCAAAGGACTTGAAGTTTGCTTGATAAGCACATGTGCATGTCACGAGTTTTACCGAGTGTATGTACACTCGTGTATTCCACCATATGTGGAATTACGGTATCCTCTAAAGCCCTGATGGCAGAAACCTATAAGGTTTAGGTGTTACTGGCAAAATATCCCCATTGTGCCAGAATGACAGACTATAACGATGTATCTGATCGATGAAAAATCCCTGATGGATTACGATCTTAGATGGACTTTTGTTACACCATCATAGATGTTGCAATGGATGAACGCCTCGAGCGATGTGTCATATTTAGAATATGTACTATTGCAACTATATTATCCCCTAAGTCTTATTGAAGGACATGTTATTTGCTTTGCACAACTATGTATAAATTGTGGTGTAAGATAGAAAATGATAGCACCCCAACCTCATCCATTCTCGTTATTCCAGATGAACAATGAGACATATATCTTAAAATATGCTTGAGTTATGAGGGATAACGACTTTGACAGATGTCATCGTCAGGGGGAGCGAATGCTTATATTGATCACAATCGTGAGACAATAAATGTCATATTCTATGCCCTGAAGGCGTGAGCTTGATAATCAATATATGAACCTTTATGGAACTTTCTATCAAATATATAGATCCAGTCGATCGAACACCATCAGTCAAAGTGGCTTATTTATATTGATACGTGCACTTACCTCGTATATCCTAGAAGTGAGTAGAGGTAAAGTTCCTGAAATAGTCCTTGCAAGGATATGCAATCCGTTTGCTAAATCTTTATGTGCATATACTTCCAGAAGATGTTTTGCTTTATTGATACAGTTTTTCAAGGATCAGGGGGAGCACATTTCTAAAGTTAGCCCTTGTAGAATATTCGATAGAATCTAGATCCCAGAGGATTGTAATCTGTCCTGATGACAGCTATTGTACTCTTTTTCCCTTAGTGAGTTTTCTTGAAGTTTCTCACATGAGGTTTTTAACGAGGCAATAAAGTGCAAATGCAATTTGTATCACCATGCACTCTTTCTCCACATTTTCCCACTGGGTTTTTTGGAGTTTTAACGAGGCATGTGTTGGTCGCGGTATTCGCCCAAGGGGGAGTGTTAAGTAACCCTAGTTAGGGTTATGTGGGCAAATACCGACTTTGCCCCTGAGGGGTCTCACATCTCTATATAAGTAATCTGTACACCCCCTCATAAGATAGAGAAGTGAAAGAGGCCAAAGGCCCAACCCTACATCATGTGTCTCGTGTGTTTCCTCTGTCGTGCTTATGGGAAGGGAGACGGGTTCTCTACAGCTTCTTGCGCCTCTACTGCTGACGGGAGGGAAGGGAGCGGATCTGGTGATCCGTGGTAACGTAGTTCTCAACAATAAGTACAACAACTGGAAGAAATCTGTTACTCACTTAAACGGCGATAAGATGAGATCCCTGTGATATTTATTTTTTTAGATTTTTCTGTATTCCGGAAATCACAGATATTTCGGATCGAGATTTCTAGTGACGAGTAAAGAATCGATGCGCGATATAGTAAATGACTATACACATTATTTCCTCGGATCATAAAACGGAAAGTCCGAGGTTTACGATTCTGACGATATTTCGTTTGGATAGTTTTCGTGACTGTTTCAGGCAACACGAAAACGGACTGGGTATCGGATACATTATTTGAGACAACACTGGTTTAGTCGAACTCGGATAAAAATTTATCTGTTATCTAAGCACAGTTGATTTTATTATTTTACCGACTATGCTGAAGAATAAATTGGATCATCTCCTCGCGCACGATTTTTCTCGGACAGTGCACGATTTAGATTATTTTGCTCCCAATATTTAGTTGTCGAGTTTAAATTAATTTATCCGGGATAAAATCATCTGAGTGAGTCGGGCTTCTGAATTCGGATTCGCGCGAGCGATGAATTTTAAATATTTACCGGACGCACCGATTTTCGGGACAACTATGTTCCGAACATCACAAAAATTTAGGATGAGCCCGAATAAATAAAAATAAAAATGATGTCGCAATCGCGACAGACGAAACAGACGCGATATTAAAATCGCGATAAGTGAAAGATAGATTAATTTAGGTAATATTCAGGTGAGCTAATGACGAAAGAGATAAGCATAGTATTCCTATCAGCTAGTTAATAGAATTTTCTAGTGTCGTTATGTCAAATTGATTAATTGATATAGTCGATGCCCTGCTTAATTAGTTAGTTTATTCTAGGTTTGGTAGTTAGTTCGATGTCATGAGAGACGTGCAAGTTACCTGTGTAATTAACGGTGAATGGCATCGATCTATCTAATTAGCGTGGAGTTCAAGATAATTGAGAAATACAATTTAGATAGTTAGTTAATATGCTCCCTTACTCTAAATGGTCGGTATTCAAAAATAGTGAATAAAAATGTGACGAGTAATGTGATATTGGGTGTTTGCCAAAAGACCGGTGCTTAGCTTATTATTGCTTGATGTTTGAAGTAGATGCGAATACGCTAAAAAAAGTGATAATTGGGCGTAGTCGCATGTCGATAGCTAGTGTTTTCGTATAAAATAGTATGACGATTCGTCACTAAGTGTTTAATTCTCATCGGCGTAGCACTATTTAGGTATGTAATATGCTTGTCGATATGCATTTATGTGTATAATGCATTCCATTTAGGTACGTTAATTAATCGCGTGATGCGGAGAACCCGAGCCAAGTCGACCCCAAGTGCGAGCTAATCCGCAGGATGATGCTGATGGACAAACCTGAAGATAGACAAACGAAACAAGTATCAGAACAAAGGATGATCGTCAAGTGGATGTCGTCTAACAACACTAACCTAGTGTTATTTAGGCAAGCCCCGGTGCATTCGCCACCTCCTTGTGTTTTAAAATCTTTATCACCTTATTTGATGCATTAGGTGATAGGAGTTGTGTGCTAAACCGTTGATGCATTTCCTTCCTTGGAAAAATTGATTACTCTTCCTTGATACCCTTTTTCAAAAAGAATTTTTGATGCTTAGCCTTGCTTTAGAAGAACAAAATGTTTTGTTTTAAAACAAAAGTGATGCTTCAGTGGGTGGGAATGTTTTCGAAAAGAAAAACTTGTGATGATGGATCCATCAGGGCCTTGATGGATTCAACATCAGAAAAGATGTACCTCTGCTAGGTACCAGACTTTTGGGTTTTAAATGATAAAGCTGAGACCGGGTGGTTGACTTGCACGAGAAATGAGTCTCGGTGTAGTGTCTCCGTCTGAGTCGATTAAGGACCATGTCGATGTAGGCTTGATGATCGATGACCCTTTAACTGGTCACATGCCTCGTCATGGGTAAGCTTTTCCTCGGGCAGACTAATACCAGAATAAGATAACACACAATGGGAGTGGATAGATGGCGAGGGTAGCGTGTACCCTCCGTGGCAATAGGCTGGACGGTGGTGTATTTGTCCTCTCGGTTGGCGTGAACCTGATCTGGTCTTAAGAACCCCGGTGGCGAGTTGACATATGCAAGGGTTAAGTGCTACATATGTCGTGTGATTGGAGATCCTCAGCTGAGTATAATCGATTCAGATCGTCGTACCTTCGCGGTTATGAAGACTTGGTCACTGCCCTACACGTAGCAATCTAGTGAACTAAAGGGACGATGAAAAGACGGCTAGTATAGGCCAAGTGCTTGAACTAGGGTAGAAAGAACCCTAGATACAGGTAATTTTACTTAACCTGACAAGTAAAAATGGATTTTTAAGGATCCACTCAAAGTAAGCTTTTCTGCAAAATAGAGTCTTTGAATCTTGATAAGCCATACCTTGAATCCCTCTAGCCAGCATACCCTTGAGAGTCTTTTCTTTAGTCGGGTAAGTCTTGCTGAGTAATTCCATACTCAGGGTTTTATTCCCTGTTGTTTTTTAGGCTCTAACCTTGTGCTGCTGTTGATGGTGTTAAGTGCCGGTGGGCTCGGCCTTCTTATAAGTCTAAGTAACCCTTCTATACTTCTTATTGAGGATGGTCACTTGAGCTAGCATATATTTCAAACTTATACTTTTGTAATCACTCTGATAAAATAATGTGAATTTTTTTGTAACTTGTAAAATTTGGTCATAAGATTTTCGCTGCAAAAATATTGGTGTGTGTGATTTGTATTACTTAATCTCGCGATCTTGGTTGTAAGTGGTTTATCCGATGTCCTTGGGGCAATCGGACGGATCCTGTTAAGTTATCTGGTGCACCTGCATAGCCGTCTGAGGTCTTTGAGACAAGGACAGGTGCATGTGGGCCCGATAACTTGAGAGGTTCTACCACACTTAGGCCCCTCCTCATCTTAGGATTTAGGGCGGGTGCGTTCCGCCACCCGGCCAGAGAATTTTCTCTCCGATAGTAACTATTTAGAGTACCATCAAAACATTGATATTCTCCCAACACTTGTTGAATGACTAGTTGAGAATCACCAAATACCTTCACATGTTTTACTCCCATACTACTTAAAAGCTCTAAACCGAATAAAAGAGCCTCATATTCAGCTTGATTATTAGTGCAATAAGCTTTCAATCGGCTATAGAAATCGAATGAGACATTACTTGGTGAAACAAGCACAATGCCAATTCCTTGTCCTTCATTACAAACCGATCCATCAAAATATAAAGTCTAAGGAGTAACAATGAGGTGTGATGTGTCTAGCTTATGAGTATCATCAACCCGATGCTCTACAATAAAATCTGCTATGACCTGGCCTCTTATAGATTTCAATGGTTCATAGGCCAAATCATATTCTATGAGTGCATAAGCCCACTTACCAATTATACTGCTCATAATTGGGTTATGCAACATGTATTTGATCACATCAGCTTGACCAGAAACAGTGCAATGACTAGACAGTAAATAACATCTACACTTGGTGCATGCATAAAACAAGCATAAGCATAACTTCTCAATAAAAGTGTACCTCATTTCAGCATCCACCAACCTCTGACTCAGATATGTCACTGAAAGGGAATTAGGCTTACACCTAGTCCCTAATTAATTTTGGTGGTTGAATTGCCCAACACAAATAATTGGACTAACTAGTTTGCTCTAGTGTATAAGTTATATAGGTGCCAAAGGTTCACACTTAGCCAATAAAAAGACCAAGTATTGGGTTCAACAAAAGAGTAAAGGGACAACCGAAGGCACCTCTGGTCTGGCGCACCGGACTGTCCGGTGTGCCACAGGACATGTCCGGTGCACCAGAGGACTCCAGCGCTAATTCGTCGTCTTCGGGAAAATCCAGAGGCAACTCCACTATAATTCACCGGACTGTCCGGTGTACACTGGACAGGGTCCGGTGCTCCAAGGAAGAGCGGCCTCAGGAACTCGCCAGCCTCGGGAATTTTCAACTACTGCTCCGCTATAATTCACCGGACATGTCTGGTGTACAACGGACTGTCCGGTGTATCTGCGGGGCAACTGCTACTTCGCGCCAACGGTCACCTGCAATAGCAATTAATGCGCGCCAGAGCGCGCAGAAGTCAGGCACGCGCGTAGTGGCGCACCGGACACTCTACAGTACATGTCTGGTGCGCCACCGGACATCCAGGCGGGCCCAGAAGTCAGAGCTCCAACGGTCGGAACCCTAACGGC
Source organism: Zea luxurians (assembly GCA_029449295.1). Lineage (NCBI taxonomy): Eukaryota > Viridiplantae > Streptophyta > Magnoliopsida > Poales > Poaceae > Zea > Zea luxurians. The sequence goes on along the minus strand of JAOPSE010000005.1, from coordinate 176,654,042 downwards.
TTGGTGACGTGGCTGTCGCACCGGACATGTCCAGTGTGCACCGGACTGTCCGGTGCACCATGCGGCAGACAGCTTCCACCAAACGGCTAGTTTGGTGGTTGGGGCTATAAATACCCCCAACCACCCCACATTCAAGTCATCCAAGTTTTCCACTTCTCAACCACTTACAAGAGCTAGGCATTCAATTCTAGACACACTCAAAGTGATCAAATCCTCTCCAACTCCACACAAGGCTTTAGTGATTAGCGAGAGAGATTTGTCGTGTTCTTTTGAGCTCTTGCGCTTGGATTGCTTCTTTTCTTTCTCACTTATTCTTGTGATCAAAACTCATTTGTAACCAAGGCAAGAGACACCAATTGTGTGGTGGTCCTTGCGGGGAAGTTTTGTTCCCGGTTGTGATTTGAGAAGAGAAGCTCACTCAGTCCGAGGGACCGTTTGAGAGAGGGAAAGGGTTGAAAAAGACCCAGCCTTTGTGGCCTCCTCAACGGGGAGTAGGTTTGCGAGAACTGAACCTCGGTAAAACAAATCATCGTGTCCCACTCCGCATTTGCTCACGATTTGTTTTGCGTCCTCTCTTTCGGACTCGTGTTTATTTCTAACGCTAACCCGTCTCGTAGTTGTGTTTATATTTGTAAATTTCAGTTTCGCCCTATTCACCCCCTCTAGGCGACTTTCAATTGGTATCAGAGCCCGGTGCTTCATTAGAGCCTAACCGCTCGAAGTGATGTCGGGAGATCACACCAAGAGGGAGATGGAGACCGGCGACAAGCCCACTACGAGTCACGGGAGCACTTCATCAGAAGAGTCCCGCACCAAGAGGAAGAAAAAGAAGAAGGACTCCTCCAAACGGAAGGAGAAAAGATCTTCTTCTTCACACCACAAAGAGAAGAAGGAAAAATCCTCTTCCCACAAACCGCATCGGAGTGGGGACAAGAAAAAGAGGATGAGGAAGGTGGTCTACTACGAGACCGATTCTTCATCGACATCCACCTCCGGCTCCGACGCGGCGTCCGTCACTTCTAAGCGCCAAGAGCGTAAGAAGTATAGTAAGATCCCCTTACGCTACCCTTGCATTCCTAAACATACACCCTTGCTTTCCGTCCCATTAGGCAAACCACCAACGATTGATGGTGAAGACTATGCTAGGTGGAGTGATTTAATGCGATTTCATCTAACCTCACTCCACAAAAGTATATGAGATGTTGTTGAGTTTGGTGTACAGGTACCATCCGTAGAGGATGAAGATTATGATGTGGATGAAGTGGCCCAAATCGAACACTTCAATTCCCAAGCCACAACCATTCTCCTTGCCTCTCTAAGTAGAGAGGAATATAACAAGGTGCAAGGATTGAAGAATGCGAAGGAGATTTGGGACCTACTCAAGACCGTGCACGAGGGTGATGCACTCACCAAGATCACCAAGCGGGAAACGATCGAGGGGGAGCTCGGTCGTTTTCGTCTTCGCCAAGGGGAGGAGCCACAAGATATGTACAACCGGCTCAAAACCTTGGTGAACCAAGTGCGCAACCTCGGGAGCAAGAAGTGGGATGACCACGAGGTGGTTAAGGTTATTCTAAGATCTCTCATTTTCCTTAACCCCACTCAAGTTCAATTAATTCGTGGTAACCCTAGATACACACTAATGACTCCCGAGGAAGTAATCGGGAATTTTGTGAGCTTTGAATGTATGATTAAAGGCTCAAAGAAGATCAACGAGCTTGATGATCCCTCCACGTCCGAAGCACAACCGGTGGCATTTAAGGCGACGGAGGAGAAGAAGGAGGAGTCTACACCAAGTAGACAACCAATTGACGCCTCCAAGCTCAACAATGAGGAGATGGCTTTAATCATCAAAAGCTTTCGTCAAATCCTCAAGCAACGGAAGGGGAAGGATTACAAATCCCGTTCCAAGAAGGTTTGCTACAAGTGTGGTAAGCCCGGTCACTTTATTGCTAAATGTCCATTATCAAGTGACAGTGACAGGGATAACGACAAGAAGGGCAAGAGGAGAGAAAAGAAGAGGTACCACAAGAGGAAGGGCGACGACGCCCACGTGTGCCGCGAGTGGGACTCCGACGAGAGCTCCACCGACTCCTCCTCCGACGACGAGGACGCCGCCAACATCGCCGTCACCAAGGGACTCCTCTTCCCCAACGTCGGCCACAAGTGCCTCATGGCAAAGGACGGCAAAAGGAAGAAGGTTAAATCTAAATCCTCCACTAAATATGAGTCTTCTAGTGATGAAAATGCTAGTGATGAGGAGGATAACTTGCGTATCCTTTTTGCCAACCTTAACATGGAACAAAAGGAAAAATTAAATGAATTAATTAGTGCTATTCATGAAAAGGATGACCTTTTGGATTCCCAAGAGGACTTCCTAATTAAGGAAAATAAGAAACATGTTAAGGTTAAAAATGCTTAGGCTCTAGAAATAGAAAAATGTCAAAAACTATCTAGTGAGCTAAGCACATGCCATGACACTATTACCAACCTTAGAAATGAAAATGCTAAATTAATTGCTAAGGTTGATTCTCATGTTTGTAATATTTCAACTTCCAATCCTAGAGATGATAATATTGATTTACTTGCTAGGATTGAAGAATTGAATGATTCTCTTGCTAGCCTTAGAAATGAGAATGAAAAATTAATTGCTAAGGCTAAAGATTTTGATGTTTGCAATATTACTATTTCCAACCTTAGAAGTGAAAATGATATATTACATGCTAAGGTTGTAGAATTAAAATCTTGCAAAACCTCTACATCTACTGTTGAGCATGTTTCCATTTGCACTAGATGTAGAGATATTGACGTTGATGCTATTCATGATCATATGGCTTTAATTAAACAACAAAATGATCATATAGCAACATTAGATGCTAAAATTGCCGAGCATAACTTAGAAAATGAAAAGTTTAAATTTGCTAGAAGTATGCTCTATAATGGGAGACGCCCTGGCATCAAGGATGGCATTGGCTTCCAAAGGGGAGACAATGTCAAACTTAGTGCCCCCCTAAAAGATTGTCTAATTTTGTTAAGGGCAAGGCTCCCATGCCTCAGGATAACGAGGGTTACATTTTGTACCCTGCCGGTTATCCCGGGAGCAAAATTAGGAGAATTCATTCTTGGAAGTCTCACTCTGGCCCTAATCATGCATTTATGTATAAGGGTGAGACATCTAGTTCTAGGCAACCAACCCATGCTAAGTTGCCTAAGAAGAAAACTCCTAGTGCATCAAATGAACATAGCATTTCATTTAAGACTTTTGATGCATCTTATGTGCTTACTAACAAATCCGGCAAGGTAGTTGCCAAGTTTGTTGGGGGCAAACACAAGGGCTCCAAGACTTGTGTTTGGGTACCCAAAGTTCTTGTTTCTAATGCCAAAGGACCCAAAACCGTTTGGGTACCTAAAGTCAAGAACTAAAATTGTTTTGTAGGTTTATGCATCCGGAGGCTCAAGTTGGATCATCGATAGCGGGTGCACAAACCACATGACAGGGGAGAAGAAAATGTTCTCCTCTTATGAGAAAAACCAAGATCCCCAAAGAGCGATCACATTCGGGGATGGAAACCAAGGTTTGGTCAAAGGTTTGGGTAAAATAGCTATATCTCCTGACCATTCCATTTCCAATGTTTTTCTTGTAGATTCCTTAGATTACAATTTACTTTCCGTTTAACAATTATGTCAAATGGGCTACAACTGTCTATTTACTGATGTAGGTGTCACTGTCTTTAGAAGAAGTGATGATTCAATAGCATTTAAGGGAGTGTTAGAGGGTCAGCTATACTTAGTAGATTTTGATAGAACTGAACTCGACACTTGCTTAATTGCTAAGACTAACATGGGTTGGCTCTGGCACCGCCGACTAGCCCACGTTGGAATGAAGAATCTTCATAAGCTTCTAAAGGGAGAGCACATTTTAGGACTAACAAATGTTCATTTTGAGAAAGACAGGATTTGTAGCGCATGCCAAGCCGGGAAGCAAGTTGGCACTCATCATCCACACAAGAACATCATGACAAGTGATAGGCCACTAGAGCTCCTACACATGGATTTATTCGGCCCGATCGCTTACATAAGCATCGGCGGGAGTAAGTACTGTCTAGTTATTGTGGATGATTATTCTCGCTTCACTTGGGTGTTCTTTTTGCAGGAAAAATCCCATACCCAAGAGACCTTAAAGGGATTCTTGAGACGGGCTCAAAATGAGTTCGACTTAAGGATCAAGAAAATTAGAAGCGACAATGGAACGGAGTTCAAGAACTCTCAAATTGAAAGTTTCCTTGAGGAGAAGGGCATTAAGCATGAGTTTTCTTCTCCCTACACCCCACAACAAAATGGTGTAGTGGAGAGGAAGAATCAAACTCTATTGGATATGGCAAGAACCATGCTTGATGAGTACAAGACACCAGATCGGTTTTGGGCCGAGGCGGTCAACACTGCCTGCTACGCCATCAACCGGTTATATCTACACCGAATCCTCAAGAAGACATCCTATGAACTCCTAACCGGTAAAAAGCCCAATATTTCATATTTTAGAGTTTTTGGTAGCAAATGCTTTATTCTTGTTAAAAGAGGTAGAAAATCTAAATTTGCTCCTAAAACTGTAGAAGGCTTTTTACTAGGATATGACTCAAACACAAGGGCATATAGAGTCTTTAACAAGTCCTCAGGACTAGTTGAAGTTTCTTGTGACGTTGTGTTTGATGAAACTAACGGCTCTCAAGTAGAGCAAGTTGATCTTGATGAGTTAGGTGAAGAACAGGCTCCGTGCATCGCGCTAAGGAACATGTCTATTGGGGACGTGTGTCCTAAGGAATCCGAAGAGCCTCCACATGCACAAGATCAACCTTCCTCCTCCACGCAAGCATCTCCACCAACCCAAAATAAGGACGAGGCTCAAGTTGATGAAGAAGAAAGTCAAAGAGATGAGCCACCTCAAGATGACGGCAATGATCAAGGGGGAGATGCAAATGATGAAGACAAAGAGGATGAAGAACCAAGGCCACCACACCCAAGAGTCCACCAAGCAATCCAATGAGATCACCCCGTCGACACCATCCTCGGCGACATTCATAAGGGGGTAACTACTCGATCTCGTGTTGCACATTTTTGTGAGCATTACAATTTTGTCTCCTCTATTGAGCCACACAGAGTAGAGGAAGCACTCCAAGATTCGGATTGGGTGATGGCAATGCAAGAGGAGCTCAACAACTTCACTAGGAACGAGGTATGGCATTTAGTTCCACGTCCTAACCAAAATGTTGTAGGAACCAAGTGGGTCTTCCACAACAAGCAAGATGAGCATGGTGTGGTGACAAGGAACAAAGCCCGACTTGTGGCCAAGGGATACTCCCAAGTCGAAGGTTTGGATTTCGGTGAAACCTATGCACCCATAGCTAGGCTTGAGTCAATTCGCATATTATTGGCCTATGCTACTTACCATGGCTTCAAGCTTTACCAAATGGACGTGAAGAGTGCCTTCCTCAACGGACCAATCAAGGAAGAGGTCTATGTTGAGCAACCTCCCGGCTTTGAAGACAGTGAGTACCCTAACCATGTTTATAGGCTCTCTAAGGCGCTTTATGGGCTCAAGCAAGCCCCAAGAGCATGGTATGAATGCCTTAGAGATTTCCTTATTGCTAATGGCTTCAAAGTCGGCAAGGCCGATCCTACTTTATTCACTAAAACTCTTGATAATGATTTGTTTGTATGCCAAATTTATGTTGATGATATTATATTTGGGTCTACTAACGAATCTACATGTGAAGAATTTAGTAGGATCATGACACAAAAGTTCGAGATGTCTATGATGGGGGAGTTGAAGTATTTTCTAGGATTTCAAGTCAAGCAACTCCAAGAGGGCACCTTCATTAGCCAAACGAAGTACACTCAAGACATTCTAACCAAGTTTGGAATGAAGGATGCCAAGCCCATCAAGACACCCATGGGAACAAATGGGCATCTCGACCTCGACACGGGAGGTAAGTCCGTGGATCAAAAGGTATACCGGTCGATGATTGGTTCATTGCTTTATTTATGTGCATCTCGACCGGACATTATGCTTTCCGTATGCATGTGTGCAAGATTCCAAGCCGACCCTAAGGAATCACACCTTACGGCCGTAAAACGAATCTTGAGATATTTGGCTTATACTCCTAAGTTTGGGCTTTGGTACCCTCGGGGACCCACATTTGATTTAATTGGTTATTCGGATGCCGATTGGGCGGGGTGTAAAATTAATAGAAAGAGCACATCGGGGACTTGCCAGTTCTTGGGAAGATCCTTGGTGTCTTGGGCTTCAAAGAAGCAAAATTCAGTCGCTCTTTCTACCGCCGAAGCCGAGTATATTGCCACAGGCCATTGTTGCGCGCAATTGCTTTGGATGAGGCAAACCCTGCGGGACTATGTTACAAATTAACTAAAGTCCCTCTTCTATGTGATAATGAGAGTGCAATCCGCATGGCGGATAATCCCGTTGAGCATAGCCGCACTAAACACATAGTCATTCGGTATCATTTTCTTAGGGATCACCAACAAAAGGGGGATATTGAGATTGCATACATTAATACTAAAGATCAATTAGCCGATATCTTTACCAAGCCCCTAGATGAACAAACTTTTACCAAAATTAAGCATGAGCTCAATATTCTTGATTCTAGGAATTTCTTTTGCTAATTTGCACACATAGCTCATAAGTATACCTTTGATCATGTCTCTTTTATATATGCTATGACTAATGTGTTTTTCAAGTGTATTTCAAACCAAGTCATAGGTATATTGAAAGGGAATTGGAGTCTTCGGCGAAAACAAAGGCTTCCACTCCACTCTACTACTCATTCTTCGCTCTTGATATCAAATTGGTATCTCTTTGTGTTCTAAAGGGGGAGCAAGTAGTATTTTCAAAACTTGATATCTTAAAACCCTCTTGAACACTAAGAGGAGAATTGATTGAGGGGGAGTTTTGTTTTTTAGTCAAAGGAAAAAGCATTTGAAACAAGGGGAGAAAATTTTAAAATCTTATAAATGCTTCTCAAAATCTTATTCATTTACCTTTGACCATTTTGCAAAAGGACTTTAAAAAGAATTTACAAAAAGAATTTGCAAAAACAAAACATGTGGTGCAAGCGTGGTCCAAAATGTTAATAATAAAGAAACAATCCATGCATATCTAGTAAGTAACATTTATTGGCTCAATTCCAAGCAATCTTTGCACTTACATTATGCAAACTAGTTCAATTGTGCACTTTTATATTTGGTTTGGTTTGTGTTGGCATCAATCACCAAAAAGGGGGAGATTGAAAGGGAATTAGGCTTACACCTAGTCCCTAATTAATTTTGGTGGTTGAATTGCCCAACACAAATAATTGGACTAACTAGTTTGCTCTAGTGTATAAGTTATACAGGTGCCAAAGGTTCACACTTAGCCAATAAAAAGACCAAGTATTGGGTTCAACAAAAGAGCAAAGGGACAACCGAAGGCACCTCTGGTCTGGCGCACCGGACTGTCTGGTGTGCCACCGGACATGTCCGGTGCACCAGAGGACTCCAGCGCTAACTCGTCGTCTTCGGGAAAATCCAGAGGCAGCTCCACTATCCGGTGCTCCAAGGAAGAGCGGCCTCAGGAACTCGCTAGCCTCGGGAATTTTCAACGACTGCTCCGCTATAATTCACCGGACATGTCCGGTGTACACCGGACTGTCCGGTGTATCTGCGGGGCAACGGCTACTTCGCGCCAACGGTCACCTGCAACAGCAATTAATGCGCGCCAGAGCGCGCAGAAGTCAGGCACGCGCGTAGTGGCGCACCGGACACTCTACAGTACATGTCCGGTGCGCCACCGGACATCCAGGCGGGCCCAGAAGTCAGAGCTCCAACGGTCGGAACCCTAACGGCGTGGTGACGTGGCTGTCGCACCGGACATGTCCGGTGTGCACCGGACTGTCCGGTGCACCATGCGACAGACAGCTTCCACCAAACGGCTAGTTTGGTGGTTGGGGCTATAAATACCCCCAACCACCCCACATTCAAGTCATCCAAGTTTTCCACTTCTCAACCACTTACAAGAGCTAGGCATTCAATTCTAGACACACTCAAAGTGATCAAATCCTCTCCAACTCCACACAAGGCTTTAGTGATTAGCGAGAGAGATTTGCTGTGTTCTTTTGAGCTCTTGCGCTTGGATTGCTTCTTTTCTTTCTCATTTGTTCTTGTGATCAAAACTCATTTGTAACCAAGGCAAGAGACACCAATTGTGTGGTGGTCCTTGCGGGGAAGTTTTGTTCCCGGTTGTGATTTGAGAAGAGAAGCTCACTCGGTCCGAGGGATCGTTTGAGAGAGGGAAAGGGTTGAAAAAGACCCGGCCTTTGTGGCCTCCTCAACGGGGAGTAGGTTTGCGAGAACTGAACCTCGGTAAAACAAATCATCGTGTCCCACTCCGCATTTGCTCACGATTTGTTTTGCGCCCTCTCTTTCGGACTCGTGTTTATTTCTAACGCTAACCCGTCTCGTAGTTGTGTTTATATTTGTAAATTTCAGTTTCGCCCTATTCACCCCCCCTCTAAGCGACTTTCAGTCACCACATTCTCCTTTCCTCCAGTCTCTTGTGTCAGAACAGCCCCAATAACCTTATTTTCAGGTGCAATGTATAATCGGAACAATACTCCTACTTGTGGTGCTTTTAATACAGGAGTCGAAGACAAGTATTTTCTGATGAGATCAAATGCTTCCTGTTGTCCTGCCCCCAAGTGAATTCGGCATCATTCTTAAGCCAAAGGATAGGGGTAAAGGCACCAATCTTCCCGGCTAGGTTAGAAATAAACCTTCGTAAATAATTTACCTTGCCAAGAAACTTCTGCGTTTCGACCTTACAGGTCGGAGGTCCCACATTCCGAATAGACTTGATTCGGTCAGGGTCTATCTCTATACCATATTCATGGATGATAAATCCTAAAAACTTACCAGCCGACAATCCAAAAGCACATTTACGTGGGTTCATTTTCAAACCATACCGACGTATTTTATCAAAGGATTTGCGCAAATCATCTATATGAGAACTAAACTCAGCCGATTTTACTACAATATCATCAATGTAGACTTCCACAGTGTTTCCCAACAGCTCGTGAAAGATCAAATTTATAGCCCTCTGATAAGTAGCACCAACATTTTTTAGACCAAATGTCAATGACAACCCACTCAACTAAACCAATGAAGCCTGGACATATAAAGGTCGTTTTAGACGCATCTTCTTCGGCCATGAAAATCTGATTATATCCGGCATTACCATCAAGAAAGCTAATAATTCTATTCCCTAACGCATTATTGATTAATGTGTCGGCTATGGGCATGGGATATTCATCTTTAGCAGTTGCTCTATTTAAATTGCGAAAATCAATGCATACTCTGAGCTTACCTGACTCCTTCTTCTCCACCGACACAATATTTGATACCCACTCTGTGTATCTGCAAGGTCTGATAAAATTAGCTTTTAATAGCCGGTGAATTTCGTCCTCGATTCGTGGGAGGAGGTTTGGACGAAATGTTCTAGCTTTCTGCTTGAAAGGTCTAAAACCAGACTTAATGGGCAGCCGATGCTCTACGATCTCATGGCTTAATCCCGGCATCTCAATGTAATTCCAAGCAAAGCAATCCGAATATTCTTTTAATAGACCGTTCATTTCATTTCTAGGATCGGTCTCCAGGGTCTTGTTCACAAAAGCCGACCTTGGAGTTTTAGCATCTCTTATGTCGATCTCCTCTAAAGGATCGGTCGATGTAAACCCTTGTCCTAATTTGTACAGATCTCTGAATTTCTCTATCATGTCCCCCATAGAGGAATTAGATAATCTTTGTGTGATGGGGGACTCTGCGGTCTCGGGGACCGGATCATCTGTGGTACTGACTTTACGCTGTGGTAGATGTTCGGTCTTAAAGACCAAACTGTTTTGTGAAAGACCAGACCATCCAGCCTCAGAAGCCGCAATATCCATGACCAGGGACTCATGTATTTTGTTTGTATTCATCATTTAAACTTTATTTAGGATTTAGCCGATTCTCCATCGACTCTAGCATTACAAGAAGGAAACCCTTCTTATCTATACCTATGAACCGATAATCAGAAAAATCTACTCCTGTGAGACATGTAGCAGTCTTATAGGTCCAAAGTACAGGAGCATCGGCCACAGCAATACAGGCTGATGCATCAGCATGCACTTGTTCTACATCGTCGCCTACCCATTGTAGTAGCATTTGATGTAGTGTAGAAGGTACACATTGATTAGCGTGAATCCAATCCCTGCCTAAGATTAGACTATAATTTCCTTCTACATCAGCAACGAAGAATGCAGCAACAAGGGTCTTAGTCTCGATGGTTAATTCAATGGACGTGACTCCCCTAGCTTTGATCGAACTATCAGTCCCAATGCCGCTGAGGGTCATGTTGGTCTTAACAAGCTCATCATCTTGTTAACCTAATTTTCTATACAATGAATAAGACATTAGATTTACAGCCGCCCCCATCTAGCAACATTTTAGCAATCGGTATCCCATCAATGTGAGCGCGCACGAAGAGCGGCTTCAAATGATTTACCGATTCCTTTGGTTTAGTGAAGGCGGCTTCTTTAGGACCAAAATCAAACTGGGCAACAATAGGTTCATTGTCGCCGACAATAGTACAATCGGCGGAAAATGTAATAACATTTACATCTAAACCTGGGTGCTCTGGAGAAATTTCGTAGTCGACCAGGTCTTCTCCTAGTAGGTCGTCCTCCTCCATTGGTGTCAGCATGTCGTTGGAGGTGTCTTGGTGTGGTGCGGACGGTCCGGACTCAAGGGTCGGACGGTCCGTGCCTTGTGCAGATGGTCCGGCTTTTTTAGTCGGGTTGTCTGCCATACCAGCAGGGTACTGCACAAGTGTTGTTTTATTTTCTATTTTGTGGTCGTTTGCTTTTCTTGGACGGTCTTTGGTCTCCATTTCTTTTGTGGTGGCGGATACTGTGGATGTGTGTCATTGAATATCTTTTCTGCCTCCTTTTCCTGGTTCTCTTTTGCCCTTAAGCGCTGTAATTTTCGCTTTTGGTACCGTGTCAATCCCGCTGGGCACCATCGAGGCATGGAGTATTTTGGATCGGCTATTTTGATGGCAGCTGTATCTCCTGTTTTGTTTGTGTTGGCCGATTCACTAAAAATCATTGGTCCTTCACTTTCTTTCTGTATGACGACGTCTGTTGCACCTATTTTGATGATGTCCTTTTTTGTTGTTCTTTCAGTTGCTACAGGCATATGCCCCCCTGCCGGATTGGTTAGCTTTTGAGGCCGAGTAGTCCGGCAATCTTGTTGGGCTTGTGCCTGGTGACCGGATTGAGCGACGCTCAATCGGTCTTGTACTGGAGGTGCCAACCTATTGAATACGGATGTTTAGGGTGCCCCCAAGCGGGGTACTGTGGCATCCCAAATGGATATGGTGGCATGCCCCACATTTGGTTTGGGACATATGATGCAGGTATGTATGTGTATGGATATGGCATAGGTGGGTATAGGGGTGGAGGTGTCCATGCAGGTATGTTAGGTCTTAATTGGACAGTATAACCTTCCATTTCTTCTGATTGGTGAGGTGGTCCAATCGGTCTTACCTGATGTTGCTCACGAAGACGAGCGAGGTCGCTTCGCTGGCCGGTCACTGGGTCCGGCCTTCTTTTTCACATATTTAGACAATAATTGATCGAAAGTCGGGCTAGATTTGACCAACCGACCAGCTGCCTTGACTATATTAGTTTTCCACATACCTATCTCTAGTCGTCGTGGTTTGAAGGTATGCGGTCGTTGCGGGTCTTGAGTATGGACGGACCGTCCGCTGGAATTCGCCGGACCTTCTACGCCTGTGCGTCGGACCGTCCGAGATGCGCAGCATAGGCTCCTGCTCCTGCCTCTTGGTCTGCACCTGCCCCCCAGTGCTGGAGGTTGTGATGGTCACCTTAAGAGTCTCCCCTCCATCAGGAGTCTTCTCGGCCACCACTTTCCTGCAATAAGTCTTATGATTCCCATCAGCCTCTTTCACGTTACCGATGATTATTTCTTTGTCTTTGTCTTTATCGGCTGCGCTTGGCTGAATCAGGACCCTCTTGCCCTCGAAGTCGATCATGTTCATCAGAAAGGGCAGTCAGTGTGAGACCACCGGCTCTCTAGTCGAACATAGGTGGGGTTGGCTGGATATTAGCATGTTGTCTTCCCCCATTGGTTTGAGCTATGTGGTCCATTACTATTTGCCCTATATGGTTCATAGGATTGACCATTCATTTCCGGTCTTCTAGACGGGGCTGGAAAGATTTCCTGGGCTTGGGATTCTGTATTAATGGGCTGATGCATTGCATAGTGTGATGGGAAGTGTTGTTGGGACGAGTGAGGATTCAGGTAACAATCCTATTCAAAAAACTCTGTGTCGGACCGTCCGGTTGGATATGCGGACCGTCTAGTGGTAAGTGCGGACTGTCCGGATATGTGCCTGGACCATCTCTGATTATATGCGGACCGTCCGTCACTGTATGCGGACCGTCCGACTGGGTAGTTTAGATTCTACGCAGTACGTTGTGGCTCGGGCGCATGTCTGGGTAATTCATTAAAAATGGGCCCGACCGTTGCTGCACTCGGACGGTCCATGCTCACGTGCAGACGGTCCGGACACGTGCAGATCGGCTAAATTACTGTCGATTTGTGGTTGCTCGGGGCATGTGTCCATTGTCATCCAATAAAGGGGTTGTAACTGGTCGTGACAACTTGTAGCCGATGAATTATGCATGTTTCCTCCCAATTCAACCTCGTGCGAAGGAAAATTTGCAACAATAGATTTATCAAACGCACGTACTAGCCTCCTATAATCATTTTGCATACCCCCTATGTTATTTTGCATTTGTTCTCGCTGTTCATCTACATAATTCTTAAGAGATTGTAGCTCATTTGTGTGGCTTACCTCGGGGGTAGTCGTGGTAGGTCGAAGCGAAGCTAGATCCGTTGCCCGTTGCCGAACGACCTTGTTGTTCCTGTCTACCTTGAAGTTGGCCAGGAACTTCGCCCTTGCCTCTTGGATCAGCTGCTCCTTGTGCTCCTCAAACTGGAGCTGTTCGTCAGCCGGCAAGGTTTCCTAAGTCGGCTCTATGATATTGCTAGGGGAGATGTCAGAGCTATCCCTTGAACCGGCCATTGAGGGCCGATTTGATGAATCTATATGTGTTTTCCCCAGCGAAGTCGCCAAAAGTATGTTGACACCTTTTTCGGGCGCCAAACACTAAACAAGAACCGGCGGCGGTGCTCTCTGCACAGGCGCGGACGGTCCGCGGCCAGAGACCGAACGGTCCGCGACCTGGGACATGGCTAGGGTTTCCTGCCTGACGGCCAGACAGTCCGCGCCTATAGGCCGGACGGTTCGCGCGTGCGCAGGGGCGGCGGAAGTCATCGGCGGTGTCTGGATCTCGCTCGCGGGAGGGACCCCGTCGGGGAGGAGAGATCCTAGGGAATGTCTAGGCTCGGTAAGCTGATCTAGAATCCTCTAATCGACATAGAGTCGAAGAGAAGCGAGGTATTTGGGGTTGGAAGACTAACCTAGAACTAGACTAGAACTACTCCTAAGAATAAATGTAAATTGTATTGATTGAGGGTTTGATTGATTTCTTAAATCGGTTGTATTCCTCTGTTTTTATAGAGGAGAGGGCTGGACCCGTTAAAAACAAAATCCCGAGCTAATTCCGTGAATTTCGTCAACAAACACAGCAAGAAACTCGGAACCCTAATCTGTTCTGCGCGCACGGACCATCCGTCCTACAGGCGCGGACTGTCCGGACCACGGACCGTCCGACCTCAGGCGCGGACTGTCCGGAGCAGACCGTCTGGTGCTCTTTTTTGTGCCCAACAACTGGCAACTGCAACTGCAACTGCTGAGTATAGTTTTCTCAGGCTCGCTTGTGTTCTTGCGAGGTTCAATCTGTATTGATCTTTCTCCCTATAAAAGATTTTTATGAAATTTACAGAATTCTTGTGAACTACGTGAAATCCGGTGGCATCAGTTCGCACTTTACAGTGGGTAGTGAGCAGGGCCGTTATTGGACTTCCGACCCATCTAATGTTTTAGCCCATAAACGCCTAGCACGCAAAGTTGAAATACACATTTGGGCTAAACCTTCAACCTTACATGGGCCCTGGCCCGCTATCTCGACGTCGAGCTAATATATTATATCTCCAAAGCCCCTGGCCTGCAGTTTTCCCCCCTTTCCTCTAAACCTCTCTAAAACCCTGCGCCCCAATCCATGGCCAGACCCTGCGGCGCCGCGCTCCAGCGGCACGCGGCAGTGGCCGTCCTTCGCGCGGCCGCCGCCGCTGGCGACCTGTCCAAGGGGAAGGCGCTCCACGCCCGTCTCATCACAGCCGCCCATTTCGACGTCGTCCTGCACAACAACCTCATCTCCTTCTACGCCAAGTGCGGCCGGGTCGGGCTCGCCCGCATGGTGTTCGACGCCATGCCCTTCCGGAACGCCGTGTCCGGAAACCTCCTCATGTCCGGATACGCTTCCTCGGGGCGCCATAAGGAATCGCTCCAGCTGCTCAGGGTGGTCGACTTTGGCATGAACGAGTACGTTCTGTCGGCAGCGGTGTCCGCGACCGCCAATGTCAGGAGCTATGACATGGGGAGGCAGTGCCATGGGTATGCTGTTAAGGCTGGCTTCGCGGAGCAACGCTATGTTTTCAACGCGGTGCTATATATGTACTGCCAGTGTGCTCACATGGAGGATGCGTCCAAGGTATTTGAGAGTGTGTCCGGTTTTGATGCATTCGCGTTCAACTCAATGATAAATGGGTATCTTGATCGAGGGCAACTGGATGGTTCATTAGGGATTGTGAGAAATATGACCGGGGAGGCTGAGAAATGGGATTATGTGTCTTATGTCGCAGTTCTTGGTCATTGTGCTAGCACGAAGGACTCTGTTCTTGGGGCTCAGGTGCATGCCCAGGCTTTGAAGAAGAGGCTAGAACTAAATGTGTATGTGGGGAGTGCACTTGTTGATATGTATGGGAAATGTGACCATGTTCATGATGCTAATCGTGCATTTGAGGTTTTGCCAGAAAAGAATGTTGTTTCTTGGACAGCTGTTATGACTGCTTACACCCAGAATGAGCTGTATGAAGATGCATTGCAGTTGTTCTTGGACATGGAGATGGAAGGAGTTCAACCCAATGAGTTCACTTATGCTGTGGCTCTCAACAGCTGTGCTGGCCTTGCAGCCTTGAGAACTGGTAACGCCCTTGGTGCCTGTGTTATGAAAACTGGGCATTGGGACCATTTGCTAGTCAGTAATGCCCTCATGAACATGTACTCAAAGAGTGGAAGCATTGAGGATGCGCACAGGGTCTTCATTTCCATGCCACTTCGTGATGTAGTCTCTTGGAATTTGATCATCACAGGCTATGCGCATCATGGCCTTGCAAGGGAAGGAATGGAAGCATTTCACAGTATGCTATCAGCAGCAGTGATCCCATCCTATGTCACCTTTGTTGGAGTATTGTCAGCTTGTGCTCAGTTGGGTCTTGTTGATGAAGCATTCTATTACTTGAATACTATGATGAAGGAAGTTGGAATTACACCTGGGAAGGAACATTATACTTGTATGGTTGGTTTATTATGCAGAGTTGGAAGGCTAGATGAGGCTGAGAGGTTCATAGTGAATAACTGCATTGGCACAGATGTTGTTGCATGGCGATCACTGCTAAATTCTTGTCAGATATATAAAAATTATGGTCTTGGTCATCGAGTAGCTGAACAGATTCTTCAGTTGGAGCCCAGTGATGTTGGAACCTATGTTTTACTCTCTAACATGTATGCAAAAGCCAACCGATGGGATGGCGTTGTGAAGGTCCGGAAGCATATGAGGGAGAGGGGCGTTAGGAAGTCACCTGGTGTTAGTTGGATTCACGTGGGAAGTGATGTTCATGTTTTCACATCGGAGGAGAAGGTACATCCGCAGATGGACCAAATCGCCAAAAAACTTGAAGAGCTGATCGACCAGATAAAAGCTATCGGATATGTTCCAAACTTCGCAGTGGTCCTTCATGATATTGATGATGAACGAAAAGAGGAGCACCTTATGTATCATAGTGAGAAATTGGCTCTAGCCTTTGGCCTTATTCACACACCTAAGGGAGCAACTATCCATATCATGAAAAACCTCAGGATATGTGATGATTGCCATGTTGCTATCAAACTCATATCAGTTGTTACTAGCAGAAAAATAGTTGTAAGAGATGCTGTTCGATTTCATTGCATAGAAGGTGGCATTTGCTCATGCAATGATTATTGGTGATTTGTGGTGCAATTGGCTTGATAGCATGTGGCTTGTTGAGTCAGGTTAGTGTAACACGATGATAGTACTTAAATTCCTGAGCATTCTCAGTTCATGCATTCATTAGGTTTCCAGCTGGGCCTACAAAGTTGCGCTCCAGACAACAGATCTTAGACATCTAAAGTTGCACAGCTTACAAAATACAAATTTGTGAGGGCTTGGAACAAAGACTTAGACGACATATTTCGATGATTAGTGCAGAAGCTATAGCTCTTGCTCATTGTTTTGATCGCGGAGCGCAGCACATACACTGTATTTGTAAGTCCAGCTGCTCAGCTGCATCAAAAAGACATTGCTGGTAAATCTGAAAGATCAACACACAAATGAACTTAGAAGCAGGAAATCTAATTGGAAAATAGATCCAGAAATTCCTGGAGAAGCATGCAAATATGTGTTGTCTTAAGACCAATTTTGACCCGATCGCAAGGTACAAGCCAGATTGTCTCTACGATAGCACAGCCATGGATTGGCGAATAATCGCCAATTCTCTTGTGCAGGAAGCAGAACATTAAGAAAACAGAGAGAAATAAGTGGTCTTTTTGGAGAATAAAGGAATGAGTGTGAAGCTATTTTCCATTTCCTTCATACACTTGATAGGTATACAGTGTATTTGTAGATGTCTGGATGTATGTCATCTTGCAGTGGAGTTAGTCCACCATGGTACCATGTGGCAGAGGACTTGATAAGCCAGAGGATCAGCTTGTGACTGAGCACAAAGATTCAGTCTGAGCATTTTTTTCTTCTCGAAAATGGATTCAGTCGAAACATGCATGCAAGAGGACGATGCAGCGTGCATGCAAGCAACCGGTCATGGCAGCTGCACTTCATCTTGAAGAATACATGTGAGTGGAATTAGATGAGCTTATATTATTTTGTGCAATGGATATTCTTGTATTTCCTACTAACAGTATTCACACTTACTCTACAATGCGGATCAAACTGCTATGCAATCAAGCTTCCCATGCAATCAAACTATCGAATGTCATGAAAAATTGTGTATATATATATATATATATATATATATATATATATAGATAGTTGTACTTCATTATATACTCTACCAAAATATAAAATTTCAAGTTCTAATTCATTATATATAGGATGAATCAGTACTTGAAAATTTATACTTTGGTAGAGTATATAACGAAGTACAACTATAGTTTTTTTTATATTTTTTTTATGACTTTTAGTAGTTTAATTGCACGGCAGTTTGACTCCTCTACATGCATTACATTCCTATTCCTGTGACTGACATGTTGTTTTCGCTCAGTCTAGGTTCTGGCCATGAAGTTTGAGAGAATAATACTGTATGAGACATCAGCTAGAGATGTATCTGCCAAAGATGTCCGTATCCACGGAAATTATACATTTTGGTCCTCATTGGGTACGTTTGCTTCTTAGAACTTAAATCTTTACTCAAGTTAGTGAGCATGGTATATATATTTTCAACATGTGGAATAGTACCTGACAGTTAAAGCTTGTTGGGAGCAAGAGAATCGAAGGGACTAAAATCCTTTTACTAGTCAAAATTGAATAGAAAGTGGGTTTTAGCCCCTTCAATCTCCTCCTCCCAAAACAAGCCATTAGGGGTGGTAATTCCATTTCTCTGTTGCGCTCCTAGACATTTCATGATGTTCTAATTAAGGGATGAGCGGTGGGCTTGACACTTGAAAGAACCAGGCCTGCTCGAGCACACATAATAATCACAGGGGCCGGGATAAATTTGTCCCCTCTTGTAGCATTTCTCAGTTTTTTTTTCACCCTGAAGAAACTGAATCCGAGAGGACGCATTACTAGAACTATGGATAAACCTCTATATCCAGTACAGGTCGTCCAGCAAGTTTTTGTTATGAGCTCAGCTCACCATCTTTTTTTTTTCATTGTGGCCTGTTTGGTTCCTGGCATTCAGCAGGTCCAGGGAAGAAGTTTTGCCGGAGAGCACGCCAGTAAATGCGTTCCTGATTGCGGCAAGGCAACCGAGTGAGCGGAAGGGTCGTTGAGAGCTGCAGATGGCTTCAGGCTGCTGGATCGGCCTGTCCCTTCGCATTGCTCTGGTGCTGTCAGCACGATAGATGCGTGGCGTGGCGCCCTACGGAAGCGGTGGACCGGTCGACACCGTGAGCGCTAGTTGTCTGCTAGTCGTGGTCGTGGCGGATGCCTGTGCCTGGCAGTGTCGGCCCTGCCCGTCGCGGCCACACGAGAGTGCCCAGCGTCTGGGATCTCCGTGTCCTGCGCGCGCGACACAGGCGCTACCTACAGGCAGAGGCAGCTGCGTGCTTCGGCCGGAGAGCGGCAACCTGTGGAAAAAAATTTGGTGCAGCACTGCTGCAAACTAGAGTGTTTAGGCTATCCGCAACGGTTACCCCTAAATTTTTCCCTCTATATCACTTTTTCCCCCTATTTTTCCCCCTATTTTTTCATCTCCCGCAGCGGTTCCCCCTAAATACTCCCCCTATACCCCACTACCACTATAAAATATCATTTTCTATACCAACTATCAATTTTTTATCTACTAACAATTACTCGTGGACCCACAGCACAGTGTTTAGGGTGATGAACAGTGACACGCTATATCTGGGGGGAGAGAGAAGGGGACCGACACGTAGGGGGCGCTGTAGGGGCACCGCTGCGGCCATAGGGTGCCCCCTACAGCCGCTACGCAAGGGGAGGGGGATGGCTAGGGGGCGCCGTTGCGCTCAGTCTTACAGCCTCTCACAAAAGGAGGATAGACCCCACCTGCAGATCCACCAGATAACGTTTTTGTCGGCGTTCCGAGACCGGGGGGTCCTCGAGCCGACGAGTGAGAGTGCCGCGTGCCCCAGCCCAGATGGGTCGAGCGCGTGGAGCGAGCGCAAAGGGGGGGAACGGAGTGAGAGAGAGGTCGGTGGCCGGAGCCGGATCGCGAGGGAGTCGGAGAAATTCCCACGGCCTTCGTGTTCGTCCCGCGCCCAGGTCGGGTGCGCTTGCAGTAGGGGGTTACAAGCGTCCGCACGAGGTGAAGGGAGAGGGCGGCCCCGAGAGAGCGCCTGCCCCTGCCTTTCGTCCCCGCGAGGCCAACCCTCCCTAAGGAGGTCCTGGCCCTTCCTTTTATAGTCGTAAGGAGAGGGTCCAGGTGTACAAGATGGGGGTGTAGCAAGGTGCTACGTGTCTAGCAAGGGAGAGCTAGCGCCCTATGTACATGCCTAGGTGGCAGCCAGAGAGATCGTGGCACCCTGTTGGAGTGGCGTCGTGGCTGTTGGAGGAGTAACGGAGCCGGACGGGGGGACAGCTGTCGAGGTGGCTGGGTCCTTGCTGACGTTCTCCTGCTTTCGTAAGGGAGCTGGGGGCCGTCGTCGTCATGATCTAGCGGGGCGCCATCATGGCCTATCTGGCATAGCTGGCCAGATGGGACGCCGGTCTCGTTCTCTGCGACCCAAGTCGGCTCAGGGCAGGGTGATGATGACGCTTCCTGTTGACGTGGCGGTCTCGTATCCTAGGTCGGGTGTCGTGGAGGCTCCTCCGAGGCTGTGGCCGAGTCCGTCCTGCAAGACAGAGACAGAGTCCGAGCCCTGGTCGGGCGAGGCGGAGATTATTCGGCAGAGGCCGAGGCGGAGTCCGAGCCCTGGGTCGGGCGAGGCGGAGGTCGCCGTCTTCCGGGGCCTTGGCCCGAGTCCGAGCCCTGGGTCGGGCGGAGCGGAGTTCGCCGTCTTCCGAGGCCTTAGCCTGAGTCCGAGCCCTGGGTCGGGCGGAGCGGAGTTCGCCGTCTTCCGAGGCCTTAGCCTGAGTCCGAGCCCTGGGTCGGGCGGAGCGGAGTTCGCCGTCTTCCGAGGCCTTAGCCTGAGTCCGAGCCCTGGGTCGGGCGGAGTTTCCTATGGCACCACTGGCGAAGTCTGGCCGCCCGTCGGTCTTACCTTTTGCGTTAAACGCCCTGGTGACTCGGTCGGTTGGTGCGGTGATTTAGTCAGGGTTTCTCCTTATCGGAGGCGGGGCCTAGGGCGAGCCGGGGATGCGCCTGCCGTGAAAGAGGAGACCTCAGGCGAGACGGAGTCATCTTAGGGTCGGCTGCCCTCGCCCGAGGCTAGGCTCGGGCGTGGCGTGGTCAAGTCACTCGTGTGGACTGATCCCTGACTTAATCAAACCCATCAGGCCTTTGCAGCTTTATGCTGATGGGGGTTACCAGCTGAGAATTAGGCGTCTTGAGGGTACCCCTAATTATGGTCCCCGACAGTAGCCCCCGAGCCTCGAAGAGAGTGTTAACACTCGCTTGGAGGCTTGCATCGCACTTTTTTGCAAGGGGACCAGCCTTTCTCGGAGGTACCTTGTTCCGGTGGGTGCGCGCGAGCGCACCCGCCGGGTGTAGCCCCCGAGGCCTCGGAGGAGTGGTTTCACTCCTTCGAGGTCTTAATGCCTTGCGCAATGCTTCGGCGTGACTAGCGGTTCCCTCATGCGAGCAGGGCGTAACCCAGGTGCACTGTCGGGGCCCAAGTTCTCGGGCTGGTATGTTGACGCTGTCAACGGTTCGGCCGGAGCCGGGTGTGCGAGAGCAGCCCCCGAGCCTTCGCACGGAGCGAGAGGACGATCAGGGACAGACTCGACTTTTTATATACGCCCCTACGTCGCCTTTCCGCAAGGAGGAGGGGGGGAGTGCGCCATGTTACCCTCGATGGGCACCGAACATGGTGTCTCCGGTGAGCTGCGATCGGGTAATCCGAGTGGACGTCCGTGCCCCGTTCGTTAGGGGTCGGCTAGGGGCCCGGAGGCACGCCCAAAAGTACCTGCGGGTGATCTGCCGGACCCGGTCCCCTAGCGACGGGGTCCGAGGGCTCGTTGCCTCCCTCCGATGGGATTCCGTTACAGAGTCGTTCCCGCTGGTCTCGGAAATGTCCTAGGGTACCTCGGGAGCGCAGCCCGAGCCTTGGTTATGTATCGAACGTACCCCTGGTCATCCCTCGCTCGGCGTCTGAGGCGGCTGTGAACCCTTCGACAGGCCAGCCTTCGAACCCCTGATCAGTAGGGGGCACGGAGCCCTAGTAGCCTGAGGCGGTCATGGAACCTTTCGGGGGCCGACCTTCGAACCCCTGACCAGTAGTGGGTGTCGGGCCCACGCGATCTGAGGCGGCTGTCGAACCCTTCGGGGGGCCAGCCTTCGAACCCCTGATCAGTAGGGAGGCTCGGGGCCTAGTTCCTTCACGGGGAAGGATCCCTTTGGGGTTATCCCCCTTCTCGGTCCCTGTTGCAAGAGATAGAGAAAGAAGGAAAAGGGAAAAAGGGATTCGAAATTGAACTTCGTGGCGTACCTTTCTCGGCGTGGCCGTTTTTTGGCGGAGGCGAAGCGCCGCCAGCTGCCCCTGCCAGAAACGTCACCTATTTCGCCGGGGAGTTAATGCGCTGGGGTGAGTAGTTGGCGAGGTCGCCGTTGTGCGCGCGCGGGCCGTTCGAGGTACGGGTCACGGACGCGTCGTCTTCACGCCGTGAGAAGGGTTCTCTTGCTGCCCCCGGATGGGACGTGAGCCTGGCCGATGGCGTAACCGCTGCCCTCACACGCCTGCCACCGTCATTACTGCCGGCCCATTTTTGACCGCGTTTGACCGCTGCGCCAGGCTGGCGCCGCTGGATCGCAGGCTGGGCGGCCTCGAGTCGCGGTATCGGTTCCGCAATCGAGGAGGTGCGGTGGTGGAGCGGGAGGCGCAGCGGTTCGCATGCAGCGCCTGGCGCGCCAGTTGAACGACGCGTGGTCTTGAGCCGTCGCGCTGGCCTGTCAGGAGTCGGGGAGGCGCGTCCACTTGGCGTGGTTGCATGCCGCTTGCATGGCCGCTCGCCCCCTTTGCCCGTTGGTCTGGGCAAAAGTGGAGGGTTACTTGTAACCGCTGGGCGGTTGCGTGCGTCGTGCGCGGCGGTTTGGCTTCCTCTGCTTGGAGCTGGTCTGCATGACAGGCGGGCCCCAGCCCCCGCGCCGCGGGGAAGGGCCTTGGAGGTGTGTTGGAGAAGACTCAGCCCATGACGGTTGAGGGCGCTAGCAGGGGGAGTTGCCTTTAAAAGGAGGGCGACCTTCTTCGTGAGGCGATCATGTCTCCTTTCTCCCTTATGCATTATGTCTCTCCATCTTCCAGGCCCCCGGTTGGGGGAGAACCGCCGTCTTTTCGCTCCATCGTTGGAGGAACGCAACCCCGCGGGGGTTGGTACCTTTCAGCCATCGTTCGGCTTCAAGGATTTTCATCATGCAGCCCGGCTGCACCCCTCCACCGGCGATCGCCCGAGAAGGCGACCTCCGGCTTGATGGTGGGGGAAAGCGAGCCGGGCTGCGGTCTCTGCCCCTCCCTCGGCCTCAAGGATTTTCATCACCAGGCCAAGAGGGAGGACGAGGCGAGCCAGGGGGCTGTCTCCGTGTGGGTCGGTTGCCCTCTTCTTCCCCGTGTTCCCGGGGTGAGAACGGCATCCTCCAGCATCTCGGAGACTTCCTCTAGCCATGCCGGAAGTGGGGGGTCCCGAGGCGCCGGCGGACGGAACTGGCTTCTCTACTGATGAGATTGCCAACTCCGTCAGTAGCCCTGGGTCTCCGTCTCCCGGCCTGAATGGCTGGCTCTCGTCCTCGAGGGGTGAGAGTCTTTCCGCTGCCCCGCAGGCCCGCCCCTATCGAGTGGGGTTGTTCGTACCTGCGGGGGGGGGGGGGGGGAACCGGAGTTCCGCCTGTAGTGGCACTTTGAGTGCCGGGTTTTTTGTTCATTTCGGCTTTCGGGGCCTGAACATGTATGTAACTCCGGCACAGAGCCGTGTTTTTTCCTCATTTCTGAGCAATAAGACTTGCCTATCGATTGTCTGAATCGCTTCACCAAGCATGAGTCGCCCCGTGTCCAGGTGACGAGTGAGGTATCCGTATCCCGGAGGCGTAGGAATCCCTCGGCTCGGTCGGACCTGTTGTCCGAGGCTCCTCTAGCTTAGTTAAAAAGACCCCTCGGTCGCTCTTCGACGAGCCGAGGCCAGGGGTAGCGATATCAGCACAAGCAGAGGCGTTGTTGGCTCGGAAATGGAACCTGGTTGGCCGGAGCCCAGCTGGGTCGTCTGCTGGCAGGCTCGGCGCCGGAGTTGATTGGCCGAGGCCTCGGACCGAGCTGGCGCCCTCGGAAGGGGTCGGCCGAGGCCCCGGAGGTGGCCGGCCGAGCCGTCCGCTTGGGCCGGATTCTCGGGGAAGCCTCTGGCGGAGATTGCTCGAGCGCGGTGTCGACGTCGCCCTTTGGAGCGGAGGCCTTCGGACCGCGTGGCCACCCGAGGCCAGGTCGGGTCTTGCCGAAGGTGCTGCTGATGCCGAGGGTGTCGCCACCCTCTTCCAGTGCCAAGGTCCGCGCCTGCAGGGTCAAGTCGTCCTGTAGCGTGGGCCTTGTGCGGCCGTTGAGGCCAGAACACACACCCTTGTCGCGTTATAAAGCTGTGTCTCTTTTCCTCTTGCTTCGAGTATCTGGACTTTTTGTCGGTAGCAGGGATGTTAGTGCGAGCAAGAGTTGCTTCTCGCGGGAGGTGATGAGTGAGGTATCCGTATCCCGGAGGCGTGGGAGTCCCTCGGCTCGGTCGGCCTCGCCGCTTACGCGTACTTTTACCCATCCATGAGGCCCTGTCACCGACTCGGTCGAGAAGGCTCGAAGAACCTGCTTCAACAGAAGAGCCTCCGTACGTAAAGACTCATTCGATCCGCGGAGCCACCTTATCCGAACGTGAGTTACTTATCACAGAAGGTGACGAGTGAGGTATCCGTATCCCGGAGGCGTAGGAGTCCCTCGGCTCGGTCGGCCTTGGCTGCTTACGTGTACCCCGTCGTTTCTAGGACCCACTTTTCGAAGTAGTCAAAAAGCACGAAAGATGTTCTGGTAAAAGAGGTTTTTTGTTCGAGGAAAATTTTGACGCAGAGGGGGTTAACCCCCTTTTAGCCCCCGAGGGAGGGTCGGGCTCTGCTGAGGCGAGGCCGACCCTTCCTTGTTGACTAAACTTCGCGTGGGTACGGGGTATAAGAACAACTTGGAAACATTCTTAAGGATAGAAGCGACGTAGCTGTTGGATGTTCCAAGCGTTGCCGTAGACCTCGCCTTGACTGTTGGCCAGCTTGTAAGTTCCGGGCTTCAGAACTTTGGCGATGATGAACGGCCCCTCCCAGGGGGGTGTTAGCTTATGCCTCCCTCGGGCGTCCTGCCGCAGCCGAAGCACCAGATCGCCCACCTGGAGATCTCGGGGTCGGACCCCTCGGGCGTGGTAGCGTCGCAGGGACTGCTGATACCGCGCTGAGTGTAGTAGGGCCCTGTCCCGAGCCTCGTCCAGCTGGTCCAGCGAGTCTTCTCGGCTGGCTTGGTTGCTTTCTTCGTCGTAAGCCCTGGTCCTCGGGGAACCGTATTCCAGGTCCGTGGGCAGGATTGCCTCGGCCCCGTAGACCAGGAAGAACGGCGTGAAACCCGTGGCTCGGCTTGGAGTCGTCCTCAGGCTCCAGACCACCGAGGGGAGTTCCTTCATCCATCGCTTGCCGAACTTGTTGAGACTGTTATAAATCCGAGGCTTAAGCCCCCGTAGAATCATGCCATTGGCACGTTCCACTTGCCCATTCGACATGGGGTGAGCTACGGCGGCCCAGTCCACCCGGATGTTGTGATCGTCGCAAAAATCCAAGAATTTTTTGCCGGTGAACTGGGTGCCATTGTCGGTGATGATGGAGTTCGGGACCCCGAAGCGATGGATGATGTTGGTGAAGAATGCCACCGCCTGCTCGGACCTGATGCTGCTTAGGGGTCGGACCTCGATCCACTTGGAGAATTTGTCGATGGCGACCAACAGGTGCGTGTAGCCCCCGGGTGCCTTCTGCAGTGGGCCGACGAGGTCCAGACCCCACACAGCGAAGGGCCAGGTGATGGGTATCGTCTGCAGAGCCTGAGCGGGCAGGTGGGTCTGCTTCGCATAGAATTGGCACCCTTCGCAGGCGCGGACAATTCTAGTGGCGTCAGCCACCGCCGTTGGCCAGTAGAAGCCTTGGCGGAAAGCATTCCCGACGAGGGTTCGAGGTGCTGCATGATGACCGCAAGCCCCCGAGTGTATTTCCTGCAGGAGGTCCTGACCCTCGGCGATGGTGATGCGTCGCTGGAGGATGCCCGAGGGGCTGCGGTGGTAGAGCTCCTTCTCGTCGCCCAGCAGGACGAACGATTTTGCTCGTCGCGCTACCCGCCGAGCCTCGGTTTGGTCGAGGGGCAGCTCTCCTCGGCGGAGATATTGCAGGTACGGGGTCCTCCAATCTTGATCTGGCACGACCCCGTTCTGCTCCTCCTCGACGTGCAGCGCTTCGCGCTCGGGCCCCGAGGGTTCCTCGGATTGAGCCGAGGACGGCTCGGGCTGAGCCGAGGTCACCTCGGACGAGGCCGAGGGTGCCTCGGGTTCGGGCGCGTCGCCTATCTTGACTGAGGGTTGGTGCAGATCCCGGGCGAAGACGTCCGGGGGAACCGTTGTCCGCCCCGAGGCTATCTTCGCCAGCTCGTCCGCAGTCTCGTTATAGCGTCGGGCGATGTGGTTAAGTTCGAGCCCGTAGAACTTGTCCTCCAGGCGTCGAACCTCTTCGCAGTAGGCCTCCATCTTCGGGTCGCGGCAGAGGGAATTCTTCATGACTTGGTCGATGACGAGCTGCGAGTCGCCGCGTGCATCGAGGCGTCGAACCCCTAGCTCGATGGCGATTCGCAACCCGTTGATCAGAGCCTCGTACTCAGCTACATTGTTAGACGCCGGGAAATGGAGACGAAGCACGTAGCGCAGGTGTTTTCCGAGGGGTGAGACGAAAAGCAGGCCCGCGCCAGCTCCCGTCTTCATCAGCGACCCGTCGAAAAACATGGTCCAGAGTTCTGGTTGGATCGGAGCCGTTGGTAACTGGGTATCGACCCATTCGGCTACGAAATCCGCCAGTGCCTGGGACTTGATGGCCTTCCGAGGGGCGAACGAGATCGCCTCGCCCATGATTTCCACCGCCCACTTTGCAATCCGTCCCGAGGCTTCTCGGCACTGGATGATCTCCCCCAGGGGGAAGGATGACACCACCGTCACCGGATGGGACTCGAAGTAATGTCGCAACTTTCGCCTCGTCAGGACCACAGCGTATAGCAGCTTCTGGACTTGTGGGTAGCGGGTCTTGGTCTCGGACAGCACTTCGCTGACGAAGTAAACTGGCCTCTGAATGGGCAAAGCATGCCCTTCTTCCTGCCTTTCGACCACGATCGCGGCGCTGACCACCTGAGTGGTTGCGGCGACGTAGACCAGGAGGGTCTCTCCATCAGTTGGGGGTACCAAGATGGGCGCCTGCGTGAGGAGTGCCTCCAGGCTCCCGAGGGCTTCTTCGGCCTCGGGAGTCCAAGTGAAGCATTCGGCCTTCCTTAAGAGGCGGTACAGGGGCAGGCCTCTTTCGCCGAGGCGCGAGATGAAGCGGCTCAAGGCCGCGAGGCATCCCATGACCCTCTGTACGCCTTTTAAGTCCTTGATAGGTCCCATGTTTGTGATTGCTGCGATCTTCTCCGGATTGGCTTCGATGCCCCGCTCGGAGACGATGAACCCCAAGAGCATGCCCCGGGGCGCCCCGAAGACGCACTTCTCGGGATTGAGCTTGACGCCCTTCGCCTTGAGACACCGGAATGTCAGTCCGAGGTCGGAGAGAAGGTCGGAGGCTTTCCTCGTCTTGACCACGATGTCGTCGACGTAGGCCTCGACCGTGCGACCAATGTGTTCGCCGAACACATGGTTCATGCACCGCTGGTACGTTGCACCCGCGTTCCTCAACCCGAATGGCATTGTGACATAACAGTACATGCCGAAGGGCGTGATGAAAGAAGTCGCGAGCTGGTCGGACTCTTTCATCTTGATTTGATGATACCCTGAGTAGGCATCGAGAAAAGACAGGGTTTCGCACCCTGCTGTGGGGTCCACAATTTGGTCGATGCGAGGTAGAGGGTAGGGGACCTTTGGACATGCTTTGTTGAGGCCAGTGTAGTCTACACACATCCGCCACTTCCCCCCTTTTTTCCTCACAAGTACAGGGTTGGCAAGCCATTCGGGATGGAATACCTCTTTAATGAACCCTGCTGCCATCAGCTTGTGGACCTCCTCGCCTATCACTCTGCGCCTTTCCTCGTCGAATCGGCGCAGAGGCTGTCTGACCGGTCGGGCCCCGGCCCGAATATCCAGCGAGTGCTCGGCGACTTCCCTCGGTATGCCGGGCATGTCCGAGGGACTCCACGCGAAAACGTCGGCGTTTGCGCGGAGAAAGTCGACGAGCACTGCCTCCTATTTGGGGTCGAGCCCCGAACCGATTCGGATCTGCTTGGAGGCGTCGCCACTGGGGTCGAGAGGGACGGCCTTAACCGTCTCTGCTGGCTCGAAGTTGCCGGCATGCCGCTTCACATCCGGCACCTCTCGGGAGAGGCTTTCTAGGTCGGCAATGAGGGCCTCGGACTCGGCGAGGGCCTCGGCGTACTCCACGCACTCCACATCGCACTCGAATGCGTGTTTGTACGTGGGGCCGACAGTGATGACCCCGTTGGGGCCCGGCATCTTGAGCTTCAGGTAGGTGTAATTGGGGATGGCCATGAACTTCGCGTAGCATGGCCTTCCCAACACCGCGTGGTAGGTCCCTCGGAACCCGACCACCTCGAACGTCAAAGTCTCCCTTCGGAAGTTGGAGGGTGTTCCGAAGCAGACAGGGAGGTCGAGCTGTCCGAGGGGCTGGACACGCTTCCCGGGAATGATCCCGTGGAAGGGCGCAGCGCCTGCTCGGACAGACGACAAGTCGACGCGCAGGAGCTTGAGAGTCTCGGCGTAGATGATGTTGAGGCAGCTGCCCCCATCCATCAGGACCTTGGTGAGCCTGACGTCGCCAATGACAGGATCGACGACGAGCGGGTACTTCCCCGGGCTCGGCACGTGGTCGGGGTGGTCGTCCTGGTCGAAGGTGATGGGCTTGTCGGACCAGTCTAGGTAGACTGGCGCCGCCACCTTCACCGAGCAGACCTCCCGACGCTCTTGCTTACGATGCCGAGCCGAGGCATTTGCCACATGCCCTCCGTAGATCATGAAGCAGTCGCGGACCTCGGGGAACTCTCCTGCTTGGTGATCCTCCCTTTTGTCGTCGTCGTGAGCCTTGCCACCCTCGGCGGGTGGCCCGGCCCGATGGAAGTGACGCCGAAGCATGACGCACTCTTCGAGGGTGTGTTTGACGGGCCCCTGATGGTAGGGGCACGTCTCCTTGAGTGCCTTGTCGAAGAGGTTTGCACCTCCGGGGGGTTTCCGAGGGTTCTTGCGCTCGGCGGCGGCGACAAGGTCAGCATCGGGAACGTCGCGTTTCGCTTGCGACTTCCTCCTGCCTTTCTTCTTGGCGCCGCGCGGAGCAGACGCCTCGGGAGCATCTTCCGACGGGCGGCCCTGGGGCTGCTTGTCCTTTCGGAAGATGGCCTCTACCGCCTCCTGGCCGGAGGCGAACTTGGTAGCGATGTCCATCAGCTCGCTCGCCCTGGTGGGGGTCTTGCGACCCAACTTGCTCACCAGGTCGCGGCAGGTGGTGCCAGCGAGGAACGCGCCGATGACATCGGAGTCGGTGATGTTGGGCAGCTCGGTGCGCTGCTTCGAGAACCGCCGGATGTAGTCTCGGAGAGACTCTCCCGGCAGTTGCCGACAGCTTCGGAGGTCCCAGGAATTCCCGGGGCGCACGTACGTGCCCTGGAAGTTCCCGGGGAAGGCCTGGACCAGATCCTCCCAGTTGGAAATCTGCCCCGGGGGCAGGTGCTCCAACCAGGCACGAGCGGTGTCGGAGAGAAATAGGGGGAGGTTTCGGATGATGAGGTTGTCATCGTCCGTCCCACCCAGCTGGCAGGCCAGGCGGTAGTCTGCAAGCCACAATTCCGGTCTCGTCTCCCCCGAGTACTTCGTGATAGTAGTCGGGGGTCGGAATCGGGGCGGAAACGGCGCCCGCCGAATGGCTCGGCTAAAGACCTGCGGACCGGGTGGTTCGGGCGAGGGACTTCGATCCTCCCCACTGTCATAACGTCCCCCACGCCTGGGATGGTAGCCTCGGCGCACCCTTTCGTCGAGGCGTGCCCGACGGTCACGATGAGGGTGCTCGTCGCCGAGGTGGCCCGGGGCCGCAGGCGCGGTGTTGCGCGTGCGCCCGGTGAAGACCGAGGCTTCCCGCGTGAGTCGGGAAGTCGCGGCACGAGGATCCGGGGTGTATCCCCGCCTTCGAGAGGCAGAGCTCTCTGCCCGCCGGGCCGCAGCGCCTTCCAGGAGATGCCTGAGTTCTTCCTGGATCCGCCGTCCCTCGGTGGTTGATGACTCCGGCATCGCGCGGAGGAGCATTGCTGCAGCGACCAGGTCCTGGCCAGTCCCGCCGGATGCGGGTGGCGGTTTGTCCCTGGCATCGTTGGCGATGCGGTGCTGGAGACCTTGGGGCAAGTGACGTATTCCTCCGGCCGGGGGTTGGCTCGCCCATACCTGCCCGATGTTCTGACGGATTGCCTCGAGCGCTCCTGCTCCTTCATCGAACCCGGCCTGCGCCCCGCGGACTTGCTCGAGCTGTGGGTCGTGACCTCCCGCCGAAGCGGGGACCACAGCTAGCTCCCGCGGGATGTCAGTGCGAGGCGCTGGCCTAGGGGGATCACCATCCTCCGGCATGCCGAGACAGCCGCCTCCGGAGGGATCCCCTAGCTCGATGTGGAAACATTCGCGACTCAGGCCGCAGTCCTTGTCGCCAAGGCTGCGGCTGCCGTCGGAACAGTCGGAGAGGCAGTAGTCACATGCGGTCATGAAGTCCCGCATGGCACTAGGGTTGCCAGATCCGGAGAAATCCCAGCAGATGCTGGGGTTGTCGTCTTCCTCGGACCCAGAGGGTCCGTAGGTCGAGACACCCGTCAATCGGTCCCAAGGCGACCGCACAGGAAACCCCAGAGAGGTTGCACTCGCCTCAATGTGAGCGCCCGCCAAAGCGAGATCGCCAGGCGGGCTGAGGCCGAGTCGAAATAACGAAAGATGGGTAGCAGTCGATACCTTTTTGTCGACGAGGAGCGATGAAGTCGCGTCGGGGGCTGACCGCGTCGTCGTCTTGGGTCCGAGGGCGACGTCCTGCAGGCCTTCCGTGAGCGTGCTGGCGTCGTCCATCTGCTCGGAGTCGACGTGTTGCGGGGGGATGGCGCTCGCGTCTGCCTTGAACGCGAGGGCGACGCTTGGCGTGTCCTCCGTCGAGGCGCCGGGGATGTCGATTTGCCCGACAGCCGTCGGAGCGCGGCCTCCCGCTCGGCCCTGGTTGCCCCGCCTCCTCCTCCTCCGATGGCGAGGGAGAGGATGGGGCGAGCTCGAAAGTTGTCCTTCCCCTACGCGGGAAAGACGCCGTCGATTCCGCCGCCAGCGGGCGGGCTGTCCGCCATCAATGTCGTCGTCGCGCGGCGGTGGAAGGAGTATCATGTCGTAGTCGCCATCGAGCGAGATGAACTCGAGGTTCCCGAAACGGAGCACCGTCCCGGGTTGAAGAGGTTGTTGAAGACTGCCCATCTGGAGCTTGACGGGAAATCGAACGTCAACACGCAGCGCTGCCCCTACCTGGCGCGCCAACTGTCGGCGTTCCGAGACCGGGGGGTCCTCGAGCCGACGAGTGAGAGTGCCGCGTGCCCCAGCCCAGATGGGTCGAGCGCGTGGAGCGAGCGCAAAGGGGGGAACGGAGTGAGAGAGAGGTCGGTGGCCGGAGCCGGATCGCGAGGGAGTCGGAGAAATTCCCACGGCCTTCGTGTTCGTCCCGCGCCCAGGTCGGGTGCGCTTGCAGTAGGGGGTTACAAGCGTCCGCACGAGGTGAAGGGAGAGGGCGGCCCCGAGAGAGCGCCTGCCCCTGCCTTTCGTCCCCGCGAGGCCAACCCTCCCTAAGGAGGTCCTGGCCCTTCCTTTTATAGTCGTAAGGAGAGGGTCCAGGTGTACAAGATGGGGGTGTAGCAAGGTGCTACGTGTCTAGCGAGGGAGAGCTAGCGCCCTATGTACATGCCTAGGTGGCAGCCAGAGAGATCGTGGCACCCTGTTGGAGTGGCGTCGTGGCTGTTGGAGGAGTAACGGAGCCGGACGGGGGGGACAGCTGTCGAGGTGGCTGGGTCCTTGCTGACGTTCTCCTGCTTTCGTAAGGGAGCTGGGGGCCGCCGTCGTCATGATCTAGCGGGGCGCCATCATGGCCTATCTGGCATAGCTGGCCAGATGGGACGCCGGTCTCGTTCTCTGCGACCCAAGTCGGCTCAGGGCAGGGTGATGATGACGCTTCCTGTTGACGTGGCGGTCTCGTATCCTAGGTCGGGTGTCGTGGAGGCTCCTCCGAGGCTGTGGCCGAGTCCGTCCTGCAAGACAGAGACAGAGTCCGAGCCCTGGTCGGGCGAGGCGGAGATTATTCGGCAGAGGCCGAGGCGGAGTCCGAGCCCTGGGTCGGGCGAGGCGGAGGTCGCCGTCTTCCGAGGCCTTAGCCTGAGTCCGAGCCCTGGGTCGGGCGGAGCGGAGTTCGCCGTCTTCCGAGGCCTTAGCCTGAGTCCGAGCCCTGGGTCGGGCGGAGCGGAGTTCGCCGTCTTCCGAGGCCTTAGCCTGAGTCCGAGCCCTGGGTCGGGCGGAGTTTCCTATGGCACCACTGGCGAAGTCTGGCCGCCCGTCGGTCTTACCTTTTGCGTTAAACGCCCTGGTGACTCGGTCGGTTGGTGCGGTGATTTAGTCAGGGTTTCTCCTTATCGGAGGCGGGGCCTAGGGCGAGCCGGGGATGCGCCTGCCGTGAAAGAGGAGACCTCAGGCGAGACGGAGTCATCTTAGGGTCGGCTGCCCTCGCCCGAGGCTAGGCTCGGGCGTGGCGTGGTCAAGTCACTCGTGTGGACTGATCCCTGACTTAATCAAACCCATCAGGCCTTTGCAGCTTTATGCTGATGGGGGTTACCAGCTGAGAATTAGGCGTCTTGAGGGTACCCCTAATTATGGTCCCCGACAGTTTTAGTTATGTTATTGCTGGTGTGGGTGGGGTCTATACTCTTTTTTGTGAGTGGCTGCAAACACACTGATTTACAGCAGTGCTGCACCAAATTTTTTTCCCAACCTGTACGTGGAACGCCAAACAAAACGCAATGGCATGACTGCATCTAACTGGAGTACGTCTGGCCTGCTGAAGAATTATTGGTCCACATATCCTGAAGATTCTTCTTTAACCCGAGGCACGTACGTGCTAGGATATAAAAATATTGACGAATTTTGGTGCTAAACTAAGTGGCGGCTAAAATTTCGACACGCAATTTTTTTTGGCTATCATATCAATGTGCCGATCATTTGAGAGGTGTATCTAGTGATTTTTTTTAAATAACCACAGCACTGAGAACATGATCTTTACTTCTGCAAGTCGACACGACAAGTAGCTAGGGGCCATGGACCCATCACCCATCGGTGGACCTTATATTTTTCGAGAGCAGACGACACGCAGGCAGCGTGAGTGCACGCATGACAGGACGACGTACGGGCCGGCCGCTGGCGACGCCTCCGGAAGAACCGCGCCGTCGCTCCTATAAACAAGCTACTCGGAGTCTCGGACACACAAATAAGAGATTGATTTTTTTATTAATTCATTGATCTAAAGCTCTCTCTATATAAGAATATTTATGAAAGGACGCCTTTTAAGAGAACGATTGATAGTCATAATATTTTCCCTTAATTAACGACGTCATTTACTCATTTCATTTATGAGTAAGATCAATATATTGAATAAGAGGGTGCTTGGTTCTTTTAGTCACCGTCCTAAATTCTAGGGATTAAGATCTATTTATAGTCATTCGGTTTGGTATTTTACGGACTAGATCTTGTTTAGGACTGTTTAAGCTTCACGAATTTTGGTGAAGTTTATGAAGCAGATTATTAAGAGATTCATAAAATCGTGAAGTTGAAGCTGTAAATTTTTAAAGGACAAAGATTACACTAAAAGTATTTTTTGAAACCGTTTAAATTTATATCATACGCTATAGTTCCATGCTAAGAGCATCTCCAAGAGACTCTTTATTTTTTACTCTATATTTGGCTATTTATTTGTCTCTCCATATATATTAAACTCTATATATATAACATCTCATTCCAACAGACTCTCTAAAATGCAATTTAGCTTGGCTAGCGAGAGTTGCTAGCCAAATTTGGCTAGTGGAGGAGTTAATTTAGAGAGTCAGATAGCCTAGCAAGTTAAATGGCTACTCTGTTAGAAAGCTATTATGCTATTAAGTAGCTAAAATTTAGTTTGACAAACTATTTAGCTAGTCTCTTGTAGATGCTCTAAAGCTAGAACCCAGGGTAGAACCAAGAGATCTCTAGTACCAAACACCCAAAGTTTCAAGGTGGGAGCTAATTAACTAAACACCCCTAAAGTACGTGCACCAATCTTAGCTCGCTCATTTACTACCACCAGTAGAATGTAGAATCCTCGGACAAGCAAGAGATGAGAGATGAAATGAGCTAGATGGCAGTCCTGCGCTAATCACATCAGCAGTTGAGCCGTGCGCATCATCGCGTCCCCGGCCGCCACCTCACCTCTCCGCCTGACACAGATCGGTCGGGTCAGTTAATGGCAGCCACGACTTCGGTCCGAACTCCGAACCGAAAGGGAGCAGCAGTGTGGCGAGTCAAACCCCTCGCGCAGCACGCCACGGCTCAATCATTGAGCTCGTGTCAGCCGTCGACGCCACGTGGCCACCGCCATTTGCTTGCCAACGCACGATCACGGGCCATCCTGCAACCCATCACCAACCAACCAACGAACTACCTGTCTGCCGCTGTGGCGACGAGGGAACGATGCCGGGTGGACGCACGGGTCGGGCGCTGCAGACTGCAGCAGTAGCCAGCACGGCGGGGGCGTGTTTTTTCGCCGCGTTTGACCAGCAGGCGCCGCCCGAGGCGGACAGCAGACAGCACTCGCCGTCGCGTCGCCGGCGCCCCTGACACCTGTGACGCGCCCCCGGCGTATACGCGTCGCCGCTAGACAAGAGGGGGAAAAAACCCGGCGTTAAATGCGGTCCGAGAGCCAGCGAGAGGTGGACGCTATCCCGGGATAAATAACGGGAGGTGAAGCGAGCCAGCGCGGCGCGCCCGGAAAAGCGCTCGCTTGGCGGCATCCGGCGCCGAGCGCGACGGAGGCGACGGCGACCGGCATGTGCGACCGCTTCGTCCTTCTCGGCGCCGCAACGACGGGTGGCTGGCAGGGCGCGCGGGGCGGCCGTGGGCGGCCGCGCGGAGCCAACCGGCCGGCGGCACGTAGGATGCGAGCGCGACGGACTCGCTCGCCTTGCCCTCTGACCGCCGGTTTGAAAGCCCTGTCGCCATATTAGCTGCTGCTGCTGCTGCTGCTGCGTGGTAAACAGATCGGCAACCAATCAATCCAAAAAGGCAGTGCAGTTAAGCTGGCGACGCTAATAAATCCATGCTCTGCTCTGCTGGATCGCAGACCGGCCGGACGAGCTCGCAAGTCAGAGAACCCGGAAAGCTGCAGCCTGCAGCGACGTGTGCTCCGCAAGGCGGCAAAAGGAGCCTTTTCATTGCTCACGGGCCATTAGCTTGTCCTTCTCTTTCTCAGTCGTCCGGCCGGCCGTACTCGTCCTCACGAGCCAGTGCCACGGCGAATCCTTATCCGAATTGACCACGCTTTCGTTTCGTTTGCCTCTCTAATACAAGTACTCCTTGCTTCCTGCTGCTCCGCTTTCACTGTTACTCCCTTCCCTTCCCTTCATTCAGAGCCGGAACTAGTACGTACTACCACAGTACCCAAGAGCTGGAAATGCTCGGCGATCATTCCAGTCAGGCAGTCGCGGCTCGTGATCCATGCGTGCGTGCATTGCTCAGTCAGTCAAGCATCAGCGTCAGCGGGTCTCAAGGATGCATGGCCGGCCCGGGACGTTCTTTCGGATGCTGACATGCTTCCAGGTCGAGAGGTCGCCGGTCGGGGACTTTGGCTCTGCTGTTCGTTGCTACTGCACGACACCTGGATCGACGTCACGTGGTGCCTCATTTCCAATTCATTCAGAGCCGTCAGCCGTGGGACCACGGCACGCACAGGCACAGGGCCCTGCCTGGCAATGGCAAGTAATGTGTTGGACACCAAAATGAGCGGACGGTCCGGCCCTTAGGCCCGGACGGTCCGCGTGTCCCGAGATAAGATTAACTCGGATATTTATCCTTATCTCGTGCGTGGTTATCCATCTAATCACGTGGGAGTTTGTTGCTATCTCTTAGGAAAAGGTCCAGACCTCCTCCCCTATAAATATAAAGGGGTACGGCTGATTGAGAACCCCCGAACACATTCCAATCGAACCAATTA
Organism: Zea luxurians; assembly: GCA_029449295.1. Classification (NCBI taxonomy): domain Eukaryota; kingdom Viridiplantae; phylum Streptophyta; class Magnoliopsida; order Poales; family Poaceae; genus Zea; species Zea luxurians. The sequence goes on along the minus strand of JAOPSE010000005.1, from coordinate 176,618,339 downwards.
CCTTATTTACTTTTCCTACCCTAGGAGTAGATGTAGCATAGTTCTAGTTGTAGTCTTCCACATATCCACCTCCACCCCTATTCGACTCTACGTCGTCTAGATCCGTCTTGGGTGGCCTGCCGATCCCAAGACGACCCTAGGATCTCACCCCTCCCGGGGGGCAAGATCTAGTTGTCCATCCAAGACCTCTTCCTCGAATTGATCTCTTAATTCCTAGGCGACTCCACGTCGTCTGGGGACGCCCCGGGTGACCTGTCGACCCGGAGCACCATTAAGATCTCTTCCCCCCAGGGGACGAGATCTAGATTCCAGCAAGGAGGAGGAAGACGACCCTGCCGCCAGGTCACGGACCGTCCGGCCCTAGGGCGCGGACCGTCCGGCCGTCAGGCAGGGAACCCGAGCTCCTGCACCAGGTCGCGGACCGTCCGGCCCTGTGTCGCGGACCGTCCGCGCCTGACCAGAGAGCACCGCCGCCTCGCGCCAGGTCGCGGACCGTCCGGCCCTGTGCCGCGGACCGTCTGCGCCTGACCAGAGAGCACCGCCGCCGGTTCTTGTTGAGTGATTGGCGCCTCCAAAAAGGCGTCAACATACTTTTTGGCGACTCCGCTGGGGACGAGGTTGCAGATCTACAAAATCAGGCTTACATGGCCGATTCTAAAGATCTCAATCGTGCTTCTCCAAACAGCGACACAAGGCTGACTAATTTATCGGCCGCAGAGCATGAAAACTTAAAAGATGACATGAAGAAGATGGATGAGGAGATCCAACGACAACAAGATCAGATGCTCAAGGTGGCAAAAAAGTGGTACCTCTCGCACTTCAAGGTAGATCGACACCAGAAGGTCGTAAAGGAGAGGGAAATAGACGCCGATTACATGTCATCCGTGCTGCAACAGCTCCCCACGATAGGTGATGCCAGGTCAGTCGATGATATTCCATCTATTAAAATTTCTTTTGATAATCGGATTAAAAGTATCATAGAGGATATAGAAAGGATGGCGCATGCATTAGGAAAAACTCACATGCCTAGTTTTTTATCACATAAATTAGGCGCCAAAACAATTGCGCCAAACACATCGGCAACAAATGGGTTTCCCCAGCCACATTCTGGTATGCCGATGGACTCATATTCAGGACGACCGTCACCACCATCTTCGCTAAATGGTGAGTCAACCCTGGGCACGGCCGGACCGTCCGCACACAATTGCGGACCGTCCGGCCCTCCGTCAGACCGTCCGGCACCCTACGCCGGACAGTCCGGAGTTACACAGAGCCCACCACAAGGGTCACAGGTGTTGCCTGACGTGACCGGACAGTCCGAGGATATTACCGGACCGTCCGATCCACCCGCAGACCGTCCGACTGTGCAGGTCGGACCGTCCGGAGCACCAGAAGTCACCTATGATCCGCCTAGTGCGGAAGGCCGACATAAATATAACCGGCCACCCAAGCCCCGAGAACTAAAAAAGTCACAGGTCCCTGAGCTTGTTTGGCCCACTAAGGCCAAACCTTCTGTTCGCTCTTACCCGCACTCGACACAAAAGGAAAAGGTTAAGTTCACATTTAATATTACTAAGTGTGATAAAATATTTGATGAGTTGCTTAAACATGGTAATATTAAATTGTCACATGTAATTCCTCCAGTTGAACAATTAAAAGGGCGTGTTTATTGCAAATGGCATGGCTCCTTTCTCCATAACACCAATGATTGTGCCGTCTTCCGTCGGCAAATACAATCGGCTATAAACGAAGGCCGGTTGAGGTTTCAAAAAGAGGTGAAAATTGACAGGCCACCTGTTCCTATCACCACATTAGAGCCAACGAGCAAAAAGGCCATAATTCGGCCTTGTGCGGCCGATAAAAGCAAAGATAAAAATATCGTCATTAGTGATCCCCGCACACCAAATATGTCATGCAGAATGGTTACTCGGAAGACTCCGAACAAAAGAAAGACCGGAGGCACCGGGGGGCAAGCACGATCGGACACCCGATCACAGTCACCTGTCCTACGTATGCCGGACGATCCGGGTACTAAGGCTGAACAGTCCGAGACAGGAGCGGATGGTCCGACTATAATGGTCGGACGGTCCGCAGACAGTCAGAAGCAGCAACCTCAGACCACCGGACTACAAGGTTCCAAAACAAGTGTTAGGAAACAAAATACTACTAAGACGTCTGGACGACTCAGTAGAGTCGGCCCTACTTTTGGTCAGTTGCTTGCCAAATATATGAAGAAGGCCGTTCCACACAACCGGCCAATAAAGCAGACTAAGTCAAAAGGGCGATCTGTGCGAAAGCAAAAGCCAACTAAACAGACCCAAAAGGTAGCACAACCAAGATCGCCTTGTCATCCTCCTCCGGGGATAGCATGGTGCGTCCCGTTCTATCCATCGCCGATGTGTTGTCCTGCTCATGTGTGGGGTGGTACGGCGATGAATTCATATTACTGGCCCAATCCGTTTGCTTATTTGGGCTGGGGGGCACCACAAGTTTTTGCCTATTGACAGGTTGATCAGGTAGACATGGCCGAAGAGGATGCGATCCGAAACGGCCTCTATGCATTAAAGTTCCATCAAATATTTATATTATCTGATCGCAAGAGCCGATGACTTGCATCGAGCTGAGTCCTTACTTCGGGAACAAAAGCTCATGAGGTCAATTGTTTCCGAAGCTTTCACTGATGCTTTTGGTTCGCCAAGCTCCACCAAAAGGCAGGGGGGCATATGTTGGACACCAAAATGAGCGGACGGTCCGGCCCTTAGGCCCGGACGGTCCGCGTGTCCCGAGATAAGATTAACTCGGATATTTATCCTTATCTCGTGCGTGGTTATCCATCTAATCACGTGGGAGTTTGTTGCTATCTCTTAGGAAAAGGTCCAGACCTCCTCCCCTATAAATATAAAGGGGTACGGCCGATTGAGAACCCCCGAACACATTCCAATCGAACCAATTACCTTATTTACTTTTCCTGCCCTAGGAGTAGATGTAGCATAGTTCTAGTTGTAGTCTTCCACATATCCACCTCCACCCCTATTCGACTCTACGTCGTCTAGATCCGTCTTGGGTGGCCTGCCGATCCCAAGACGACCCTAGGATCTCACCCCTCCCGGGGGGCAAGATCTAGTTGTCCATCCAAGACCTCTTCCTCGAATTGATCTCTTAATTCCTAGGCGACTCCACGTCGTCTGGGGACGCCCCGGGTGACCTGTCGACCCGGAGCACCATTAAGATCTCTTCCCCCCAGGGGACGAGATCTAGATTCCAGCAAGGAGGAGGAAGACGACCCTGCCGCCAGGTCACGGACCGTCCGGCCCTAGGGCGCGGACCGTCCGGCCGTCAGGCAGGGAACCCGAGCTCCTGCACCAGGTCGCGGACCGTCCGGCCCTGTGTCGCGGACCGTCCGCGCCTGACCAGAGAGCACCGCCGCCTCGCGCCAGGTCGCGGACCGTCCGGCCCTGTGCCGCGGACCGTCTGCGCCTGACCAGAGAGCACCGCCGCCGGTTCTTGTTGAGTGATTGGCGCCTCCAAAAAGGCGTCAACATACTTTTTGGCGCGCGAGAACCCATACTACGCATCGCAGACGGTCCGGTGTCTAGGCGCGGACGGTCCGTAACATCACCGGACGGTCCGAAGCGTTCTGACGGACGGTCCGGCAACGTCGAAGAGCCGCGGCGACCACGTACCTTCAAACCACGACGACCAGAAATAGGTACGTGGAAAACTAACACGTTCAAGGCAACTGGTCGGTTGGTAAAATCTAGCCCGACCTTTGATCAATTATTGTCTAAATATGTGAAAAAGAAGGCTGGCCCCAGCGACCGGCCACCAAAGGGACCTCGCTTACCCACCCAGGTGCGACGGCAGGTTAGGCCGATTGGACCACCACACCAATCGGAAAAGACGGGAGGTCATAATGTTCAATTAAGACCTAACGTACCTGCATGGACACCTCCACCACCATATCCACCTATGCCATATCCATACACATACATACCTCCACCATATGTCCCAAATCAAATGTGGGGCATGCCACCATACTCATTTGGGATGCCACAGTACCCCGCTTGGGGGGCACCCCAAACATCTGTATTCAATAGGTTGACACCTCCAGTACAAGACCGATTGAGAGCCCCTCAATCCGGTCCACGAGCACATGCCCAGCAAGATTGCCGAACAACTCGGCCCCAAAGGCTGACTAATCCGGCAGGGGGGCATACAGCTACAACCTCCAACAGTACGAAAAAGGAAGATGTCATTAAAATAGGAACGACAGATGTCGTCGTACAACAAAATAACGAAGGGCCGATGATTTTTGGTGAATCGGCCAACACAAACAAAAAAGAAAGTACGACTGTCAATAAAATAGCCGATCCAAAATACTCCATGCCCCGATGGTGCCCATCGGGATTGACACGATCGCAAAAGCGAAAATTACAGCGCCTTAGGGCAAAAGAGAATCAGGAGAAGGAGGCGGAAAAAATATTCAATGACACACATCCGCAATATCCGCCACCACAAAAGAGATGGAGACCAAAGGCCGTTGAGGAAAATCAAACGGCCATAAAGACAGAAAATAAAACAGCAATTGTGCAGCTCTTTGCAGGTACAGCAGACAGTCCGACTATAAAGACCGGACCAACCGTACAGGGCACGGACCGTCCGACCCCTGAGGCCGACTCATCTGCAATAAACCATGACACCTCCGACGACGTACCGACGCCCATGGAGGAAGACGACCTGCCAGGAGAAGACCTGGTCGACTACGGAGCTACGCCAGAGCACTTAAAGAATTAGGAAGGCAATGTGACGAATTGGTCAGGACCAATATGACGCTCGGCGATGTTGGGATTGACAGTTCGATCAAATCTAAAGGGATCACGTCCGTTGAGTCAACCATCGAGACCAAGGCCACTGCATACCATCCTAGTAAGTGGCAAGTTGCCTAAGAAAACCGATGTGAGCACATCGAGTTAGTTGCTTTTGGTTCGCTCAGCTCCACCAAAAGGCAGGGGGGCATATGTTCGAATCGTATTTGAGCCGGCGGACGGTCCGGCCCTGAGGCCGGACGGTCCGCGGTCCGGACAGTCCGCGCCTGGGGGCCGGACGGTCCGCGCGTGCGCAGAACAGATTAGGGTTCCGAGTTTTGTGTTACGGTTGTTAGCTAAAATCACGGGAAAAGCTCGGAAATTAGTTTGTAAAGGGTCCAGCCCCCCTCCTCTATAAATAGAGAGGTATACGGCCGATTTGTAATCATCAATCGAATCAATACAACTTTTATTCCGCATTTATCTTAGGAGTAGTTCTAGTCTAGTTTAGGTTTAGCCTCTCGATCCCCAAATTCTTCGTCTCTCTTCGGCTCTACGTCGATTAGAGGAGTCTAGGTCGGCCGGCCCGAGCCTAGACACAACCTAGGATCTCTACTCCCCGACGGGGTCCCTCCCGGGAGCGAGATCCAGGCGCCGTCGGCGATCTCCCGCCGTTCCTGCGTACGCGCGGACCGTCCGGCCCCAGGGCGCGGACCGTCCGGCCGTCAGGCAGAAGCCCCAGCCGCGCATCAGGTCGCGGACCGTCCGGCCCCAGGCCGCGGACAGTCCGCCCTTGCGCAGAGAGCACCACCGCGCCCCGCACCAGGCCGCGGACCGTCCGGCCCTGCGCGCGGACCGTCCGCCCCTGTGCAGAGTGCACCGCCACGGTTCTTGTTGAGTGATTGGCGCTCCAAAAAAGCGTCAACATACTTTTTGGCGACTCTGCTGGGGACGAGGTTGCAGATCTACAAAATCAGGCTTACATGGCCGATTCTAAAGATCTCAATCGTGCTTCTCCAAACAGCGACACAAGGCTGACTAATTTATCGGCCGCAGAGCATGAAAACTTAAAAGATGACATGAAGAAGATGGATGAGGAGATCCAACGACAACAAGATCAGATGCTCAAGGTGGCAAAAAAGTGGTACCTCTCGCACTTCAAGGTAGATCGCCACCAGAAGGTCGTAAAGGAGAGGGAAATAGACGCCGATTACATGTCATCCGTGCTGCAACAGCTCCCCACGATAGGTGATGCCAGGTCAGTCGATGATATTCCATCTATTAAAATTTCTTTTGATAATCGGATTAAAAGTATCATAGAGGATATAGAAAGGATGGCGCATGCATTAGGAAAAACTCACATGCCTAGTTTTTTATCACATAAATTAGGCGCCAAAACAATTGCGCCAAACACATCGGCAACAAATGGGTTTCCCCAGCCACATTCTGGTATGCCGATGGACTCATATTCAGGACGACCGTCACCACCATCTTCGCTAAATGGTGAGTCAACCCTGGGCACGGCCGGACCGTCCGCACACAATTGCGGACCGTCCGGCCCTCCGTCAGACCGTCCGGCACCCTACGCCGGACAGTCCGGAGTTACACAGAGCCCACCACAAGGGTCACAGGTGTTGCCTGACGTGACCGGACAGTCCGAGGATATTACCGGACCGTCCGATCCACCCGCAGACCGTCCGACTGTGCAGGTCGGACCGTCCGGAGCACCAGAAGTCACCTATGATCCGCCTAGTGCGGAAGGCAGACATAAATATAACCGGCCACCCAAGCCCCGAGAACTAAAAAAGTCACAGGTCCCTGAGCTTGTTTGGCCCACTAAGGCCAAACCTTCTGTTCGCTCTTACCCGCACTCGACACAAAAGGAAAAGGTTAAGTTCACATTTAATATTACTAAGTGTGATAAAATATTTGATGAGTTGCTTAAACATGGTAATATTAAATTGTCACATGTAATTCCTCCAGTTGAACAATTAAAAGGGCGTGTTTATTGCAAATGGCATGGCTCCTTTCTCCATAACACCAATGATTGTGCCGTCTTCCGTCGGCAAATACAATCGGCTATAAACGAAGGCCGGTTGAGGTTTCAAAAAGAGGTGAAAATTGACAGGCCACCTGTTCCTATCACCACATTAGAGCCAACGAGCAAAAAGGCCATAATTCGGCCTTGTGCGGCCGATAAAAGCAAAGATAAAAATATCGTCATTAGTGATCCCCGCACACCAAATATGTCATGCAGAATGGTTACTCGGAAGACTCCGGACAAAAGAAAGACCGGAGGCACCGGGGGGCAAGCACGATCGGACACCCGATCACAGTCACCTGTCCTACGTATGCCGGACGATCCGGGTACTAAGGCTGAACAGTCCGAGACAGGAGCGGATGGTCCGACTATAATGGTCGGACGGTCCGCAGACAGTCAGAAGCAGCAACCTCAGACCACCGGACTACAAGGTTCCAAAACAAGTGTTAGGAAACAAAATACTACTAAGACGTCTGGACGACTCAGTAGAGTCGGCCCTACTTTTGGTCAGTTGCTTGCCAAATATATGAAGAAGGCCGTTCCACACAACCGGCCAATAAAGCAGACTAAGTCAAAAGGGCGATCTGTGCGAAAGCAAAAGCCAACTAAACAGACCCAAAAGGTAGCACAACCAAGATCGCCTTGTCATCCTCCTCCGGGGATAGCATGGTGCGTCCCGTTCTATCCATCGCCGATGTGTTGTCCTGCTCATGTGTGGGGTGGTACGGCGATGAATTCATATTACTGGCCCAATCCGTTTGCTTATTTGGGCTGGGGGGCACCACAAGTTTTTGCCTATTGACAGGTTGATCAGGTAGACATGGCCGAAGAGGATGCGATCCGAAACGGCCTCTGTGCATTAAAGTTCCATCAAATATTTATATTATCTGATCGCAAGAGCCGATGACTTGCATCGAGCTGAGTCCTTACTTCGGGAACAAAAGCTCATGAGGTCAATTGTTTCCGAAGCTTTCACTGATGCTTTTGGTTCGCCAAGCTCCACCAAAAGGCAGGGGGGCATATGTTGGACACCAAAATGAGCGGACGGTCCGGCCCTTAGGCCCGGACGGTCCGCGTGTCCCGAGATAAGATTAACTCGGATATTTATCCTTATCTCGTGCGTGGTTATCCATCTAATCACGTGGGAGTTTGTTGCTATCTCTTAGGAAAAGGTCCAGACCTCCTCCCCTATAAATATAAAGGGGTACGACCGATTGAGAACCCCCGAACACATTCCAATCGAACCAATTACCTTATTTACTTTTCCTGCCCTAGGAGTAGATGTAGCATAGTTCTAGTTGTAGTCTTCCACATATCCACCTCCACCCCTATTCGACTCTACGTCGTCTAGATCCGTCTTGGGTGGCCTGCCGATCCCAAGACGACCCTAGGATCTCACCCCTCCCGGGGGGCAAGATCTAGTTGTCCATCCAAGACCTCTTCCTCGAATTGATCTCTTAATTCCTAGGCGACTCCACGTCGTCTGGGGACGCCCCGGGTGACCTGTCGACCCGGAGCACCATTAAGATCTCTTCCCCCCAGGGGACGAGATCTAGATTCCAGCAAGGAGGAGGAAGACGACCCTACCGCCAGGTCACGGACCGTCCGGCCCTAGGGCGCGGACCGTCCGGCCGTCAGGCAGGGAACCCGAGCTCCTGCACCAGGTCGCGGACCGTCCGGCCCTGTGTCGCGGACCGTCCGCGCCTGACCAGAGAGCACCGCCGCCTCGCGCCAGGTCGCGGACCGTCCGGCCCTGTGCCGCGGACCGTCTGCGCCTGACCAGAGAGCACCGCCGCCGGTTCTTGTTGAGTGATTGGCGCCTCCAAAAAGGCGTCAACATAATGTCACCATGTCTTCCCCTTGCCACGGACGTCGAGTGCGTACGTGTTCAGGATCGTCTGAATGATCGTGTTGTGTTCCCATTGATGTTTCGGGGTTCTTGTTTGCTTTTATTTTGTCTCAAAATCAATTATACTTTTTCCCCATCAGCCTCTCCTAAGGACAACGGCTACGGTCCAGATAAATTCCGACCAAATATATCTTCTTTCTCCTCCCCCCACCCCCCCCCCCAAAAAAAGGAAAAAGTATACATGTTTGTAATACAAGGTCCGCCAATATGACCAAGTATCGAAGGCTATCTTCACCCGCTTTAGAGCATCTCCAGGAAGAGTTCTAGACGGGTTCTATTTTGAAATATAGGACTCCAACAAAAAAAAATCAGCCCAAAAGAGGTACTATTTCTCGAAAATTTGTCAAACAATTATAGTACCCGATGTCTCATGTCTTAAATATAGGACCCTATACGATAGAGCCTTATCCTCGTTTTATACACTGTTTGTAACATTTTTATTTTCTAAACAACCTGATCTATTTTTTAATAACATGATATAGGACTCAATTGTTCAAACTACAAATGTTTTTATGATCCTAAATATTTTAAATCAGGTCCTATTTTAATTTTTAGTAGTTAAATATAGGACTTCTTGTTAGAGATGCTCTTACTCATCTCTTATCTCATTTCAAACTCCAGTAGCATGGTTTACATTGTAAATTATATTTTATACGATCATATACACTCAGTCTAATGTGCACTATGAAAGGTCGTCTTCTAGCACACGGGCAAATAAAAAGGTGTTTGACCATGACCTAGATAGATGACAAAAGAGCCATTTTCGAGTTGCCCAGCATCATATGTCGTCTTAAAATCGACAAAAACAGACATGCGAACCGTGCAGTCGAGCAATCAATTTGATCCAATATTGAAAGGTAGGGGAGTAGTAGACTATAGACCCACCTCGTAAACACGACACACATGGAAGACAGTTTTCGGGACATCTCCCGGGGTCTGCCCCATCTAGGGCAGCTTGCAGGTTTGAGACTTCCAACAATTATGTGCGAATGTGTTTGTACTTCTGTCTAAAATTTGTAACAAAAAAATCGTAACCGAAGCCGCATAACCGTATCATTTCCATAAAGACAACGTCGGTTCCTAAAATTACTATATTTAAAATTAGAATTTCAAATATCTACCAACATCATCATAGTGTAGTCACTAAGGCTATCCCTAGCAACTTACTGATCCTCATCTTTTATTTCAAACTCCGCTTTATATACAGTACAAAACAATATTTTACACATCCATATGCATGATCAACTAGTTATACCTAGCATAGGTTAATTATGAAATCGGATAAATTTTCGACTACCAAGCAATCGTTTTCGTATAGACTCTACCATTTTTCGTTTCTGGTTGTTTTTATCCCTACTTTCGTCCCTGACTCGACTCATGGTGGATGCATGGATAGATAGTTGGCGGCAGGGGAGGCGGAGGTTGTTCGTTTTGGATTAAATCCAGTTGTTTGGACTGCTGCAACTCGAATCCATAGAGACAAAAAAATATTGTAGAAACGGTAGAAGCTGTTTCGGATTGAAGCCAAGCGAAGAGCTTGATTGGCTGGTGCCTTGAATAGAGAGATTGAGCTCAGCGAGAGGAAAGAGATGTCACCGCTATAGAGGTAGAACTTCGGCACTGGGTCATATATGATACGAAGGAACTACTATGTGCTATGTTAGAACTATAGTAGTGTCTATGTAATACCTTAGCACAATGCTATATATATCATCTACGTCATTGATCCTAACGTTAATTGTGGATTCCAACATGATTTTAGGGTCACGGCAACACGATTTTTTTTATAAAAAAACTAAGAGCAAGAAAAAAAATACCTGTCACCACAACGAACCCTCATAAATGCCAAAAGTTTGCTTTTCGGGCCTTGGTCACGGCTCATCCTCCCTCCCTCATCTTCTGTTCCGACTGGCCACCTTTTGACGCTGCTGCCCCCCAAGCCCGTACGTCCCCGTCCGCTGGCCCGTCGCCACGTGCCCTTCTGTCCCCTTATTCACCCCATCGGGCCGGCGCATTCCTGAAACTGCCCATCCTGATTCCTGACCTTCGGCACGAGTCACCATGACGCACACAAAGTGCAACCGTTGTGTTTCTGCTGGCTGCTTTAAGGGCAGGCTCATGCAGATGCTGTGATTCGCAGTTAAGGTAGCAGGGACCTTGACCGTAACTAACTGTAGGAGTAGTTTGTACTTTAGTCTTGGTTATTATTATTATTAACCTAGGCCTATCATGGGCTGCAGTCCGTGAATGAAGAAAGGAAAAGAATAAAGAAATAGCCTTCCTGAAATACTTTACCTGCCACTCTTCTTCAATGGAAAAAAAAGGTGAAGACTTGTAGCAGCAACAGTCCTTCAACTTTCCAGAGTTTCGGGAGCAAATTCTTATTGCCAGGTATCGCTCGTTGACAGATGGACATTGACACCGGCGGTGAACCGAGTCAAATTTGTATCGCTCCATCCTAATGTAATCAAGGAATGGTGGATGGTCATCGGCTAGGCAGTGTAGACATGCTGAGGAGTTGACTTGTGCCGCTGCAGCTTGCAAATGAGATGACGAAGTCTCTCTGTTCACATACCAGGGGTACACTGGTAAAACCGACGGTGGGACGCGTCGCTTATAAAAGGCCACCTGGCCCGCGTCCCGTTGCTGTGCAGGCCGTGCAGTGCAGGACGAAGGCCCTTCCCGCCACGGCCGTAACAACCTCCCTCCCTCCCTCCCGCAATAACTACTACAACTCCAACTCGCGCCCACAGGACCACACTACAGGCCGGAGCGAGCTGCCCATCCATCCATGGACGCGAGCCTCCGCACGCTGCCCCCGGCCGGCACCAGCAGCTTCCCGGGCGAGGTCCGCTCCGCCGTGTCCTCGCTGCTGCTCTCCTCCCCGGGCACCAGCGCCCTCGACACCGTGTTCTCGCACCTCCCGCCGCCGGTCACCATCCCGCCGCTCGGCTCCAGCGTCTACTACCGCCAGTGCGAGCTGCTCCGCCACTTCGCCGCCTCACAGCCGCAGGCGCGCCAGCACGCCGCCGCCTGCTCGGCCTCCTCGTCGCCGTCCTCCAGCTTCCAGTTCCAGCAGTCCGTGCCGCCCGCGCCCGACGACATGCACACGCTGCTGCGCCAGAAGCTGTACCGCGGCGTGCGGCAGCGGCAGTGGGGCAAGTGGGTGGCGGAGATCCGGCTGCCGCAGAACCGGGTGCGCGTGTGGCTCGGCACCTACGACTCCCCCGAGACCGCCGCGCACGCCTACGACCGCGCCGCGCACAGGCTCCGCGGCGAGTACGCGCGCCTCAACTTCCCGGGCGCCATGGACGGGCCGGACCCGGACTGCCCCGAGCACCTGCGCCACCTCCGCGCCGCCGTCGACGCCAAGATCCAGGCCATCCGCGCCCGCATGGCGCGGAAGCGCGCGAGGGCGCGCAGGCAGCGCGAGGAGAGGGTCAGCGCCCGGTCCGGCTTGCAGGCCGCGTCGGAGGGCGCCGCGACGACGACAACGACAACGACAACGACGACGACGACGACCACCTCCGAGACGTCGGCGGCCACGCCGTGCGGGTCGCCCGACGGGGTGCTGTCTGTGAGCGACGCCGACTGCCCGCTGGAACGGATGCCGTCGTTCGACCCGGAGCTCATCTGGGAGATGCTTAACTTCTAGCCGGCCGGCTAATAACCGCGTCGAACGGGAAACGAATCGGTTGGCAGCATGCACAAGGACGGACCATTGTTTCGACATGGCTGCCCCGCTTGAGCTCGTTCGTAGACAAGGACGCATCTAGCGCTGTTCCTTTTTCAAATTACGGTCGTATATATAATATATAACCAACGATTCCCTATATTTTAATACAGGGGAAAATTATACCATGAGCAATAAAAACGCCCGACAAAACCGGGCCTAATAGCCGTGATTAGTAGTAGCTGAAAGCGTCTCGACGAGTTGTAATGACTCATCTCTGTCCCTGCATAAGCATTGCAGTTCCAGCAGCGTCTCCGACTCTGTTTCTTGCTAGTACTATCTCTCTTCGGCCTGCTTGTATGCTACTGCTGCAACCAACACACGCACTCTACTTTCCTATCAGAGTAAGAGATGGTTGCGTCGCGTGAGAGCTGCAAGCAATCTCCTGAGGCTCAGATCGCAGAAGCGTGGCTGCGGTCTGCACTGCACACGCTCTGTGGAGCTGAACCCTGATTTTTCTCTGCAATCCCCGTGCGCCTGCCTGTTCGTTGCGTTTGGTTTCTGAAAGACGCCTGGCAGCGGTGGTCCATGGGGAGATTGATTACTGGTTCCATCACGTGCAGCGTCTTGCCGAGCATGGTACGGCAGCCGGTAGGCATGTGGCTGGTTGAACTGGGTTCCCCTTTCTGAATCGAAAAAAAAAAGAACACCCAAAAATCTGTACGGTACGACCGTCGTTGGAATGTTCGGACAAGAGCAGCAGGCCAGTAGCAGTGGCAGTGCAACCACAAAGGTAACCCTAGCCGAGTCACTTCTGCAGCTGATGATGGAGAGCCTCGGGCCGGAGATCCTGGCCCTCCGGCGGCTTCGCGCGGTCGCCCTCTTCCGCGACACGGCCACCGCGCCAGGGCCGCCGCGCGAACGGCAGCGCCATCAGCCATCAGGTGGGTGTCGAGCACGCGGGTGCCGTGCAGCGACGCGAGCTCCAAGACGTCGTGCAGCGGGCTCCCGCAGTCCCACGGGCGACGTACAGTGCACCAGCCACCACAACACGAGGAGCGCCGATTGCAATTTGCTAGTCCCGATGGTGACTGAGAGTAACATGTTTCTAACCCAATTATAGCTCGTCCCGATGGTTGTCCGTCGGTCGGTCCATCCGGTGTTTGAAAAAAAAACAAATCAGCTTTGATCATTGCGACATCCCGATTTTAACTCGAAAATCAAATATCGCTGTTGTCGGAACAAAAAAAAACAAACGCTTTTTAAAATCGAGAGAGGTTAAAGAAACCAAGAGTCTATTTTTGTAAACGAGGAGGGAAATCAGAATACGAGTGAGCGCGGGGCGTGATGCCTTTTCCAGCCCATGAAGCCTCTACTGGGCTTCCTGGCTAACTTTTGCCCGGCCCAGCTAGGTGCATCGCCATCCCGGGGATAACGGTAGCCACCCACCCAACCCAAACTCGGTAAACCATTCCCCTCCCCACCTCTTGTCCAGTGCCCCAAATGCTGGCGACCACCTGCAGCCGGCCGCCGTGCCCGTGCGCGCGGTCGCGGCGGCTCCCCGCGGCGACCTTCGGCGGCACCAGTAGCGCGAAGCGAAGGGCGCCGAGGAGAGCGGCGGCGGCGGCGGCGCGGTGCGGGCTGCTGCCCGTGGACCCGTGGGCGCCCACGATGGACTCCCAGAGCGTGGCGTCGCAGCTCTTCGCCGTCTCGCTCTTCCCCTACCTGGGATTCCTCTACTTCATGACCAGGTCCAAGACCGCGCCCGGGCTCACGCTCTTCGGTTTCTACTTCCTCCTCGTCTTCGTCGGCGCCACCAGTACGGCTACTTCTCCGGTCCCCATCTCTGTCTCAGCTCCAGTTTTCGCATCACTAGCAAGTACTGTGGTAGTATTGTGCTCATAACTTGAATTTTTTTTTAAAAAAAAAGGTACACTCTTACATGTTGGTAAGTTTTAGTATATCAGTACTTAGCTTGTCTACAGAAAAATGTACGTGAAACATAACGCACATGCTTTTTTCTGAGAGGTTATATGAAACTGCGAGAGCAATTAGCTACAGAGAAAAATCACACGCAGATATTCTCGTCAACTACGAATGGATGTATACTTAGCTCTAAAGTTCTGCAGAAGAAAAATCTGAAGCTGAATTAGTTGAGTGATTGGACCGTTTTTCTTTCCAAGGTCGCAGTGACCCTTGCAAGGCGTCTGGCATTTCAAATTCCTACAGTGTAGCTGTAATTCCTACGCCGCATAGCATAGCCCTCTTGCGTTTAGTATTGTTTTGTTGCTGACCATTTAGCTGTCTAGCAGAACATTATGCCAGTGCCATTAATCGTTCGTTTCCATGTTGTTTCATGCACCGGTTTTTATCCCTGGAGCAGTACCTGCTGGGATTTACGGTAATGGTGCCGTAGATTTTTTTTTGGCCATCCTTCCCTATTATATTCTTGCTCATACACACCGTGTGCACTTAACTGATACGTACAATTATACTCCTCCGTTGCATGCAGCAAAAGTTCATTATGGTACCTCACTGTCCAACGTTGACTGGCTGCACGGGGGCGCTGAATCGCTGCTGACTCTCACCAACCTGTTTATCGTTTTGGGGCTGAGGGGAGCCCTGAGGAAGCTGGAGGAAGAGGGCACAGACGAGAGCGTTTCTGAAGCTTCTCAAGACAGTGCAGAAAAAAGTTCTGCCTAGATGGGTTCATCATCAGTACCCCTGAAGGTGAACTCAGTAACTAGGAGTGCGCTGTTTTTCTTCTTCTGCAGCTCAACTAGCTCGTAGTGATGTTTTGGGTGTAAGGAAATCTGGCAGATCTACTCTGTGCATACTATGCTGATAAGAAAACAATGTACAGGCATCTCCTGCAATTCTGACTAGTACCTTCAGCTGTTGATAGTAGCAGTACACTATAGTCTAGGAAGCTTAATTCTATTGCTGGCTGCATAGATAGCGTATCTAATTGGCCGCAAAGAGGTCCCATTGAAAGGGCGCCGTAGCATTGGTGAACACCTCGAACTGGGCCTCCAGCTCCAAGACGACTCCGAGGTTGTGTATATATTTTTTTTGTTGTGCTCGGCCTTTGCTTGGTCCACTAGATAGTTAATTGGGCTCTGAGGCCAATGCCATGGGCCCAGCACGGTGATCTCCGCCTTTGTGTTTGCTAGCGTGAGAATGCATGGTTCGTATCTGTTGATTGGGCAGGATGGGAACTGGAAGGCACGCGATTGGTCACGTGCTTGAACACTGCAGTACGCTGACTTGTGATAGAGAATGACTCGCGAGTCACCCAATCCTACAGTAGAAGAGTCTGGCGATGCACATGGGAACGAAACAAGCGAGTGGTCGAAAGCGCAAAACCGCCTTTCGATCGCCCCAATACCGTCCGGGCTGTTAGCTGTCACGTTCACCTAAACTAATAAACAGCCTATATATATGGAGCGGGGGCCGAGATCGCGCGGCGGGAAACAGTTAGGGTTGATTTGCCTGCCCCATCAGGGATTGCCTGCCTAAATCCGGACCGGACCGTACGTGGCTGCTGCCCAAAACCTAACTGCTATCTGTGGCCGATCTGTCACTGGGACTGCGGCGTCAGCTGGATGATACATGTGGTGCTGCCGATGCTTCCTCCTCTCCTTCTTTTTCGACGACAATCTCTGTGCATGGCATGTAGCAAAAGATGAGGTTCTCAACCTGCATGCTCCCAGTAATGGCCATCCAGAGCCGAAGATATATGAGTCACGAATCGATTTTTTTTTCCTGACGGACTTGGCAAATTACCAATCCTTTTGCTGCAAGCCAAGACTATCTATAGAAAATCCACAGTACCTAGAAAAAGTAAACCTAAAACATGCATGCTGTAAATTGTTTTTTTAACAGAGCTTGGAAAAAAAACACCGATCCTTTTTACTTGACATTAAAAGCGCCGTCCCTCTCAATTTTAAACGATAATAGGTTTTAGAATCTTCTAGTTATACATAGGATTTACTACGTATATCTATAACTTCAACTGATATATTTATCTTAAAAAAGCGCCGAATACCCACTCCACTAGTGGATGGCGCGCATGGGCTGGCACCGCAGCACCTGGATTTCTGGCCGAAACAAGCGGCCACCTATGCTTGTGGCTCTATTTGGCACAACTGCTGCTTGTTGAAAAAGTAGCTTATCAGAGAAACTGGTAAAAATCAGCTTCTGTTTGTTGATTGTTTTTAGTGTATTTTGAGAAACAGCTGAATTGATAAGCTGCTGCAGAAGCTATCTGTTTGACAGAACTTCTGTTTAAATTTGTGAATAAGCTGAAAATAAGTTGTGCTAAACAGGACATGTATCCCCATAAGCGTGAACCGGGGACGTCGGGGCTCCGGGCGTAAGCTAGCCGGAGAAGAGGCAGAAACTGTTGCAATCTCTTGCAGTGCTCAGTGGTGAATCAGTGGAGAGACAAAAGAGAAAATGAGACAAATGATCAAGTTATTCTGTTTATTGCAGAGATCTTCTTTATATACATGTGTACAAAGGACATCTGACCCTTGAATCAAATAACTGTAGAATGGACGGTTGGATGGGCCTTGATCATATTACATTATTTTGTAACACTCCCCCTTGATCAACCAAAACCGTTTGATCATCTGCAATTTGTCTTATCTCCTCAAAAACCCTGTGGGAAAAATAAGGAGTATACAATATCTTTTGGATAATGAGAATAATCTCACATAGTCTCCAAAAAAAAATATGCCTGTAATCATCATGTATAAAAACCCCTGTGGGAAAAATCAATGATGAAGCATATAGCTTTGTTGATATTACCTCGTTAAAAACTTTGGATGAGAAAACCTTAGCAAGGCAAAACTCATACAAAGAAAAGAGTGTAATATGATGGTTCAATACAGGTTATATATCATGGGGAATTACTCCCCCTGAACCTTGCAAGCTCTTAAGTCTTCTCATACCAATCCCCTCAACACATTTCTGAAATGTAGAGTATGGTAGAGACTTTGTGAATAGATCTGCAAGATTATCACAAGACTTTGTTTGCAAGATGTTTATATCCCCTTTTTCCTGAAGTTCATGGGGATAAAACAGTTTAGGAGAAATATGCTTATTGATATTGCTCTTGATATAACCTGTATCCATCTGAACAACACAAGCTGAATTATCTTCATAGATAATTGTTGGTGAGTCAAGAGAACCAATACCACAAGTTGTGAGTATATGATTCACCATTCTACGAAGCCATACACATTCACGTGATGCTTCAAATAATGCAATTATTTCAGAATGGTTGGTGGACGTGGTCACCAAAGTCTGCTTAGACGATTTCCACGAGATGGCAGTTCCACCTTGTAAGAATACGAATCCTGTTTGCGATCGGCCATTGTGGGGATCAGATAAATAGTCAGCATCTGTATACCCAATTAAACTAGGATCATTACTTCTCTTGTAAAAGAGTCCTAGATCCTTTGTGCCATTTAGGTATCGGAAAATATTCTTAATGCCAACCCAGTGTCTTTTTGTTGGAGCAGAACTGTGCCTTGCTAACAAATTTACTGCAAAAGCAATATCCGGCCGGGTATTGTTAGCAAGATACATCAATGCACCAATAGCACTGAGATATGGGAACTCCGGTCCCAATATCTGTTCTTCATCAGCCCGTGGTCTAAATGGATCTTTCTTTAAATCCAAAGATCTGACCACCATAGGAGTCTTTGAAGGATAAGACATATGCATATTGAATTTTTCCAATACCTTTTGGGTATATGTACTTTGATGTACAAGGATTCCAGAAGGTAAATGCTCAAGTTGTAGACCTAAGCAAAATTTGGTTTTACCCAAATCCTTCATCTCAAATTCCGTCGTTAAATGATGACGTGCTTCATCAATATCAAGTTTATTTCCTATGATGTTAAGGTCATCAACATAAACTGATATGATACATAATCCCACTTTGGATCTTTTGATGAAGACGCACGGGCAATCATCATTTTTCGTGTATCCCTTACTCAAAAGGAATTCACTCAATCGGTTGTACCACATTCTGCCCGATTGTTTTAAGCCATATAATGACTTCTGCAACTTTACGCAATACATGTTGCGCTTTGCCTTTGGATTCGGTACATCTATTCCATCAGGAACTTTCATGTATATATCATAATCCAGTGACCCATAAAGATATGCGGTCACTACGTCCATTAACTTCATAGATAGACAATTTTGTACTGCCAATGGTATTAAATATCGGAATGTTATTGCACTCATGACTGGTGAATAAGTTTCGTTGAAATCAACGTCGGGTCTTTGCGTAAACCCTTGTGCTACTAGCCTTGCTTTATATCTCACTACCTCACCATTTTCATTTCGTTTCCGAATGAAAACCCACTTATATCCCACAGGGAAGATATCACGTGGTGTAGGTATTACAACAGAGAAAACTTCTCTTTTGTAAAGCGAGGCTAACTCTGCTTCGATTGCTGCCTTCCATTTGATCCAATCCGAGCGCTTACTGCACTCTGCCATGGTCTTAGGATCTATATCATTTTGAAGGTCCTCAGCAATCTACTCGGAGAAATATATGTCGACATTAGTAGCTTTTCTATCATATGTTTCACCAGTCTCAACATAGTTGATGGCAATTTCATCAATCCTTAGAGACTCATCAGAATTTCCCAAATTGATGTGTCTAGGGTTTTCCGATGTCCCAGCCTCGGTTATGTGCACATCCGAGTTGGGTCGTGGATCATCACAATCCACATGATACATTGTATCATTTTGGTGTCCTTTTGCATTCACTATTGTTCTTTGCTTCTTAGCAATAGAACAACGCTTATTCACCATACTTCTCCTCTCTAGGAGTTGAGTAGCCTTAATCGGTACTTCCACTCTTTCTGGTGCATTCCTAGCAGGAATGAATGATTTAGTGACACCTTTGTAATTAGTGAATGCATCTGGCAGTTCATTTGCAAGTCTTTGCAAATGTATAATTTTCTGAACTTGCAGTTCAGTTTCTGAAGTACGTGGATCAGAACCTGGAACACTTTAAGTATTCCAATTTATTTCCTGGCATTCTTTTTGGTACTTAAATTCTCCCCCTAATGCCGGGAAATGTTCCTCATCAAAAATAGAGTCAGCAAAACGGGCTGTAAATAGATCTCCTGTTAAGGGTTCTAAATACTTAATGATCGACGGAGATTGAAATCCCACATAGATCTCCACTTTCCTGTGTGGGCCCATAGCTGTTCTCTGAGGTGGTGAGATTGGAATGTATACACAACATCCAAATTTACGCAAATGGGAAATACTTGGAGGAGTTCCACGTACCATTTGTATTGGAGATGTTGAATGGTATGCAGTTGGTCGTAATTGTATAAGGTCAGCAGTGTGCAGAACTGCATGACCCCAACACGACGAAGGCAATTTGCAATTCATCAATAATGGCCTTGCTATGAGTTTAATCCCCTTGATTAGTGACTCAGCCAAACCATTCTGGGTGTGGACATACGGTACCGAGTGCTGTACTTGAATCCCCAGCGCCATACAATAATCATTGAATGCCTGAGATTTGAATTCAGCAGCATTGTCCATTCGGATTGAACTAATCCGATGTTCAGGAAAATTTGCCTTTAACTTGATAATTTGAGACATTATCTTGGCAAATGCATGGTTGCGTGTTGATAGTAAACACACATGTGACCATATAGTAGATGTGTCAATCAGTACCATGAAATACCTGAACGGCCCAGAAGTTGGCATAATTGGCCCACAAATATCTCCTTGAATCCTTTCAAGGAATTTAAGCGGTTCAGCTTTAATTTTGAGAGATGATGGTCTCAAAATAAGTTTCCCAGTTGCACATGCGGTGCAAACAAAATCCTTAGATTTGGGAAAACTTGTTGTAGGCAAATTATGACCAATTGAATTGCCTGTAATTTTCCTCATCATCCCTATGCCAGGATGACCAAGTCGATCATGCCAAATCTGGAATGCATCAACATCTTGGAAAATTACCTTATATGCAACATGTGCATTGCTCTTAATATATGTATAGTACAACCCTGACATAAGTGATGGAATTTTCTCGCATATGCGCTTGCCATATTTATTCGGCTTGGTCAAGAAGAGAAACTCTTCTTGATGTTCATCATGGGTTTCAATATGAAATCCATTTTGCCGGATATCTCTAAAACTTAGGAGGGTACGTGTAGAATCAGGATACAATAAGGCATCCTCGATCACAATTTCAGTACCCATGGGGAGGGTAATAGTTGCTCGACCAGAGCCAACTATCACAGCATCGCGTCCGGCGATGGTCAAAACTTTCACATCTCTCTTCTTAAGAGTCTGAAAGTATTTGATCTCCCTAAGTATAGAGTTTGTGGTACAACTGTCCACAAGGCATAATTCCTCTTCTGTCGAGTTGTCATCATTATGCATCTTGCTGTTGATGTGCAGATCGATCTTGCTGTTCTTGTCAAGAACAACGTGTTCTTCCACTTTCCCCTTCTCTGATTTCTCCTTGAGATCGTGCTGATAACGTGTTGCAATCTCTTGCAGTGCTCAGTGGTGAATCAGTGGAGAGACAAAAGAGAGAATGAGACAAATGATCAAGTTATTCTGTTTATTGCAGAGATCTTCTTTATATACATGTGTACAAAGGGCATCTGACCCTTGGATCAAATAACTGTAGAATGGACGGTTGGATGGGCCTTGATCATGTTACATTATTTTGTAACAGAAACAAAAGCAGAAGAGCCCGCGTTGCAAGAAAATTCGTTTCCGCACACATCAGCGGCTGCCGCCGACTACTCGTTATCCATTCAGCACGGAGATATTTAATTATTGTCTCCATTATAAAATACTCCAGTTTTTAAATTTAGTGGGTGTTTAGTTTTTTCTACTATTTTTAGTTTATTCATTTTATTTTAGTTCTAAATTATAAAATACGGAAACTAAAATAGGTAAAATAAAATAGAGAGACTAAACATTAGTCTCTAAAACCAAATACCTCTTAGAAACAACATTTTATAAGATATGAGAATACGCAGTGTACAGAAAAAAAAAATTCTAAAAATAAACTACCAAAGCACATGTACATTGCTATATTTTTCATTATATTTAAGTAGAGTACAAAACACAAAGAACATGTGTTATATGGCAGTAGGTGTGAATACGAGTTTAGAGCTAACAATCTTAGTTTGAATCCCCATTTAAGTATAAGTTTAGCTTTTTTACCAATTAAATGTGGCATGATGACGATGTTGCTAATGTTTCTATTTATGATTGAGTATATAGTATAATAAAACATAAAGACATGTGTTTTTATTGGTCAAATGAGTTTTAATGTGAGTTTGGAGCGAAGGTTCAAATCCCGATTTATACATAACTTTAGATCCCCTTTGGAACACATGGATTTCACATGATTCCTTTCATTTTCATAGGAAAAACACAGGAAACACGGAAATTTCCCGTGTTTCAAAGGTGGCCTTACTTTTTTACCAATTAAATCATATAGTAAGCATCAGCGGCAAAGGCAGCATTTTACGGATCATCAGTTCTCTTCGGTCCGGACCTCTGTTCATGCACGGTTGGGACCACGTATTACTCCTGGTGGGGGAGGTGGAACAGTTGATGCCGCTCCTCTCCCGAATTCCTCGGTTGATGAGTTGCAGACGCCTGTTCACTCCTTCCCTGGCTGTCCCCTGTCTCCTGTGTTAGGGGCGCCATTTATTGATAATACCGGACCCCTTCCTGCTTCAGTTGGGGTTTCTGATGTTTCCACCGGTGGGAAGACTATTGACATAACATTGGAGCCTTTTTATGGGAATGCCCTTGTTCCTTTGGTTTCATCATTTAATTTGGAGGAGCAATCTGCGTCAAGAATTCTGGTTTCTTCTTGGGACTACAAGATCAGGGCCAAACCTCCCTGCTTCAAGGTTTATGTCCATAAAAAAATCTCGGTTCAGATAGCACAGTCTGAGGAGATTGGAACTTCTACCCCTTTGCAAAAATTTAAAGATGGAATTACAAAACAGATCAATGGAATCCTACCGGCACCTATTCAACCAGTCAAACGGAAGAGAAAGTTGATTCCTAGCAATTTCAACCTAAGGCGAAGCAGGAGGGTGGCCAAGATACCACCTGAGTTAGGCTCTCCCTCTGCTGCAAAGGTGTGCAAGCATATGGGTTTCTGTGACGAGAGAGAGAATATTTCCTTCACGGATGCAAGAAGATATGCTAAACTGTTTGATTCACCTCTTTCTAGAGAGCATATTACTGCGTTGGCAGCCCTGATCGACTGGGAGGTGCCCCCACCTGGGCAGTCCTGAGCTGTGCAGTTTGGTGGGGCTGGCTGTTTTTTGTTTTTTTCATGGATTCAAATGGTATTTTAATATGGAATGTGAGGGGTCTCAACGATCGTGCTAAGAGAGACTCGATTAAATCTTTGGTTCTTGACACTATGCCTTCTATTGTGTGCCTGCAAGAGACCAAGCTGTCATCCATCTCTGATTTTGATATTATTACAATTCTTGGGTCGACATATAGTAATTTTATTTTTAGCCCAGCCATTGGAACCAGAGGGGGTATTCTTGTAGCGTGGCGGGACAGAAACCTTTCCACTGGAGTTTTTGTCATCAAGGAGTTTTCGGTGTCAGTTCAGTTTCAGTTGCTGTCAGGTCAACTCTGGTGGTTCACAGGTGTTTATGGGCCTCATCAAGATAACCTCAAACTTGCCTTTCTTCAGGAGCTCGGTGTGGTCAGGAATGAATGTGAAGGGCCATGGATCATTGCTAGGGATTTTAACATGATTTATAGAGCAGAAGATAAGAATAATTCCAATATCAATCGAGCTTTGATGGGAGATTTCAGAAGCTGGATCAATTCTCTGGAGTTAAAGGAAATACCGCTTTGTGGGAGGAGATTCACCTGGTCAAATCAGAGAGAAGATCCTACCCTTGTCAAGCTGGATCATGTCTTCTGCACTAACAGCTGGGAAGAATTTTTTCCGGATTGTATGCTCTTCAGTAATGCCAC
Organism: Zea luxurians; assembly: GCA_029449295.1. Classification (NCBI taxonomy): domain Eukaryota; kingdom Viridiplantae; phylum Streptophyta; class Magnoliopsida; order Poales; family Poaceae; genus Zea; species Zea luxurians. The sequence goes on along the minus strand of JAOPSE010000005.1, from coordinate 176,594,880 downwards.
TGTGGCCTCTGATCACTGTCCCTTGACTCTCAAACTCAAGATGGATATTAGGGGGAAGCGCAGATTTCATTTTGAAAGTTTTTGGCTTAAGCTCCCTGGGTTCCTTGAGGAGGTTGCTGCCTCCTGGAATCAGCCAGCTCACTGTTACAGTCCTCTTGAGAAAGTGTCCATGAAGCTGAAGAGATTGTCCAAGAGACTGCAGTCTTGGGGGCACAAAAACGGTGGGTAATGTTGGGACTCAATTGGGTTTGGCTCGCGAGGTGTTGCACAGACTGGAGATTGCCCAGGATGTTAGGACCCTGGCTGTGGAAGAGGTTTGGTTGCTGCGAAATCTGAAATAACATTGTCTCGTCCTAACCTCTTTACAGAGGACAATCGCCTGATTAAGGTCTCGGATACAATATTTGAAGGAAGGGGATGCAAATACAAGTTTTTTTCATATGCAGGCTTGCTTTAGAAAAAAAAGAAACTTTATTTCTCATTTGGAGGATGAGGGCAGGACTGTGACTAATCATGACCAGATGCAGGAGCTGTTGGATAATTTCTTTTCAGATCTTTTGGGGACTGAAATCCAGAGACCTTTCACTCTTAATTTGCTAAATTGCCACAGGGATCCAGTTGACCTAAGCGATTTAGAATCTCCTTTCTTCGAAAGGGAGGTTCAGGATACGATTGCAAGCCTTCCCAATGATAAAGCACCTGGTGAAAGTCGCCTAGAGGGGGGGTGAATAGGGCAAAACTGAAATTCTCAAAAATAATCACAACTACAAGTCGGGTTAGCGTTAGAAATATAATCAAGTCCGCGAGAGGGTGCAAAACAAATCGCAAGCGAATAAGAAGTGTGACACGCGGATTTGTTTTACTGAGGTTCGGTTCTCGCAAACCTACTCCCCGTTGAGGAGGCCACAAAGACCGAGTCTCTTTCAACCCTTACCCTCTCTCAAACGGTCCCTCGGACCGAGTGAGCTTTCTCTTCTCAATCACTTGGAACACAAAGTTCCCACAAGGACCACCACAAGTTTGGTGTCTCTTGCCTCAATTACAAGTGAGTTTGATCGCAATGAAAGAATCAAGAAAGAAGAAAGCAATCCAAGCGCAAGAGCTCGAAAGAACACAAGCAAATCACTCTCTCTAATTGTTGTGTGGAATTTGGAGAGGATTTGATCTCTTTGGTGTGTCTAGAATTGAATACTAGAGCTCTTGTAAGTAGTTGGGAAGTGGAAAAACTTGGATGCTATGAATGGTGGGTGGTTGGGGGCATTTATAGCCCCAACCACCAAACTAGCCGTTTGGTGAGGTTGTCTGTTCGATGGCGCACCGGACAGTCCGGTGCACACCGGACATGTCCGGTGCGACAGCCACGTCACCAAAAGCCGTTGGGGTCGACCGTTGGAGCTCTGTCTTCTGGGCCCGCCTGGATGTCCGGTGGCGCACCGGACATGCACTGTAGATTGTCCGGTGCGCCAGCATGGGCGTGCCTGACCTCTGTGCGCGCAGCGCGCGCATTTAATGCGTTGCAGGTAGCCGTTGCCCCGTTGTTGCACCGGACAGTCCGGTGTACACCGGACAGTCCGGTGAATTATAGCGGAGTGGCAGCCTTTGTCTTCGCCGAGGACTCCAATTCCCTTTCAATATACCTATGACTTGGTTTGAAATACACTTGAAAACACATTAGTCATAGCATATATAAAAGAGACATGATCAAAGGTATACTTATGAGCTATGTGTGCAAGTTTAGCAAAAGAAGTTCCTAGAATCAAGAATATTGAGCTCATGCCTAAATTTGGTAAAGGATTGTTCATCAAGTGGCTTGGTAAAGATATCGGCTAATTGATCTTTAGTGTTAATGTATGAAATCTCGATATCCCCCTTTTGTTGGTGATCCCGAAGAAAATGATACCGAATGGCTATGTGTTTAGTGCGGCTATGCTCAACGGGATTATCCGCCATGCAGATTGCACTCTCATTATCATATAGAAGAGGAACTTTGGTTAGTTTGTAACCGTAGTCCCGCAGGGTTTGCCTCATCCAAAGCAATTGCGCGCAACAGTGGCCTGCGGCAATATACTCGGCTTCGGCGGTGAAAAGAGCGACCGAATTTTGCTTCTTTGAAGCCCAAGACACCAAGGATCTTCCCAAGAACTGGCAAGTCCCCGATGTGCTCTTCCTATTGATTTTGCACCCCGCCCAATCGGCATCCGAATAACCAATCAAATCAAATGTGGATCCCCGAGGGTACCAAAGCCCAAACTTAGGTGTGTAAGCCAAATATCTCAAGATTCGTTTTACGGCCGTGAGGTGGGATTCCTTAGGGTCGGATTGGAATCTTGCACACATGCAAACTGAAAGCATAATGTCCGGTCGAGATGCACATAAATAAAGCAATGAACCAATCATCGACCGGTATACCTTTTGATCGACGGATTTACCTCCCGTGTCGAGGTCGAGATGCCCATTGGTTCCCATGGGTGTCCTGATGGGCTTGGCATCCTTCATTCCAAACTTGGTTAGAATGTCTTGTGTATACTTAGTTTGACAAATGAAGGTGCCCTCTTGGAGTTGCTTGACTTGGAATCCTAGAAAATACTTCAACTCCCCCATCATAGACATCTCGAATTTTTGTGTCATGATCCTACTAAATTCTTCACAAGTAGATTCGTTAGTAGACCCAAATATGATATCATCAACATAAATTTGGCATACAAACAAATCATTGTCAAGAGTTTTAGTGAATAAAGTAGGATCGACCTTGCCGACTTTGAAGCCATTTGCAATAAGGAAATCTCTAAGGCATTCATACCATGCTCTTGGGGCTTGCTTGAGCCCATAAAGCGCCTTAGAGAGCCTATAGACATGATTAGGGTACTCACTATCTTCAAAGCCGGGAGGTTGCTCAACGTAGACCTCCTCCTTGATTGGTCCGTTGAGGAAGACACTCTTCACGTCCATTTGGTAAAGCTTGAAGCCATGGTAAGTAGCATAGGCCAATAATATACGAATTGACTCAAGCCTAGCTACGGGTGCATAGGTTTCACCAAAATCCAAACCTTCGACTTGTGAATACCCCTTGGCCACGAGTCGAGCTTTGTTCCTTGTCACCACACCATGCTCGTCTTGCTTGTTGCGGAAGACCCACTTGGTTCCTACAACATTTTGATTAGGACGTGGAACTAAATGCCATACCTCGTTCCTCGTGAAGTTGTTGAGCTCCTCTTGCATCGCCATCACCCAATCCGAATCTTGTAGTGCTTCCTCTACCCTGTGTGGCTCAATAGAGGAAACAAAAGAGTACTGCTCACAAAAATGTGCAACACGAGATCGAGTGGTTACCCCCTTATGAATGTCGCCGAGGATGGTGTCGACGGGGTGATCTCGTTGTATTGCTTGATGTACTCTTGGGTGTGGCGGCCTTGGTTCTTCATCCTCCTTGTCTTCATTATTTGCATCTCCCCCTTGATCATTGCCTTTTTCTTGAGGTGACTCATCATTGTGTTCTTCATCTTCATCAACTTGAGCCTCGTCCTCATCTTGGGTTGGTGGAGATGCTTGCGTGGAGGAGGATGGTTGATCTTGTGCATGTGGAGGCTCTTCGGATTCCTTAGGACACACATCCCCAATGGACATGTTCCTTAGCGCTATGCATGGAGCCTGTTCTTCACCTATCTCATCAAGATCAACTTGCTCTACTTGAGAGCCGTTAGTCTCATCAAACACAACGTCACAAGAAACTTCAACAAGTCCTGAGGACTTGTTAAAGACTCTATATGCCCTTGTGTTTGAGTCATATCCTAGTAAAAAGCCTTCTACAGTTTTAGGAGCAAATTTAGATTTTCTACCTCTTTTGACAAGAATAAAACATTTGCTACCAAAAACTCTAAAATATGAAATATTTGGCTTTTTACCGGTTAGGAGTTCATAGGATGTCTTCTTGAGGATTCGGTGTAGATATAACCGGTTGATTGCGTAGCAGGCGGTGTTGACCGCCTCGGCCCAAAACCGATCCGGTGTCTTGTACTCATCAAGCATGGTTCTTGTCATGTCCAATAGAGTTCGATTCTTCCTCTCCACTACACCATTTTGTTGTGGAGTGTAGGGAGAAGAAAACTCATGCTTGATGCCCTCTTCCTCAAGAAAGTCTTCTATTTGTGAGTTCTTGAACTCCGTCCCATTGTCGCTTCGAATTTTCTTGATCCTTAAGTCGAACTCATTTTGAGCCCGTCTCAGGAATCCCTTTAAGGTCTCTTGAAAGGGAATTAGGTTTACACCTAGTCCCTAATTAATTTTGGTGGTTGAATTGCCCAACACAAATAATTGGACTAACTAGTTTGCCCAAGTGTATAGATTATACAGGTGTAAGAGGTTCACACTCAGCCAATAAAAAGATCAAGTTTTGGATTCAACAAAGGAGCAAAGAGGCAACCGAAGGCACCTCTGGTCTGGAGGCACCGGACTGCCCGGTGTACACCGGACAGTGTCCGGTGCGCCACCGGACAGTGTCCGGTGCACCAGAGGACTCCAACTTGAACTCGCCACCTTCGGGAATTTCTCAAGCCGCTCCGCTATAATTCACCGGACTGTCCGGTGTACACCGGACAGTGTCCGGTGCTCCAAGGAAGCGCGGCCTCCGCAACTCGCCAGCCTCGGGATCGCGCAGCAGCCGCTCTGCTATAATTCACCGGACATGTCCGGTGTGCACCGGACTGTCCGGTGTAACCACGGAGCAACGGCTATTTCGGCGCCAACGGCTACCTGCGGCGCATTTAATGCGCGCTCTGCGCGCGCAGAAGTCAGGCGCGCCCATACTGGCGCACCGGACAATGAACAGGAGATGTCCGGTGTCTAGGCGGGCCCATAAGTCAGAAGCTCCAACGGTCAGAATCCAACGGCATTGATGACGTGGCGGGGGCACCGGACATGTCCGGTGTGCACCGGACTGTCCGGTGCGCCATCGAACAGACAGCCTCCCAACGGCCACTTTTGGTGGTTGGGGCTATAAATACCCCAACCACCCCCACATTCATTGCATCCAAGTTTCTCACTTCTCAACCAGGCATTCAATTCTAGACACATACAAAGAGATCAAATCCTCTCCAATTCCACTCAAGGCTTTAGTGATTAGAGAGAGAGATTTGCCGTGTTCTTTTGAGCTCTTGCGCTTGGATTGCTTCTTTTCTTTCTCACTTATTCTTGTGATCAAAACTCCATTGTAATCAAGGCAAGAGGCACCAATTGTGTGGTGGCCCTTGCGGGGAAGTTTTGTTCCCGGCTTTGATTTGAGAAGAGAAGCTCACTCGGTCCGAGGGACCGTTTGAGAGAGGGAAGGGTTGAAAGAGACCCGGCCTTTGTGGCCTCCTCAACGGGGAGTAGGTTTGCGAGAACCGAACCTCGGTAAAACAAATCCGCGTGTCACACTCTTCATTTGCTTGCGATTTGTTTTGCGCCCTCTCTCGCGGACTCGTTTATATTTCTAACGCTAACCCGGCTTGTAGTTGTGTTTATATTTGTAAATTTCAGTTTCGCCCTATTCACCCCCCCCTCTAGGCGACTATCAATTGGTATCGGAGCCCGGTGCTTCATTAGAGCCTAACCGCTCGAAGTGATGACGGGAGATCACACCAAGAGGGAGATGGAGACCGGCGACAAGCCCACTACAAGCCAAGGGAGCACTTCATCGGAAGAGTCCCACACCAAGAGGAAGGAGAAGAGGAAGGTCTCCTCCAAAGGGAAGGAGAAAAGATCTTCTTCACACCACAAAGAGAAGAAGGAAAAGTCCTCTTCCCACAAGCCGCATCGGAGTGGGGACAAGAAGAAGAGGATGAGGAAGGTGGTCTACTACGAGACCGATTCTTCATCGACATCCACCTCCGGCTCCGACGCGGCGTCCGTAACTTCTAAGCGCCAAGAGCACAAGAAGTTTAGTAAGATCCCCTTACACTATCCCCGCACATCTAGACATACTCCATTACTTTTCGTTCCATTAGGCAAACCGCCAACTTTTGATGGCGAAGATTATGCTAGGTGGAGTGATTTAATGAAATTTCATCTAACCTCACTCCACAAAAGTATATGGAATGTTGTTGAGTTTGGAGCACAGGTACCCTCCGTAGGGGATGAGGATTATGATACGGACGAAGTGGCCCAAATTGAGCACTTCAACTCCCAAGCCACAACCATTCTCCTCGCCTCTCTAAGCAAGGAGGAATACAACAAAGTGCAAGGGTTGAAAAATGCAAAGGAGATTTGGGACCTACTCAAGACCGCGCACGAGGGTGATGAACTCACCAAGATCACCAAGCGGGAAACGATCGAGGGGGAGCTCGGTCGCTTCCGTCTTCGCCAAGGAGAGGAGCCACAAGATATGTACAACCGGCTCAAAACCTTGGTGAACCAAGTGCGCAACCTCGGGAGCAAAAAGTGGGATGACCATGAGGTGGTTAAGGTTATTTTAAGAGCTCTTATTTTCCTTAACCCCACTCAAGTTCAATTAATTCGTGGTAATCCTAGATATCCACTAATGACCCCCGAGGAAGTTATCGGGAATTTTGTGAGCTTTGAATGTATGATCAAGGGCTCAAGGAAGATCAACGAGCTTGACGAACCCTCCACGTCCGAGGCGCAACCGGTGGCATTTAAGGCGACGGAGGAGAAGAAGGAGGAATCTACACCAAGTAGACAACCAATTGACGCCTCCAAGCTCGACAATGAGGAGATGGCTTTAATCATCAAAAGCTTTCGCCAAATCCTCAAGCAACGGAAGGGGAAAGACTACAAATCCCGTTCCAAGAAGGTTTGCTACAAGTGTGGTAAGCCCGGTCACTTTATCGCTAAATGTCCATTATCAAGTGACAGTGACAGGGACAACGACAAGAAGGGCAAGAGAAGAGAAAAGAAGAGGTACCACAAGAAGAGGGGAGGCGATGCCCACGTGTGCCGCGAGTGGGACTCCGACGAGAGCTCCACCGAGTCCTCCTCCGACGAGGACGCCGCCAACATCGCCGTCACCAAGGGGCTTCTCTTCCCCAACGTCGGCCACAAGTGTCTTATGGCAAAGGACGGCAAAAAGAAGAAGGTTAAATCTAAATCCTCCACAAAATATGAATCCTCTAGTGATGATAATGCTAGTGATGAGGAGGATAACTTGCTTACCCTTTTTGCCAACCTTAACATGGAACAAAAAGAAAAATTAAATGAGCTAATTAGTGCCATCCATGAAAAGGATGATCTCTTGGACTCCCAAGAGGACTTCCTAATCAAGGAAAATAAGAAACATGTTAAGGTTAAAAATGCTTATGCTTTAGAAGTAGAAAAATGTAACAAATTATTGAGAGCACCTAGAGGGGGGGGGGGTGAATAGGTGATCCTGTAAAAACTTCAATCTTAAGCCACAAACTTGTTAAGTGTTAGCACGAGTATTGCCAAGTGGCTAAGGTGAAGTCTCAACAAAACACAATACCACAAGAGATCAAGACAGAGGTGACACGGTGGTTTATCCCGTGGTTCGGCTAAGCCAATGCTTGCCTACTTCCACGTTGTGGCGTCCCAACGGACGAGGGTTGCAATCAACCCCTCTCAAGCGGTCCAAAGACCCACTTGAATACCACGTTGTTTTGTTGTTCCTTTCACTATCCCTTTTGCAAGGAATCTCCACAAATTGGAGTCTCTTGCCCTTACAAGTATGATCACAAAGAAAGCACAGAGTAAGGGAGGGAAGCAACACACACAAATCCACAACAAAAGCGCACACACACGGCCAAGACTCGAGCTCGAATGACTATCTCAGAGTTCACAATAGAACAGAGCTCGAATCGCTTAGAATCACAAACGAATGCGCAAAGAACTTGTGTGGATGATCAAGAATGCTCAAGAGTTGCTTGTGTGTATCCTCCATGCGCCTAGGGGCTCCTTTTATAGCCCCAAGGCAGCTAGGAGCCGTTGAGAGCAATTCTGGAAGGCCATCCTTGCCTTCTGTCGTCGGGGGCACCGGACAGTCCGGTGCACACCGGACATGTCCGGTGACCGATTTCTTTCCTTATCCAGCGCTTCCCGACCGTTGCAAACTGCCGTGGATCTGCGAGCCGTTGGCGCACCGGACAGTCCGGTGCACACCGGACAGTCCGGTGCCGTCTTCCGACCGTTGGCTCGGCCACGTGTCCCGCGCGGATTGCGCGGCCGACCGTTGGCCCTGGCCGACCGTTGGCTCACCGGACAGTCCGGTGCACACCGGACAGTCCGGTGAATTTTAGCCGTACGCCGCCGGCCAAAAACCCGAGAGCGGCCAGTTCGAGTCGAGTTGGCCTGGCGCACCGGACACTGTCCGGTGCACACCGGACAGTCCGGTGCTCCAGACCGAGCTGGGACTTGGCTGCACACAGCCAAGTCATTTCTCCTCTTCTCTCTTCCTGTTTCTAACACTTAGACAAATATGTTAGTCCACAAAACCAATGTACTAAGGCTTAGAAACATACCTTTATCTCATGATTTGCACCTTGTTCATCCATGTACACAAATTCATAATTAAACACATGTGTTGGCACTCAATCACCAAAATACTTAGAAATGGCCCAAGGGCACATTTCCCTTTCAATCTCCCCCTTTTTGGTGATTTATGCCAACACAACATAAAGCCACTAGAACAAGTGCAAACTCAATTCAAATAACATAAATTTAAGTGTTATTCAATTTTGGCATATATGGATCATCCTTTGCCACCACTTGGTTTGTTTTTGCAAATCAAACACAAATCTCTATCTCTAAGTTAAACACACATGTTTAAGCATAAAGAGAGTCATTCAAAAAAAAGATTGATCAAGGATTTCAAAAACTCCCCCTTTTTCCCATAATCAATACTTCTCCCCACAAGAAGCCAACTTTTGACAAGAGAGACAACTTAAGAATTTTGACAAATCAAAAACTCTATTCTACTATTTTCAAAATCTCTCAAGTGGTAGCTGATCCATTTATTGCTTTGGCCTTTATTTTCTCCCCCTTTGGCATCAAGCACCAAAACGGGATCAATTGTGGCCCTATAACCCCATTGCCTCACCAAAATCTTCAATTAAGAGCAAATGGCAATGAGAGTTCAGAGATGGACTTGGAATAAGTTACCCCTCGTCGGAGTGCAGTGGAAGTCTTTCATGGTCCAAGTCCACCTTTTCCCTTTCAATTCTCCTTTGTGACTAACACAAGCAAACTCAACATATGGTTAGTCTCAAAGGATCAAGTTGTAACACATCTCCCCCTAAACATGTGCATCACTTTGCAACGGACTTGTGAGGTCCAGGGAGTGTTTGTACAACTTGAGCACCATAATAAGCAACAAAATGCAGAATGAACATGATCAAAGGCATAGATACATGTATGCTACGATTCAATCCAAGTTCCGCGAATCTAAGACATTTAGCTCACTACGCAGCCTGCAAAAGGTCTTCTCATCTAAAGGCTTGGTAAAGATATCGGCTAGCTGGTTCTCGGTGCTAACATAAAACACTTCGATATCTCCCTTTTGCTGGTGGTCTCTCAAAAAGTGATGCCGGATGTCAATGTGCTTTGTGCGGCTGTGCTCAACAGGATTTTCCGCTATTCGGATAGCACTCTCATTATCACATAGGAGTGGGACTTTGCTCAGATTGTAGCCAAAGTCCCTGAGGGTTTGCCTCATCCAAAGTAGTTGCGCGCAACACTGACCTGCGGCAACGTACTCGGCCTCAGCGGTGGATAGGGCAACGGAGGTTTGTTTCTTAGAGTTCCATGACACCAGGGACCTTCCTAAGAATTGGCACGTCCCCGATGTACTCTTCCTATCGACCTTACATCCAGCATAGTCGGAATCTGAGTACCCAATTAAGTCAAAGTTAGACCCCTTTGGATACCAGATCCCGAAGCAAGGCGTAGCGACTAAATATCTAAGAATTCGCTTCACCGCCACCAAGTGACACTCCTTAGGATCGGATTGAAATCTAGCACACATGCATACGCTAAGCATAATATCCGGTCTACTAGCACATAAATAAAGTAAAGACCCTATCATTGACCGGTATGCTTTTTGATCAACGGACTTACCTCCTTTGTTGAGGTCGGTGTGTCCGTCGGTTCCCATCGGAGTCTTTGCGGGCTTGGCGTCCTTCATCCCAAACCGTTTCAGCAGATCTTGCGTGTACTTCGTTTGGGAGATGAAGGTGCCGTCCTTGAGTTGCTTCACTTGGAACCCAAGGAAGTAGTTCAACTCGCCCATCATCGACATCTCGAATTTCTGCGTCATCACCCTGCTAAACTCTTCACAAGACTTTTGATTAGTAGAACCAAATATTATGTCATCGACATAAATCTGGCATACAAACAAATCACCATCACATGTCTTTGTAAAAAGAGTTGGATCGGCTTTCCCAACCTTGAAAGCATTAGCAAGTAAAAAATCTCTAAGGCATTCATACCATGCTCTTGGGGCTTGCTTAAGTCCATAGAGCGCCTTAGAGAGCTTACACACGTGGTCGGGGTACCGCTCATCCTCGAAGCCAGGGGGTTGCTCCACGTACACCTCCTCCTTTATTGGCCCGTTGAGGAACGCGCTCTTCACATCCATTTGGTACAACCTGAAAGAATGGTGAGCGGCATATGCTAGCAAGATACGAATGGACTCTAGCCTAGCCACAGGAGCAAAAGTCTCCTCAAAGTCCAAACCTGCGACTTGGGCATAACCTTTTGCCACAAGTCGAGCCTTGTTCCTCGTCACCACCCCGTGCTCGTCCTGTTTGTTGCGGAACACCCACTTGGTTCCCACAACATTTTGCTTGGGACGAGGCACCAGTGTCCAAACTTCGTTGCGCTTGAAGTTATTGAGTTCCTCCTGCATGGCCAACACCCAATCCGGATCTAGCAAGGCCTCCTCTACCCTGAAAGGCTCAATAGAGGAGACAAAAGAGTAATGCTCACAAAAATTAACTAATCGAGATCGAGTAGTTACTCCCTTGCTAATGTCACCCAAAATTTGGTCGACGGGATGATCCCTTTGAATCATCGCTCGAACTTGGGTTGGAGGTGCCGGTTGTGCTTCTTCCTCCATCACTTGATCGTCTTGTGCTCCCCCTTGATCACACGCCTCCTTTTGATGAACCTGTTCATCGTCTTGAGTTGGGGGATGCACCGTCGATGAGGAAGAAGGTTGATCACGTTCATCCTGTTCCTGTGGCCGAACGTCTCCAATCGCCATGGTTCGTATAGCGGCCGTCGGAACATCTTCTTCATCTACATCATCACAATCAACAACTTGCTCTCTTGGAGAGCCATTAGTCTCATCAAATACAACGTCGCTAGAGACTTCAACCAAACCCGATGATTTGTTGAAGACTCTATACGCCTTTGTATTTGAATCATAACCTAATAAAAACCCTTCTACAGCTTTGGGAGCAAACTTAGAATTTCTACCCTTCTTCACTAGAATGTAGCACTTGCTCCCAAATACACGAAAGTACGATACATTGGGTTTGTTACCGGTTAGTAGCTCATATGACGTCTTCTTGAGGAGGCGGTGAAGGTAGACCCTGTTGATGGCGTGGCAAGCCGTGTTCACGGCTTCCGACCAAAAGCACTCGGGGGTCTTGAACTCTCCAAGCATTGTCCTCGCCATATCGATTAGCGTCCTGTTCTTCCTCTCTACCACACCATTTTGTTGTGGTGTGTAGGGAGCGGAGAACTCGTGCTTGATCCCTTCCTCCTCAAGAAACTCCTCCACTTGAAGGTTCTTGAACTCGGACCCGTTGTCGCTCCTTATCTTCTTCACCTTGAGCTCAAACTCATTTTGAGCTCTCCTGAGGAAGCGCTTGATGGTCCCTTGGGTTTCAGACTTATCCTGCAAAAAGAATACCCAAGTGAAGCGGGAAAAGTCATCAACAATAACTAAACCATACTTACTTCCTCCTATGCTTAGATAGGCGACGGGTCCGAAGAGGTCCATATGCAGCAGCTCCAGGGGTCTCGACGTGGTCATCACGTTCTTGCTGTGATGTGCTCCTCCCACTTGTTTACCTGCCTGACAAGCTGCACAAGGTCTATCTTTTTCGAAATAAACATTTGTTAGACCTATCACGTGTTCTCCCTTTAGAAGCTTGTGGAGGTTCTTCATCCCCACATGTGCTAAGCGGCGATGCCACAGCCAGCCCATGCAAGTCTTAGCCATTAAGCATGCATCTAGACCGGCCTCTTCTTTTGCAAAATCAACTAAATAAAGCTTGCCGTCTAGTACACCCTTAAAAGCTAGTGAACCATCACATCTTCTAAAGACAGACACATCTACATTTGTAAAAAGGCAATTGTATCCCATTTGACATAATTGACTAACAGATAGCAAATTATATCCAAGACTCTCCACTAAGAATACATTTGAGATAGAATGCTCATTAGAAATTGCAATTTTACCTAGCCCTTTTACCTTGCCTTGATTCCCATCACCGAATATAATTGAATCTTGGGAATCCTTATTCTTGACGTAGGAGGTGAACATCTTCTTCTCCCCCGTCATATGGTTTGTGCATCCGCTGTCGATAATCCAGCTTGAACCCCCGGATGCATAAACCTGCAAGGCAAATTTAGGCTTGGGTCTTAGGTACCCAACTCATGTTGGGTCCTGCAAGGTTAGCACAAATATCTTTAGGGACCCAAATGCAAGATTTATCTCCCTTGCATCTAGCCCCTAATTTCCTAGCAACTACCTTCTTACCCTTTCTACAAATAGCAAAGGGAGCATTACAAGCATAATAAATGGTAGAAGGTTCATTCACTACTTTCCTAGGAGCATGAATAACATTCTTCCTAGGTACATGAGCATTATCTCTCCTAGGCATATGTACAACATTTCTCCTACACATATCTCTACCATGATTATAAGAAGAACTAGAAGCAAACATTGCATGAGAATCATAAGCATATGAATCAAAATGATTATAAGCATTTCTAGCATGTCTCCTATCATAATACATAAAAGCATGATTCTTTTTAGTATTACTAGCCATCGGGGCCTTCCCCTTCTCCTTGACGAAGATGGGAGCCTTATGGCTTGTTAAGTTCTTGGCTTCCCTCTTGAAGCCAAGCCCATCCTTAATTGAGGGGTGTCTACCAATCGTGTAGGCATCCCTTGCAAATTTGATTTTATCAACTTCATTCTTGCTAGTCCTAAGTTGGGCATTAAGACTAGCCACTTCATCATTTAATTTGGAAATTTGAACTAGGTGTTCACTACAAGCATTAACATCAAAATCCTTACACCTAGTACAAATTTCAACATGTTCAACACAAGAATTTGATTTACTAGCTACTTCTAGTTTAGCACTTAAATCAATATTAACACTTCTTAAGGTAGAAATGGTTTCATGACAGGAAGATATTTCACTAGAAAGCATTTCATTTCTTTTCACTTCTAAAGCATATGATTTTTGTGCCTCTACAAATTTATCATGTTCATCATACAATAAATCTTCTTGCTTTTCTAAAAGCCTATCCTTTTCATTCAATGCATTAATTAATTCATTGATTTTCTCTATCTTAGATCTATCTAAGCCCTTGAACAAGCAAGAATAATCTATGTCATCATCACTAGACTCACTATCACTAGATGAAGCATAAGTGGAGTCTTGAATACTCACCTTCTTCTCCCTTGCCATAAGGCAAGTGAGACGCTCGTTGGGGAAGAGAGCCGATTTGTTGAAGGCAGTGGCGGCGAGTCCTTCGTTGTCGGAGTCGGAGGAGGAGCAATCCGAGTCCCACTCCTTTCCTAGATGCGCCTCGCCTTTTGCCTTCTTGTATTGCTTCTTCTTCTCTCTTTTGTTCCCCTTTTCCTGGTCACTTTCATTATCGGGACAGTTAGCAATGAAATGACCAAGCTTACCGCATTTGAAGCATGAGCGCTTCCCCTTGGCTTTGGTCTTGCTTGGTTGTCCCTTGTGACCTTTAAGCACCGTCTTGAATCTCTTAATGATGAGAGCCATCTCTTCATCATTAAGGCCAGCCGCCTCAACTTGCGCCACCTTGCTAGGTAGCGACTCCTTGCTCCTCGTTGCCTTTAGAGCAATGGGTTGAGGCTCGTGGAGTGGTCCGTTCAACGCGTCGTCGACGTATCTTGCCTCCTTGATCATCATCCGCCCGCTCACGAATTTTCCAAGCACTTCCTCGGGCGTCATCATCGTGTACCTGGGATTCTCACGAATATTGTTCACGAGATGAGGATCAAGTACGGTAAAGGACCTGAGCATTAGGCGGACGACGTCGTGGTCCGTCCATCGCGTGCTCCCGTAGCTTCTTATCTTGTTGATAAGGGTCTTGAGCCGGTTGTACGTTTGCGTTGGCTCCTCGCCCCTTATCATCGCGAACCGTCCAAGCTCGCCCTCCACCAACTCCATCTTGGTGAGTAAGGTGACGTCGTTCCCCTCATGAGAAATCTTGAGGGTGTCCCAGATTTGCTTGGCGTTGTCCAAGCCGCTCACCTTATGGTATTCATCCCTGCACAAGGAAGCTAGAAGAACAGTAGTAGCTTGTGCATTTTTATGAATTTGTTCATTAATGAACATGGGACTATCCGAACTATCAAAGTGCATTCCACTCTCTACAATCTCCCATATACTAGGATGGAGAGAGAATAGGTGACTACGCATTTTGTGACTCCAAAATCCGTAGTCCTCTCCATCAAAGTGTGGGGGCTTGCCAAGTGGAATGGAGAGCAAATGAGAATGTGAACTTTGCGGAATACGAGAGTAATCAAAGGAAAAGTTCGAATTAACCGGTTTTCTCCTCTCGTAGTCGTTGTGGTCCTCATCCTTTTGGGAAGAAGTAGACTCGTCGCTGTCGTAGTAGATGATCTCCTTGATGCGCCTGGTCTTCTTCTTCTTCCCATCCTTTCGTCTTTGACCCGAGCCGGAGTCGGTAGGCTTGTCGTCCTTCGGCTCGTTGACGAAGGTCTCCTTCTCTTTGTCGTTGATCACTATACCCTTCCCCTTAGGATCCATCTATTCGGGCGGTTAGTCCCTTTGTGAATAGAACGGCTCTGATACCAATTGAGAGCACCTAGAGGGGGGGGTGAATAGGTGATCCTGTAAAAACTTCAATCTTAAGCCACAAACTTGTTAAGTGTTAGCACGAGTATTGCCAAGTGGCTAAGGTGAAGTCTCAACAAAACACAATACCACAAGAGATCAAGACAGAGGTGACACGGTGGTTTATCCCGTGGTTCGGCTAAGCCAATGCTTGCCTACTTCCACGTTGTGGCGTCCCAACGGACGAGGGTTGCAATCAACCCCTCTCAAGCGGTCCAAAGACCCACTTGAATACCACGTTGTTTTGTTGTTCCTTTCACTATCCCTTTTGCAAGGAATCTCCACAAATTGGAGTCTCTTGCCCTTACAAGTATGATCACAAAGAAAGCACAGAGTAAGGGAGGGAAGCAACACACACAAATCCACAACAAAAGCGCACACACACGGCCAAGACTCGAGCTCGAATGACTATCTCAGAGTTCACAATAGAACAGAGCTCGAATCGCTTAGAATCACAAACGAATGCGCAAAGAACTTGTGTGGATGATCAAGAATGCTCAAGAGTTGCTTGTGTGTATCCTCCATGCGCCTAGGGGCTCCTTTTATAGCCCCAAGGCAGCTAGGAGCCGTTGAGAGCAATTCTGGAAGGCCATCCTTGCCTTCTGTCGTCGGGGGCACCGGACAGTCCGGTGCACACCGGACATGTCCGGTGACCGATTTCTTTCCTTATCCAGCGCTTCCCGACCGTTGCAAACTGCCGTGGATCTGCGAGCCGTTGGCGCACCGGACAGTCCGGTGCACACCGGACAGTCCGGTGCCGTCTTCCGACCGTTGGCTCGGCCACGTGTCCCGCGCGGATTGCGCGGCCGACCGTTGGCCCTGGCCGACCGTTGGCTCACCGGACAGTCCGGTGCACACCGGACAGTCCGGTGAATTTTAGCCGTACGCCGCCGGCCAAAAACCCGAGAGCGGCCAGTTCGAGTCGAGTTGGCCTGGCGCACCGGACACTGTCCGGTGCACACCGGACAGTCCGGTGCTCCAGACCGAGCTGGGACTTGGCTGCACACAGCCAAGTCATTTCTCCTCTTCTCTCTTCCTGTTTCTAACACTTAGACAAATATGTTAGTCCACAAAACCAATGTACTAAGGCTTAGAAACATACCTTTATCTCATGATTTGCACCTTGTTCATCCATGTACACAAATTCATAATTAAACACATGTGTTGGCACTCAATCACCAAAATACTTAGAAATGGCCCAAGGGCACATTTCCCTTTCAATTATCTAGTGAGCTAAGCATATGCCATGACACTATTGACAACCTTAGAAATGAAAATGCTAGATTAATTGCTAAGGTTGATTCTCATGTTTGTGATGCCTCAATTCCCAATCTTAGAAATAATAATGATGATTTGCTTGCTAAGATTAAGGAATTGAATGATTCTCTTGCTAGCCTTAGAGTAGAAAATGAAAATTTGATTGCTAAGGCTAAAAATTTTGATGTTTGCAATTCTATTATTTCCGACCTTAGAACTAAGAATGATATGTTACATGCTAAGGTTGTTGAATTAAAATCTTGCAAACCCTCTACATCTACTATTGAGCATGTGTCTATTTATGATAGATGTAGAGATGTTGATATCAATGCTATTCATGATCACATGGTATTAATTAAGCAACAAAATGATCATATAGCAAAATTAGATGCTAAAATTGCTGAGCATAACTTAGAGAATGAAAAGTTTAAATTTGCTAGAAGTATGCTCTATAATGGGAGACGCCCTGGCATCAAGGATGGCATTGGCTTCCAAAGGGGAGACAATGTCAAACTTAATGCCCCTCCTAAGAACTTGTCTAACTTTGTTAAGGGCAAGGCTCCCATGCCTCAAGATAACAAGGGTTACATTTTATACCCTACCGGTTATCCTGAGAGCAAAATTAGGAAAATTCATTCTAGGAAGTCTCACTCTGGCCCTAATCATGCTTTTATGTATAAGGGTGAGACATCTAGCTCTAGGCAACCAACCCGTGCCAAGTTGCCTAGAAAGAAGACTCCTAATGCATCAAATGATCATGCTATTTCATTTAAAACTTTTGATGCTTCTTATGTGCTTACTAGCAAATCTGGTAAGGTAGTTGCCAAATTTGTTGGGGGCAAACACAAGGGATCAAAGACTTGTGTTTGGGTACCCAAAGTTCTTGTTTCTAACGCTAAAGGACCCAAAACCGTTTGGGTACCTAAAGTCAAGAACTAAAATTGTTTTGTAGGTTTATGCATCCGGGGGTTCAAGTTGGATACTCGACAGCGGGTGCACAAACCACATGACAGGGGAGAAAAAGATGTTCTCCTCATATGAGAAAAACCAAGATCCCCAACGAGCTATCACATTCGGGGATGGAAATCAAGGTTTGGTCAAAGGATTGGGTAAAATTGCTATATCACCTGACCATACTATTTCCAATGTTTTTCTTGTAGATTCTTTAGATTACAATTTGCTTTCCGTATCCCAATTATGTCAAATGGGCTACAACTGTCTATTTACTGATATAGGTGTTACTGTCTTTAGAAGAAGTGATGATTCAATAGCATTTAAGGGAGTGTTAGAGGGTCAGCTATACTTGGTAGATTTTGATAGAGCTGAACTCGACACTTGCTTGGTTGCTAAGACTAACTTGGGTTGGCTCTGGCACCGCCGACTAGCCCATGTTGGAATGAAGAATCTTCACAAGCTTCTAAAGGGAGAACACATTTTAGGACTAACCAATGTTCATTTTGAGAAAGACAGGATTTGTAGCGCATGCCAAGCCGGGAAGCAAGTTGACACTCATCATCCACACAAGAACATCATGACTAGTGACAGGCCACTGGAGCTCCTACACATGGACCTATTCGGCCCGATCGCTTACATAAGCATCGGCGGGAGTAAGTACTGTCTAGTTATTGTGGATGATTATTCTCGCTTCACTTGGGTGTTCTTTTTGCAGGACAAATCTCATACCCAAGAGACCTTAAAGGGATTCTTGAGACGGGCTCAAAATGAGTTCGGCTTAAGGATCAAGAAAATTAGAAGCGACAATGGGACGGAGTTCAAGAACTCTCAAATTGAAGGCTTCCTTGAGGAGGAGGGCATCAAGCATGAGTTCTCTTCTCCCTACACTCCACAACAAAATGGTGTAGTGGAGAGGAAGAATCGAACTCTATTGGACATGGCAAGAACCATGCTTGATGAGTACAAGACACCGGATCGGTTTTGGGCCGAAGCGGTCAACATCGCTTGCTACGCCATCAACCGGTTATATCTTCACCGAATCCTCAAGAAAACATCCTATGAACTCCTAACCGGTAAAAAGCCAAATATTTCATATTTTAGAGTTTTTGGTAGCAAATGTTTTATACTTGTTAAAAGAGGTAGAAAATCTAAATTTGCTCCTAAAACTGTAGAAGGCTTTTTACTAGGATATGACTCAAACACAAGGGCATATAGAGTCTTTAACAAGTCCTCAGGACTTGTTGAAGTTTCTTGTGACGTTGTGTTTGATGAGACTAACGGCTCTCAAGTAGAGCAAGTTGATCTTGATGAGATAGGTGAAGAACAGGCTCCATGCATAGCGCTAAGGAACATGTCCATTGGGGATGTGTGTCCTAAGGAATCCGAAGAGCCTCCACATGCACAAGATCAACCATCCTCCTCCATACAAGCATCTCCACCAACTCAAATTGAGGATGAGGCTCAAGATGTTGAACAAGAAGATCAAGAAGTTGAGCCACCTCAAAATGACGGCAACAATCAAGGGGAAGATGCAAATGATGAAGATAAGGAGGATGAACAACCAAGGCTGCCACACCCAAGAGTCCACCAAGCAATACAACGAGATCACCCCGTCGACACCATCCTCGGCGACATTCATAAGGGGGTAACTACTCGATCTCGTGTTGCACATTTTTGTGAACATTACTCTTTTGTTTCCTCTATTGAGCCACACAGGGTAGAGGAAGCACTTCAAGATTCAGATTGGGTGATGGCGATGCAAGAGGAGCTCAACAATTTTCACAAGGAATGAGGTATGGCATTTAGTTCCACGTCCTAATCAAAATGTTGTAGGAACCAAGTGGGTCTTCCGCAACAAGCAAGACGAGCATGGTGTGGTGACAAGGAACAAAGCTTGACTCGTGGCCAAGGGGTATTCACAAGTCGAAGGTTTGGATTTTGG
Organism: Zea luxurians; assembly: GCA_029449295.1. Taxonomy (NCBI): domain Eukaryota; kingdom Viridiplantae; phylum Streptophyta; class Magnoliopsida; order Poales; family Poaceae; genus Zea; species Zea luxurians. The sequence continues at coordinate 176,575,650 of JAOPSE010000005.1, read as the reverse complement.
TGAAACCTATGCACCCGTAGCTAGGCTTGAGTCAATTCGCATATTATTGGCCTATGCTAGTTACCATGGCTTCAAGCTTTATCAAATGGACGTGAAGAGTACCTTCCTCAATGGACCAATCAAGGAGGAGGTCTATGTTGAGCAACCTCCCGGCTTTGAAGACAGTGAGTACCCTAACCATGTTTATAGGCTCTCTAAGGCGCTTTATGGGCTCAAGCAAGCCCCAAGAGCATGGTATGAATGCCTTAGAGATTTTCTTATTGCAAATGGCTTCAAAGTCGGCAAAGCCGATCCTACTTTATTCACCAAAACACTTGATAATGATTTGTTTGTATGCCAAATTTATGTTGATGATATTATATTTGGGTCTACTAACAAATCTACATGTGAAGAATTTAGTAGGATCATGACACAGAAATTCGAGATGTCTATGATGGGGGAGTTGAAGTATTTTCTAGGATTTCAAGTCAAACAACTCCAAGAGGGCACATTCATTTGCCAAACAAAGTATACTCAAGACATTCTAAGCAAGTTTGGAATGAAGGATGCCAAGCCCATCAAGACTCCCATGGGAACAAATGGGCATCTCGACCTCGACACGGGAGGTAAGTCCGTGGATCAAAAGGTATACCGGTCGATGATTGGTTCATTGCTTTATTTATGTGCATCTCGACCGGATATTATGCTTTCCGTATGCATGTGTGCAAGATTCCAAGCCGACCCTAAGGAAGCTCACCTTACGGCCGTGAAACGAATCTTGAGATATTTGGCTTATACTCCTAAGTTTGGGCTTTGGTATCCTAGGGGATCCACATTTGATTTGATTGGTTATTCGGATGCCGATTGGGCGGGGTGTAAAATCAATAGGAAGAGCACATCGGGGACTTGCCAGTTCTTGGGAAGATCCTTGGTGTCTTGGGCTTCAAAGAAGCAAAATTCGGTTGCTCTTTCCACCGTCGAAGCCGAGTACATTGCCGCAGGCCATTGTTGCGCGCAATTGCTTTGGATGAGGCAAACCCTGTGGGACTACGGTTACAAATTAACCAAAGTCCCTTTGCTATGTGATAATGAGAGTGCAATCAAGATGGCGGATAATCCCGTTGAGCATAGCCGCACTAAACACATAGCCATTCGATATCATTTTCTTAGGGATCACCAACAAAAGGGAGATATCGAGATTTCTTACATTAATACTAAAGATCAATTAGCCGATATCTTTACCAAGCCTCTTGATGAACAATCTTTTAACAAACTTAGGCATGAGCTCAATATTCTTGATTCTAGGAACTTCTTTTGTTAAAATTGCACACATAGCTCATTTATATACCTTTAATCATACCCCTTCATATGCTATGACTAATGGGTCTTCAAGTCTATTTCAAACCAAGTCATAGGTGTATTGAAAGGGAATTGGAGTCTTCGGCGAAGACAAAGGCTTCCACTACGTAACTCATCCTTCGCCGTCACTTCAAGCAACTCTCCATTCTTGGGGGAGAAAGCATAAGCACCAAGCAAAAGGACTCCATCTTTGGTATAATCTTCACTCATTTGTTTTGACCAAAGAGGGAGAATGTAACTCGAGGGCTCTAATGATTCCGTTTTTGGCGATTCATGCCAAAGGGGGAGAAAGTATGAGCCCAAAGCAAAAGGACCGCACCACCACCGCACCACCACCTAATTTTAAAATTGGAGATTTTCAATTGGTATCCTATTGTGTTCAAAAGGGGGGGAGAAAGTAGTATTTCAAAAATGATATATCAAAACCCTCTTGAACACTAAGAGGAGGATCTCATTTAGGGGGAGTTTTTGTTAAGTCAAAGGAAAAGCATTTGAAACATGGGGAGAAAATTTCAAATCTTGAGAATGCTTTGCAAAATCGTATTCATTTACCTTTGACTATTTGCAAAAAGTCTTTGAAAAGGATTTACAAAAGAGTTTGCAAAAACAAAACATGTGGTGCAAGCATGGTCCAAAATGCTAAATAAAAAAACGATCCATGCATATCTTGTAAGTATTTATATTGGCTCAATTCCAAGCAACCTTTGCACTTACATTATGCAAACTAGTTTAATTATGCACTTCTATTCTTGCTTTGGTTTGTGTTGGCATCAATCACCAAAAAGGGGGAGATTGAAAGGGAATTAGGCTTACACCTAGTCCCTAATTAATTTTGGTGGGTGAATTGCCCAACACAAATAATTGGACTAACTAGTTTGCCTAAGTGTATAGATTATACAGGTGTAAGAGGTTCACACTCAGCCAATAAAAAGATCAAGTTTTGGATTCAACAAAGGAGCAAAGAGGCAACCGAAGGCACCTCTGGTCTGGAGGCACCGGACTGTCCGGTGTACACCGGACAGTGTCCGGTGCGCCACCGGACAGTGTCCGGTGCACCAGAGGACTCCAACTTGAACTCGCCACCTTCGAGAATTTCTCAAGCCGCTCCGCTATAATTCACCGGACTGTCCGGTGTACACCGGACAGTGTCCGGTGCTCCAAGGAAGCGCGGCCTCCGCAACTCGCCAGCCTCGGGATCGCGCAGCAGCCGCTCCGCTATAATTCACCGGACATGTCCGGTGTGCACCGGACTGTCCGGTGTAACCACGGAGCAACGGCTATTTCGGCGCCAACGGCTACCTGCGGCGCATTTAATGCGCGCTCTGCGCGCGCAGAAGTCAGGCGCGCCCATACTGGCGCACCAGACAATGAACAGGAGGCACCGGACATCCAGGCGGGCCCATAAGTCAGAAGCTCCAACGGTCAGAATCCAACGGCATTGATGACGTGGCGGGGGCACCGGACATGTCCGGTGTGCACCGGACTGTCCGGTGCGCCATCGAACAGACAGCCTCCCAACGGCCACTTTTGGTGGTTGGGGCTATAAATACCCCAACCACCCCCACATTCATTGCATCCAAGTTTCTCACTTCTCAACCACTTACAAGAGCTAGGCATTCAATTCTAGACACATACAAAGAGATCAAATCCTCTCCAATTCCACTCAAGGCTTTAGTGATTAGAGAGAGAGATTTGCCGTGTTCTTTTGAGCTCTTGCGCTTGGATTGCTTCTTTTCTTTCTCACTTATTCTTGTGATCAAAACTCCATTGTAATCAAGGCAAGAGGCACCAATTGTGTGGTGGCCCTTGCGGGGAAGTTTTGTTCCCGGCTTTGATTTGAGAAGAGAAGCTCACTCGGTCCGAGGGACCGTTTGAGAGAGGGAAGGGTTGAAAGAGACCCGACCTTTGTGGCCTCCTCAACGGGGAGTAGGTTTGCGAGAACTGAACCTCGGTAAAACAAATCTGCGTGTCACACTCTTCATTTGCTTGCGATTTGTTTTGCGCCCTCTCTCGCGGACTCGTTTATATTTCTAACGCTAACCCGGCTTGTAGTTGTGTTTATATTTGTAAATTTCAGTTTCGCCCTATTCACCCCCCCTCTAGGCGACTATCATCTCTTGGGTATGAGATTTTTCCTGCAAAAAGAATACCCAAGTGAAGCGAGAATAATCATCCACAATAACTAGACAGTACTTACTCCCGCCGATGCTTATGTAAGCGATTGGGCCGAATAAATCCATGTGTAGGAGCTCCAGTGGCCTGTCACTTGTCATGATGTTCTTGTGTGGATGATGAGACCCAACTTGCTTTCCTGCTTGGCATGCGCTACAAATCCTGTCTTTCTCAAAATGAACATTTGTTAGTCCCAAAATGTGCTCTCCCTTTAGAAGCTTATGAAGATTCTTCATCCCAACGTGGGCTAGTCGGCGATGCCAGAGCCAACCCATGTTAGTCTTAGCAATTAAGCATGTGTCGAGTTCAGGTCTATCAAAATCTACCAAGTATAGCTGACCCTCTAACACACCCTTAAATGCTATTGAATCATCACTTCTTCTAAAGACAGTGACACCTACATCAGTAAAGAGACAGTTGTAGCCCATTTGACAAAGTTGCGAAACGGAAAGCAAATTATAATCTAAAGAGTCTACAAGAAAAACATTGGAAATAGTATGGTCAGGTGATATAGCAATTTTACCCAATCCTTTGACCAAACCTTGATTTCCATCCCCGAATGTGATAGCTCGTTGGGGATCTTGGTTTTTCTCATATGAGGAGAACATCTTTTTCTCCCCTGTCATGTGGTTTGTGCACCCGCTGTCGAGTATCCAACTTGAGCCCCCGGATGCATAAACCTACAAAACAATTTTAGTTCTTGACTTTAGGTACCGAAACGGTTTTGGGTCCTTTGGCATTAGAAACAAGAACTTTGGGTACCCAAACACAAGTCTTAGAGCCCTTGTGTTTGCCCCCAACAAACTTGGCAACTACCTTGCCGGATTTGTTAGTAAGCACATATGATGCATCAAAAGTTTTAAATGAAATACTATGATCATTTGATGCAATAGGAGTTTTCTTTTTAAGCAACTTGGCACGGGTTGGTTGCCTAGAGCTAGATGTCTCACCCTTATACATAAAAGCATGATTAGGGCCAGAGTGAGACTTCCTAGGATGAATTTTCCTAATTTTGCTCTCAGGATAACCGGCAGGGTACAAAATGTAACCCTCGTTATCCTGAGGCATGGGAGCCTTGCCCTTAACAAAGTTAGACAAGTTTTTAGGAGGGCATTAAGTTTGACATTGTCTCCCCTTTGGAAGCCAATGCCATCCTTGATGCCAGGGCGTCTCGATCCCATTATAGAGCATACTTCTAGCAAATTTAAACTTTTCATTTTCTAAGTTATGCTCGGCAATTTTAGCATCTAATATTGCTATATGATCATTTTGTTGTTTAATTAAAGCCATGTGATCATGAATAGCATTGATATCAACATCTCTACATCTAGTACAAATAGAAGTGTGCTCAACGGTAGATGTAGAGGGTTTGCAGGATTTTAATTCTACAACCTTAGCATGCAACATATCATTCTTAATTATAAGGTCAGAAATAGTAGTATTGCAAACATAAAAATCTTTAGCCTTAGCAATCAAATTTTCATTTTCTACTCTAAGGCTAGCAAGAGAATCATTCAATTCCTTAATCTTAGCAAGCAAATCATCATTATCATTTCTAAGATTGGGAATTGAAGCATCACAAACATGAGAATCAACCTTAGCAATTAATCTAGCATTTTCATTTCTAAGGTTGTCTATAGTCTCATGGCAAGTGCTTAGCTCACTAGACAATTTTCACATTTTTCAACTTGTTGAGCATAAGCATTTTTAACCTTAACATGCTTTTTATTTTCCTTGATTAGGAAGTCCTCTTGGGAGTCCAAGAGATCATCCTTCTCATGGATGACACTAATTAATTCATTTAATTTTTCTTTTTGTTGCATGTTTAGGTCGGCAAAAAGGGTACGCAAGTTATTTTCCTCATCAATATCATTATCATCACTACAGGATTCATATTTAGTGGAGGATTTAGATTTAACCTTCTTCCTTTTGCCGTCCTTTGCCATGAGGCACTTGTGGCCGACATTGGGGAAGAGGAGTCCCTTGGTGACGACGATGTTGGCGGCGTCCTCGTCGGAGGAGGACTCGGTGGAGCTCTCGTCGGAGTCCCACTCCCGGCAAACATGGGCATCGCCGCCCTTCTTCTTGTAGTACTTCTTCTTTTCTCTCCTCTTTCCCTTCTTGTCGTCGCCCCTGTCACTGTCACTAGACATAGGACATTTTGCAATAAAATGACCGGGCTTACCACATTTGTAGCACACTTTCTTGGAGCGGGGTTTGTAGTCCTTCCCCTCCGTTGCTTGAGGATTTGGCGAAAGCTTTTGATGATTAAGGCCATCTCCTCATTGTCGAGCTTGGAGGCGTCAATTGGTTGTCTACTCGATGTAGACTCCTCCTTCTTCTCCTCCGTCGCCTTGAATGCCACCGGTTGTGCTTCGGACGTGGAGGGTTCATCAAGCTCGTTGATCTTCTTTGAGCCCTTGATCATACATTCAAAGCTCACAAAATTCCCGATTACTTCCTCGGGAGTCATTAGTGTGTATCTAGGATTACCACAAATTAATTGAACTTGAGTGGGGTTAAGGAAAATAAGAGATCTTAGAATAACCTTAACCACCTCGTGGTCGTCCCACTTCTTACTCCCGAGGTTGCGCACTTGGTTCACCAAGGTTTTGAGCCGGTTGTACATGTCTTGTGGCTCCTCCCCTTGGCGAAGACGAAAGCGACCGAGCTCTCCCTCGATCGTTTCCCGCTTGGTTATTTTGGTGAGTTCATCACCCTCGTGCGCGGTCTTGAGTAAGTCCCAAATCTCCTTTGCATTCTTCAACCCTTGCACCTTGTTGTATTCCTCCTTGCTTAGAGAGGCGAGGAGTATGGTTGTAGCTTGGGAGTTGAAGTGCTCGATTTGGGCTACTTCGTCCGTATCATAGTCTTCATCCCCTATAGATGGTACCTGTGCTCCAAACTCAACAACATTCCATATACTTTTGTGGAGTGAGGTTAGATGAAATTTCATTAAATCACTCCACCTAGCATAATCTTCACCATCAAAAGTTGGCGGTTTGCCTAATGGAACGGAAAGTAATGGAGTATGTCTAGATGTACGAGGATAGTGTAAGGGGATCTTACTAAACTTCTTACGCTCTCGGCGCTTAGAAGTTACGGACGGCGCATCGGAGTCGGAGGTCGATGTTGATGAAGTGTCGGTCTCGTAGTAGACCACTTTCCTCATCCTCTTGTGCTTGTCGCCTTTCCGATGCGACTTGTGGGAAGAAGATTTTCCTTCTTCTCTTTGTGGTGTGAGGAAGAGGATTTTTTCTCCTTCCATTTGGAGGAGTCCTTCTTCTTCTCCTTCCTCTTGGTGCGTGACTCTTCCGATGAAGTGCTCCCTTGGCTCGTAGTGGGCTTATCGCCGGTCTCCATCTCCCTCTTGGTGTGATCTCCCGACATCACTTTGAGCGGTTAGGCTCTAATGAAGCACCGGGCTCTGATACCAATTGAAAAACATTAAATTTTAAAATTAGGGCGGTGGTGCGGTCCTTTTGCTTTAGGCTCATACTTTCTCCCCCTTTGGCATGAATCGCCAAAAACGGAATCATTAGAGCCCTTAGAAGTACTTTCTCCCCCTTTGGTCATAAATAAAACATATGAGTAAAGATTATACCAAAGACGGAGAGTGAAGTGGAGCGACGGCGAAGGGTGAGTTTGAAGTTTGAGTCCTCTGGTGCACCGGACATGTCCGGTGGCGCACCGGACAGTCCGGTGCGTCAGACCAGAGGTGCCTTCGGTTGTCCCTTACTCCTTTGTTTGAACCCAATACTTGGTCTTTTTATTGGCTAAGTGTGAACCTTTTGCACCTGTATAACTTATACACTAGAACAAACTAGTTAGTATTTGTGTTGGACAATTCAACCACCAAAATTAATTAGGGACTAGGTGTAAGCCTAATTTCCTTTCACCTGGTCCTGATGGTTTCACTGGGAGGTTTTACAAATCTGCTTGGCACATCATTAAGACAGATATTATGGCTGCGCTGGACTATCTTCATTTTGGAAATGCTCACAGTTTGGGGCTGCTGAATTCTGCATATATTGTGCTTATCCCAAAAAAATGGATGCCTTGTCAGCCAGGGATTTTCGGCCTATTAGCCTAATTCACAGCTTCGCTAAATTGGTTACCAAGTTGCTTGCTAATAGGCTCGGCCCCCACCTTCAGAAGTTAGTGGCTACTAACCAAAGTGCTTTTGTGAAAGGAAGATCAATTCATGATAATTACATGATGGTGCAACACGCTATTAAATCTCTTCACAAAAAAAGTCTCAAGTTTATTTTTAAAATTGGACATCTCCAAGGCTTTTGACTCCGTTTCTTGGGCTTTTCTCATTGAGGTGCTTTCTCACCTTGGATTTGAAAATATTTGGCGAAATTTGATTTCGAATCTGTTGGCTTCATCTTCCACTCAAGTGCTGCTAAATGGGTCTCCTGGTATTCCTATTAGGCATCGGAGAGGGCTTCGCCAAGGTGATCCCCATTCCCCAATGCTATTTGTGTTAATAATGGACGTCCTTGGCAGTATGTTTCTGCTAGCTGAAGATAGGGGGCTGCTCCATAACCTTCAGGAAGGGAATGTCCGAAACGGAATTTCTATTTACGCTGACGATGTGGTTCTGTTTGTTAAACCTATAGTGGAAGATCTGAATTGTGTTAAGGTAATATTGGATTGCTTTGGTTCAGCGTCTGGACTGGTGTGTAATATGAACAAGAGCTGCGCCATCCCAATTAAATGTAGCGACCAGGCTGTGCAGCAGGGTTGCAACCTTCTTCGTTGCAGCTCGGCGTCCTTCCCCTGTAATTATTTGGGTCTCCCAATATCAGATAGAAAGCTCAGAAAGGCAGATCTTATGGACTGGGTTGAGAAAATAGCAGATAGACTCCCCAATTGGAAGGCTCAGCTACTTAATCTCGCTGGCAGGACGACATTGGTGCGTTTTGTTCTCTCTGTCATCCCTATTTATCTCCTCATTGCCATGAGTATTCCCAAGTGGGTGATCAAATCGATTGATAAGATTCGTAGAGGGTTCTTATGGAGAGGTAGAAAGGACGTGAATGGAGGTAATTATTTAGTCTATTGGGATGTCGTTACAAGACCGCTTCTATTTGGTGGGCTTGGGGTCCCAAATTTGTATTATCAGAGCTGGGCTCTGTAAGCTAAATGGTTGTGGCTGGAGCAAACAGATTCAAACAGGCCCTGGCATGGGCTTATGCTGCCTGTGCCGTTGCAGGTTAGGAAGTTCTTTCATGCTTCGGTTATTACTGCGGTGGGCAACAGAAACAACACTTTTATTTTGGACTGATAGATGGATAAATGGCAGCTGCATCAATGATTTTGCTCCTGATGTCGTTTCCAAGGTTGATAAAATTATTGTCTCCACTAGAACAGTGGCCTAGGCTCTTGGAGGACAGCAATGGATCAGTGACATCTTGACACCTCTTTCCTGGATGGGGATCCAACAATTTTTGCTGATTTGGGATGCTGTTAGCAATATTGTGTTAACTCGGGAGGCGGATATTCACACCTGGCTACATACTTCCTCTGGTCAGTTTTCTTCTAGGTCTTGTTACAGGGCTTTATTTATGGGAGCTATTACGTTTGAACCTTGGAAGAGGCTTTGGAAATCTTGGGCTCCCCCTAAGTGCAAGTTTTTCTTATGGCTAGCCATTCGGAACAAATGTTGGACTTCAGATAGATTGGAGAAGAGAGGTCTGGACCACCCAGTATCTTGCCTACTCTGTGATCAAGAGCAGGAAACCATACAACATATTTTGTGTACATGTGTCTTTGCAAGACAGTTCTGGCATTCCATTCTGTTTGGATTGAATGTTGGTAATCTCTCTCCATCTGGAGATGAGATCTCCTTTGCTGATTCGTGGCGAAAAACAAGTAAGAAGATACATAAAAGCAAAGAGAAAGGGTATGAACAACATCATCATTTTAGGGGCCTGGTGTTTATGGATCCACCGCAACAAAGCTGTCTTTGATGGGGAGACCCCTTCGCTAAGCTCTATCAGATGCGTCTTTCTTGATGAGATTGAGTGTTGGATTACGGCTGGTGCCAAGCATCTTCAGAGCTTTGGCTTAGAGCTTGCGCGTAACCTTCACAGGGTCTAGGGAGTGGTGTGTGTTTTTTTGTTTTGAGTAAGCTTGCTTAGGGCTTTGTACCTTGGTCCATTTTAGATCTTTTTTTCTTCTCTAATTAAAATGATGCGCAGTTCTCGTGCGCTTTCGAAAAAAAATCATATAGTAAAGAATAAAGATACATTGAACAAAGAAAAAACTATGTATTAAGAGAAAAATGTTTTGGAAAGTGATAACAACACCTATTTTTTAAATAAAATCCGAATTAATATACAATGGTAGAATTTCTTTTTTTTCCAATCAGGTAGTTATCACTGTAAAAATTACGTGGAGAGGCGTATCGTAGTTTAGTTAAATATCTCTCCAGCAGACCAGCACGCCACGCTCGCTCGCAACTCGCAACGGGGAGGGGGGAAACAGCAGACGGAGCAGAGAGGGTCGGACGGCGAGAGGGAGAGAGAGAAGGAAACCTAGGCAGCTTTCCGTTTCGGGAAATTCCCGGGCGCCCCGTTCGCGCTGCCCCGCTGCTCCCGCCGCCGGTGGCCAAGCCCCCGCAGGGCTCTGCGCGGCTCGCTCCCGGTAACGTGTGGCCCTCTTTCGCCGCGGCGAATGTCGCTGTTTGGATCGTGCGATTCCTCCTGACCCGTGGCCCGGAACCGCAGCCAATCGCACGCGGGATCGTCGCTCTTGGGAGGGGGTCGGGGGCTCGTGGCGGCGCTGCGCTGCGCGTGAGGATGCGCCGCGCGGGCGGTTCGCTGCTGGTCTGCTGCGCGCGCCCGCCGCGAGGTATGGCTCCCCGCCGCTGAGCGCTGAATCGATCCTGGGGCGGTTTTTGCCTTTGCGCGACTTGGTCCGTGCGCCGTGACCTTGTTGCGCGGGCGCCGCGCGGTTTTCGCAGGGTAGGTTTGGTGCCATGGAAGGGACGGCGGCGGAGGTGGGCGGCGCTGGCGCTGACGCGGCCGCGGATGTGCAGATTAAGGGTGCCAAGGAGAATGCGCAGCCCACGGCGGCGGCGCAGCAGCAGCCATCCGGCAGCGAGGCGCTGGAGATGCCGGCCACGCCACTCCAGCGGGACATAGACTGGTCCGAGCATTTCTCCTTCTTCACCTCGCTAGGTGGGTTCGGGGGCAGTTCGGACGGCGCGAGGGGCCTCACCAGCGTCGGCCTGTCCAATTCCGAGTCCAGGCCAGACAGTGTGGCACAGCGTGGCTTGGACCACGACGCTGAAGAGAGGGTGGAGGAGCTCACATTGAAGAATTGCATCAACACTGATATCCAGCCTGAGGTTTCTGCTGGTGGGAGCACAAGCAGCAGGGATCGGCCTACCCGTATTAAGGGCCTGTGGGGTAACTTTACACGGATCGCCCGGACCCGGAGAACTAGCGATTTGGCCAGCAGGGAAAACGCTGCACTGAGTTCTGGCGACATTGCAAACTTGAGGGCTGTTGATGCTTCTAGCATGGAAAAGCTAGCGACGAACCTTGCCAGCAATATCATCTCAAGGAACAACAATGCGTCTGGCAATGAGGCACCTATGAGTCATGTTGGATATGTCAATAATGAGTTCATGATGCGCAGCCAGCAGATTCTCTTGTCTCCATGGTCTAATCAGGATAATGCTCTTCAAGTAAGCAGCTTCTCAAATAGGATTCTTAACCGGATGAGAAGTAAGACTGTGGCACCCCCATCTGGGGTTCTAGGATCACCACTTCAAATCAAATCAAAAGGTAAAGGGGTTGCGTACCAAGGTGCACGGGAGGAGATCCAAGTGCAGGCTAATGCAAGACCCAGAGACCCTTTGGACAAGATTCCGACTATTCCTACCTCAATTCATGATTCTATGGCCAGAGTGGACCATATGCTTTTCAGTACTGGCGGAAATGTTACAAAATCCCACTCTGAGGGATCTAGCCTGAGGGAACTGATTAAGCCTGGGTTGCAAACAATGACTAAGTTTGAGAAAATGCATTTGTTTAAGCAGATCCTTGATCTTGTGGATAAGTGCCATGCACAGGGTTTTACTTTGCAGCATTTGCGACCGTCATATTTTATGATCCTATCTTCAAATAAAATTAAATATATAGGCTCTTATACCACACAAGATTTGCCAACATCAATCAAACAAGAGGTTGCTAGAGAAGATCTTGTGAATAGAAAAAGAACTTTTGGACATAGAATTGATCACCAAGAGTCTAATGACCATGGAAATTTGACACTGAAGTATCAAAAGGTTGATGAGCAAGGCTCAGTCGCTATCAGGCAACCAGCAAATACATTTTGGACCGACCAAATATGTGACAATCAAAATGAAGATGTCAATCAAGGTGTTTTGAGGCAAGAAAATTTTAGCCACACTGCCAGTGCCAGAGAAGGTTTTAAGTTGGTCGAACCATATGGCAGTAATATATCTTGTGCTCAGCATGTATCTAGTTCTGCCACCCAACAACCAGCATTTGAATTGAGGAATCTTGAGGAAAGCTGGTACAAAAGCCCAGAGGAGCTCAGTCAATTTAAAGGCACATTCCCATCAAACATCTACAGCCTTGGGGTTCTTCTATTTGAGGTATATCCAATACTTCAGTGTCATTTTCTGCAGCAGTATCCATATTGGATTTTGTAGAAGTGATGTGACATTGTGCAACCACAATTTATAATTTTGCGGGTGGTATATTACTATCATTTACTAGCAAATTCAAGTTGTTTACCTAAAACCTAGTATGAGCTGTTGGACTTCTGACATGCATACCATGGTGTTTCCCAGTCTCACCACATATTAAGCAAAAAAGTATAGCATATCAGGAAAATTTAAAATGACACGATAATCACATTAATTGTGAGATAGTTGTGACCCTTTCACATGGTGGTCACTGTTGCCAATGAAAGAATACAATAGGCCTTTCTGCTTTTATTGGTGCATCAGCTCTTGGAATGCTGAAAGCACTTTGCTATGCAGCATATTTGCATCACGCATGCACATTATCATGAATCTGGTTGTAGTTTCCACTTTCCAATTGCAATCGAGGCCCAAGACCATGGTTTTATGATAGCCTATGCTTGCCTTAGTTATACGTGAATGCCGATTATACCCTTGTTCTTACTATATGCAATTCTTATGCAGTCTCCTATTACTATAGGATATTGATAATCCATTTGTACTACTATCACCATGCATGCACAAATTTAATTGCCTAGGCTATGGCCAGCAGATCGTGCGTATGGCCATGCAAAAACTGTATTGCACTGACTCCTTTATTTACAGAGTGGAGTTTGAAATAGGAGATGTGAATGAGTAAGCTGCTGGAGATAGCCTTACTAACTGAAACCACACTTACAGTTGGACTTCTCTACTTTTCTGTGTGATTCTGTCAATTATGTCCTCTTTTTTCTCACTGAAGTGTAAAATTCTATCTTAAGTCTGGCAGGCAAGGTATTTAATTTACCTAATATTTTTGTCAGCTCTTTTGCTGTTCTGAGACATGGGAGGTGCACTGTGCTGCAATGTCAAATCTTCGTCAACGCATCCTGCCTCCAAATTTTCTTTCAGAAAGTCCCAAGGAGGCTGGCTTCTGCCTTTGGTTACTGCATCCAGATCCTTGTTTGAGACCAAAAGCAAAGTCAGTTTATTCATCTCTCTCATTTGGAGACAAAATAAGAAAAATGCTTACTGATTAGTAATTAGTTTGATACAAGTAAAGGCCAATCTTCTTTGCTTTGGTGATTTTTTATGTTAAAATTAAGTTTAGATAACTGCTTGTCCTATGGAAGAAGTTTCTAGAGTTTTGAAATATTTTATAGGATAAATAAGCTCTATCACACTCAGCGTCTTATATTTGTTATCTTTCTTTTCTTTTGTTCAACACAGCTGTACCTGCAGTTAAGTTTTTTATCTGATTATTTACCTTTGTCTATAATCCATACCATGAATTTAAATGGTTACCTAACATATGCCATGAAATACCACCCTAAGTTCATTTAGAAGTGTCTGACTGACTTAGAAAAATGTTTCCAAGTATGAGGATTACTTCTGTCATTCATTGCATGTGGAAATATGTTAGGTATGCTTAATATTATCCCTTTCATGCCCTTCTACCTGATGTTTCTTTGCCGTCTGAAGACTGGAAATAATAATTATATGGCTGTTCGTGCCTAACAGCCAGCATACTGTTTTTTCAGAGAGATTCTTGGATGTGACTTGATAAATGGGGGTCAGGATTTGTCCTTGTTAGATGAGGCACCAGTTTCCATCAGTGAAGATGACACTGAATCTAGTTTGCTACTTAATTTCCTTTCTCAATTGAAAGAAGAAAAGGCGATGCAGTCTGCCAAGTTATCGGCAGAGCTTGGAAGCTTACAGACAGATATCACAGAGGTTGACAGAAGATACTTAAGAAGAATGAGATTGAGTTTAGATGATACAGATGTACTGCCAAGTTCAAGTGCTTTGTCAGGAGCTTCTGTGAGTGCCCTTCAAGGTGCATTGCTGTCAGGTTTGTTACCAGCATCATGCAAGTCGAGCATATATGAGGAGAGGGTAATGAGAAATTTGGTGCAGCTTGAAAATGCATACTACTCCATGAGGTCCTCTCTGGACACCTGTGAAACTAATGTAATCAAACGGCCAGATAACGAGGCTTTGAGGGCCCGTGAGAATTTCCATCAACTTCATAGTGATTCCGATGCCAAGGACGAGAAAACAGATCGTCTTGGATGCTTTTTTGATGGTTTATGCAAATATGCCCGGCACAATAGGTTTGAGGTACGAGGAATTTTGAAGAATGCAGATATACTTAACTCCCCGAATGTCATCTGTTCGTTGAGTTTTGATAGGGATGAAGAATATTTTGCTGCTGCTGGAGTTTCAAAGAAAATAAAAATATTTGAATTTGATGCACTCTTAAATGATCGTGTTGATATTCATTACCCACTGATAGAGATGCCTAGCAAGTCCAAGCTTAGCTGTGTCTGTTGGAACAACTATATAAAGAACTACCTGGCTTCAACAGACTATGATGGCACTGTTCAGGTATGTATCTAACTGTATGCTGCTATGTAATTCCCAAGATACCCATTTACCTTATCATCCATGAACAAGTTGGCATATTTTTCACCCTTTGCTTGTAGTTTTCCTATGTTTCTTTTGATGGCACCATTTATCTGGTTCAGATGGATTTGATCTTATATAATTTGGCGATGCTGCTTTTAGTAATGCACCAAAAAATGCACACTGGATTTGAGATATTGCCAATTAATTAGATTGGTTTAGGTTGTGGGCACAGATCTGTGTTCCATAAGCTGTTTACTGATTTAGACTTCACATCCTCATAGTTTTAGCTTCGAATTTCTTATGTTTGGAATTTGGATGCCTTCTTTGTGATTAGTATTATTATTTGAGAGGGAGCACAAGTAATCAAGTATGTTGATTGTTAAAACAAGGACTGTGAAGGTCAATTTGGTCAGCTTTAGGCTTACTGCTCATTGTTTGATAATTGCATTTTCTTTTGTTGAGTTCGATGCACATGTTCCACTGAAAAGCTTAAGGGCTTGTTTGGTGGTGGATTATGTACTGGGGTGGGTTAGAAGTGCAGCCAAACAAGGAGTAAGGAGTTGAGGAATATTTATGTAGGGAACATATCTACTGCAACTATACACATTGGTGCAACCAAGACACAAACATTCAAAAAGGTCCTCCCATCTCCAATGTTTGTGTCTTGGTTGTACGGCTGCACTAACGCGTATGGTTGCACCAGATATGTTCCCATTTATGTGGGCAGGGCAATAACACCATTTCATATCTATACCTCTTGGATCTTCTAGTTGTTTCATGTGAAAAGCAGCAGCCCTTATCATTTAGCCTTTTTAGCACTCCTCAATTGCTACATGTTTAATTTTCGAGCTGAAACCTTGGAAGGGCAGCCCTAGTGCAGTGGTGAGAGCTGTTTCACTGAGTTATCAAGCCGCGGGTTCGAAGCAGCCTCTTCGCATATGCAGGGCAAGGCTTGCCTTGGTTTATCCCTTCCCTAGACCCCGCTTAGACCGTCTCCAATGGTCGTGCACCGTATATAGGGGGCACGGTTTTTCAACGGCTCCCCAAAAGAGTCCATGCATATAAAAAAACTCGACCTGCAGGGGGTAAGATAGCCATCGGACGTTGTATTAAGAAGACATTCTCACACATGTCGAGAAAAGCTCCGAACCCCTGTCCCATCCATACACAACGGCACTGTAGCCCCATGTGAGAACGGTCGTGACCGGGACCATGCCTTAGACTTGTGCTTTGGCGTGAGATAGACGAGGAGATTTTTTTAAACCACAACCTGAAATTCACTCCCATAGGGAGTCGAACCAAGGACCTGAGGAGTGCTACTCACACCATCTAACCAACTCAGCTAGAGGCCCTTTCGTAGTCCCTGTATATAAGGAGAAGAAATCTCCCTATATATAAAATGGGAGAACTATGCCCCCCTATACTTAAATTACGTCGTTTCTGTGCGATATTAATCCTGTTTAAGCCCCGTAACATGATAATAATGTGTATTATGGTAATACAAATATTGTATGTTTTTTTTAAAATTTTGAAAACGATAAATAAATGGTAAATAGCTAAGCTATAGTGTATAAGGAGAGGGATATAGAGGGAATGGTTGGAGATGACCTGTAGGGAGATTTTTTAAGGGGAGGTAGTAAATATATTAGAAAGTACAAATAAGGGGAATGGTTGAAGACAATCTCATGTGGGAGCCTCCGGCACTGGGTCTACCCCTTTTACCTTTTTCCTACGTTTATAATTGTATTATGGTTTGGATACCTCTTTGATATTCCCTTGATACTTTACACCAAAGAGCAAAAGCCTCTCTGCTATAATCATCATGCTTTGGGAGATCGATTTCGCGTTATTCCTGTGTTTCCTTTTCTTTTTTAACCATGTGGCTTCATTATTATTGTGAAATGCAGCTATGGGATGCCAGCTCTGGTCAAGGATTCACACAGTTTACAGAGCACCGGAAAAGGACTTGGTCTGTGAGTTTTTCAGATGTCGACCCTACTAAGTTGGCAAGTGGTAGTGATGATTGTTGCGTGAAATTATGGAGTATTAATCAGGCATGTAACTGAAATGCATCCACTCATTTCTTTATCAGCTTACTTGGCAGTTTTCTTACTTTTGACTCCTTATTTTGAGCATGTCTGTTATGTCAATCATACCTTATGTATCCTCAGTTAAAAACCATTGTAGATAATTGGTACTTAAGGTGAGATACAGACATACCAAAGCCATCTAGCTGTCATTTTTTTTGCTGTTCCTTGAATGATAACTCAAACTTTTTTGAAGGCTGAAAGTTAAATAGTATACATCACAGTACACAGAAATCTGCAGTGCATGTGTGTCGAGGGTTGACTGTTGACCCCTACTTTTATCCTTCGTAACTTCAGTTTCATACTACATTTTTTAAAAGTATTTATTTTTTTCTCAGAAAAATTGTATTGATACAATCAGAAATGTGGCCAATGTATGCTGTGTACAATTCTCCCCATACTCCTCCCGCATGCTAGCTTTTGGTTCAGCTGATTACAAGATATACTGTTATGATCTGAGGAACACAAGGATACCTTGGTGTACTATTTTGGGACATGGGAAAGCTGTCAGTTATGTGAGGTTCTTGGATCCAGACACACTTGTCTCTGCATCAACCGACAACACATTGAAGATATGGGATCTTAACCAGACTAATTGCAGTGGATTGTCTACCGATTCTTGCCGCCTGACTCTGAATGGTCATACCAACGAGAAGGTATGAGAAGGTTTCATGTACTGCATGTTTGTTTTCTTACATCAACTTGTTTGTGGAATTAATCTGAACCTTTATTAATAATTGCTTGTGCAGAATTTTGTAGGGCTATCTGTTCATGATGGATACATAACTTGTGGCTCTGAAACCAATGAAGTGAGTGTTTTGTTTAATGCATACATTTTCCTTGGCATGCAGAACTTGTTTTAATCAAGATACAGTCAGGAATTGAGTTTTTTTCTTGAGTTGTAAGCTTCCGAGTGAACATCTATGCGATGTTTTCAAGTCTGACGACTTGCTGGTCGTTCTGGCTGACCGACTTGGATGATTTTAATCGCGATTAATCACGATTAGTCGGACGACTTAGCAATTAATCGTGATTGGTCCAAACTGACTTGAATGATTAATCGTGACTAATCACGATTCACGACTAATCGGACGACTTGAAAACATTGCATCTATGTGTTGAACACATTGGTATGCTCAGGAAATTGTGTTTTTCCCTCTCCCATAGCACAAGGCTATTAACAAGGCGTGAACCCAGTCTCTCACTAATATGACTGACAATCACATGTGTTACATTTTTTCTCTGCCCCCCCTCCTTTGTAAAAAAAATCACCTTTATCTGTTTACTACAATTTGTGAACCACCTCTGCCATCCTTACAGTAATGATTCTCAATTTCTCATGTCGATGGTGTGAGTATCTCTAGTACTTAAAACAGTGGACTTGGTGTTGATGTGCCTGCCATTCCACCATTCCAGCCTTTGTACCCAGCCACTAAACACAAATTAGTTGCACTCCCTACCCCAATCTTCTCTAGCAGCTTCACCATGGAACCAACTCATGCATCTTTTATTTTGGTGCTGTTGCAACACAAAGGCAATTTTAGTAGTTACTATTATATCACACCATGGTGACAGATTGCAAGTTGGATTGACAATCTGTTGAAGAGTTATTAATGTGGAATATTACACTGAGAAATCTCCAGCTTCTAAAATTCAGTTCACATATTTATTTATGGCAAATTTTGTATTTGGAACCAAGACCGACCTGTATTTTGTCTTCGCCACTGAAAAATTGCACTGCTTATCCGTTGGCAAATCTGAAATCCTCCCATTTGTTCATTGGAATATCAATGAAGCATGTTTATTTTTATTAACAAAAGAAGCATATAGATGAATCTAATAAGCAGAAGGATTGCTCATATGCCTTTTGGTGTGTGCAGGTGTTTTCTTACTACAAAACTTTCCCCATGCCAATAACTTCTCATAGGTTTGGTTCTATTGACCCGATAACTGGACAAGTGACAAATGAAGACAACCAGCAATTTGTGTCCAGTGTTTGCTGGAGAGGGAAGTCAAACATGGTAGTGGCTGCCAACTCCAGTGGTAGCATCAAAGTGCTTGAGCTTGTGTGAATGAACGAGAGTCATATTGGAGAAGAAGGTTCTAGTGTTGCCATGCGGGCCTGCGATGCTTTCGTGCCCTTGGTGATGCTCTGATGGCCCTGCTTATCCAGTGTCTGCACCCTCAATGGAAGCACTAACCATTGGTTTACTTCTTATAGGTCTGCATTTCACTGTTTTGACAGGGCACTAAAAGACTCGACTGCTCTATGCAAGCATCCTACAACACCGATCATTGGTTATTGGAAGCTTTGCTTGAAACTCACAAGCAAACCAAAGATTTTTTTTTCAAGAGTATGATGGCCTCACCTCTATTTTTTGTGTTTGGCATTTTGAGACGGTACATATTCATCGTGATGCAAACTTCTTTTGGGCTAGAGAGGTGCGCAGGACTTGCTATATGACTGTTAAGAGCAAACTATGGAAAGAAAGGAAAAAAAAATGATCATGTAGCTCGAAGAAGTTAATCGTGCTGTGTGAATGTTTCAAGGAGAATGTGTCAAATAGTTTTATAACCCCCTTCATTATAGTACATATATCTAGGGCTGCCTAATGAAAGGCCTTGTAAGTTGTAACTAGAGTAGAATGCTGATCATGAGTTAAGTATAATGAATGGTCTTCACAAAAGATTAATCAATGGAAGATTCATACAAAGTATAATGAATGGCTATCCTTTTGGCTGGAACAAGTGGACGTCTGCAGTGGAGCTCTGCTTATTTGCTTATGCATGTGCACGCGCTGGCTGACCGAGTCCTCTCTACTTCTCGCTGTTGCTGAGCGTGTATCTGATCGGCGACTTATCTTTCCTTAGGTAATCATGCATGTTCTCAACATGAGTCACATAGAACGGAGTATCACAGCTATTATCAATCAACTGCTACGTAATGAGGCTACGAAGAGAATAATAGCAAGGAAGACACAAACTATTGCAAGCAACAAAGGCGGTTGCAATTGCATGGATGAAGCAGAGACGGGAGACTGGCTAACTACGCCACACTTTACCTAAGGTTAGTCGTTCGAATTGAAGAATTAATCTTAGATAGAAAAGTTAGGCAAAATGTGGCAAATTAGGTAGCGAACCAAATAAGCCCTGAATTTGTTCACGTGTCCGGCCAAACATGGGGGAAAACACAGCTTGTGGTCCCCAATGATTTGCCAACTTTGGAGCGGTGAGACGGTAGCAAACCCGTACCAAAAATAGGCAGACGTCTATGGACTCAACCGAAACTCCTCAATTGCTCGCCGCGCGCCTCCCTTTCCGCCATTGCAATCTTTGTTTCCGGGAGGGGATGGAAGGGAAGGTTCCGTCCAGCGCAGGCCGCAGAGACAGAGAGCGCGAGGAACAGGGGGCTAGCTAGCAGAGCTAATAAGAAAGAAACGAGCAACAGCAGGGTCGGTGGCCAAGCATGGAGCGCAGGAGGAGCCGGCACGCCTTGTTGCTCCTCTCGGCCGTCATGGCGTCCCTCGTCGCCGGCTCGACCGCCGGGATATACCACATCGTCGGTGCCGGCAAAGGGTGGCGGATGCCCCCCAATAGGACGTACTACGAGGACTGGGCGCGCACCAGGCAGATCAGCATAGGCGACAAGCTGAGTAAGGCGGCCTGCCCTAGCTTTTTGATCGATCACCACGACGCACGCTGCGCATGCATGGATGACGATGAACCGGGTGCTGTGCTCCCCTGCCTTCCTTCATTCTGCTACCTGCCTGCCTGCCTTGCCAGTGTTCCTGTACCGGAGCGGGGTGCACAACATCGTGGAGGTGCCGACGCGGGAGCTATTCGACGCGTGCAGCATGCGCAACATCACCAGCCGGTACCAGAGCGGGCCCACCATCATCGAGCTCACCGACCCCGGCGAGCGTTTCTACTTCTGCGGCGTCGGCGAGCACTGCGAGGCCGGCCAGAAGCTCGCCATCAACGTGCTCCTCGTCCCGCCGCCGCCGCCGGACACGGACGACGACTGCTCCAGCGCCGCCCGCCTCCCGGGCCACGCGGGCGCGGGGCTCGCCGCCGCCTGCATGTGCCTCGTGTCCGCGCTGCTGACAATGGCGGTGTGAATCGGCACGCCGCCGCCGTAGATTATTGGCGATTGCTGGCTGACGGCGTTGCTTGCTGCTGCGTGTAAATCAGTAACGGTTTAGGCGTGTCCATGTTTCCATTGAGCCATTGCGCTGCTGACAATGCCGAATGTATACTCTATGTTCTATCATCTGTAGTGGCTAGAGTTGTAAGTTGAGGTAAGATTGCATTGGGATACTTTACTTTTGGGGGGAAGGATGACAATGGATTTACCATAATTTTTATTAGGCGAGAGAATAAAAAGGAACAAGATAGAAAACACCCAACCAAAAGCACTGAGAACAACTGCATTGAGACAGTGGACCATCCCTAACCACCAGTAGTCGGGTCAGGAATTCCATGCACATAATAATGTTCAAACACAAACAGTGACAGCAGTGATTTGTGTTTGTCGGAGCCGTACATATCAACATGTGTTCTTCTGACCGAGTACACGGCTCCAGGGTCATGCGACCTTGGAGCATTCTGGACACAGGAGACGGCCTCTCGACCTGCACTTTGTGCAGGGAACCAGGTTCTCAGTCTTGGCTTCGGCTCCAAGAGACTCGTAGAGCTCATCCAGCACGCCCAAACTGAGCATCCCTCCGCTCCGAGCTGATCCTGTTCCTTTGCACTGCGAGCATGCTACAATCCGAAGGTCACCGCACCTCTTACACATCCCTAGTGACCTGCCATGCATTTGAACGTTGCTCGGAGCCTCAGATAAAAGATGAACAGCGTAAATAAAGCATCAGTTGTGTATTTTCTGAACTTAAAACTCTTCTCCCCCCAGATAAAAGATATGGATGGAACATGTACTGTGCAAGCTTGCTACATTTTCTATGAAAATTGCTTCACCCTTTTGGGCTCTTTTTTTTCTTCTTCTTCGAATTCCCCAACTATTCTGTTATAAACCATGTTCCCTATACTGCTCCGAAATTAGATGCTAAATAAACAACACTACGCAACTGGTTTTGGGAGGCTAATACTGATGAAACAGGAGGCAGGGACAGAGAAATGGGAAGAGCCAGGGACCGGACCTTCTCTGGGAGGAGGCGATGAAGCCGTCGACCTTGGGGGCAGCGATGGTGGCGCCGAGCAGCAGGGCACCCACCACGAATCCGGCGATCTCACTGGACGTCAGCCCCTCCATCTGCCCTGCACCATCCAAAGCAATTCCCCTCACTGGACTGGACTGGATACGGAACTTGCAGCTCTACCGCATACCACAAGCTTAGCTAACTTTTTTGCATTGGCACTGTGCACTTGTACACAAACCGAACGACCGACCTACCTGCCGACTGCCGAGTGCCGAGTGCGCCTTCTGCACGCCCACTCGCGCCGCCGTTCGTTGGACGACGATGGAGAGGATAAGATTGGGCTCTGGGCCTTTTGAGGCTGCATGTGGGCGGAATGAGATGGGCTGGCTGGGCCAACATCTAGTTCTGCATTGAGCCATTGATCGCCATCGAGAGCGAAAATAAACTAATTTTTTTCTCAACCCCTCTAATTGCCTTTAATTTCCTTGTCACCAAACCACTCCTTAGAGATCCGGCTATCCACCACGACTAGTGCTGAGAATATGGGCTGGGCTTTTCGAGCTAGCACGAGCACGACCCAAAAATAGGAGCTCAAAGCACGGTCCGACACAAAATAATATGAGCCGGGTTAGCACGGCCCGAAGGCGGGCCTAGGTCGGGCCTCAAATTCTGGCCCGTCGGGCACCCGGCACGCCCGCATAGATGGGCCGGGCTTGGGCCGACACGGCCCAATTAAGCCTAATCTGTTTAATTTCTTTATTTTAGTAAGATATCGACTTTATATTGTTGTTGTTATATTTAGAGTTTATGTGGTTAAATGATGCTAGAATTGTTTAATATCTTTGATTTAGTAAGCTATAAACTTTATATGGTTGTAATATTTTGATTTTATGTGGTCAAATATACGGGCCGAGCTTAGACCGGCACCGCCCAACAAAGACACGACGTGATTTAGGGCCGGGCTGGACCACCGTTTTTACACGTTGGGCTGGCACGGCACGGACCAAAAGTTTTTTGAGCTTTCCTGGCCCGAACCTCTTTGGCACAAAGCACGATGAGCTTGAGCTGGACTGGCCTAATCTGGCCCAATTTCCAGCACTAACCACGGCCACGAAGTTGGAGGTGAGCTGCAGTCCAAAGCCGACTTTGTTGAGTATTCTCTCGAGCTCTCGAGAGTTCAAATTATTTGATCTTTTCCTGCTCATATTCCAGTTTGAGTTGTTGCATTTGCATCACGTAGTTGGAAATATTCTCTCAGCTGATCATGTCCAAGTTGTATGCGATGTCACTTATCCAGCTCCCACTCAAAACAACGTCGTCTCTCACCGTTCTGTGCTTTCTCCTACTATGATTATACAGGAGTTGAACAAGTTTGCAGGAGTCTGTCCATTTATCTGGTTTGAGTGCCAAAAGAAGGCCTTACTCTCATTGTTGATAGTTATTCTTGTCGGCTTGTCGCTGCATATTTTTTTAAATGAACCCGAAAGAGGGGCGATAGGTACTGTTGACGCCTTTTCGGAGCGCCAAACACTCAACAAGAACCGTGGCGGTGCCCTCTGCACAGGGGCGGACGGTCCGCGCGCGGGGCCGGACGGTCAGCGGCCTGGTGCGAGGCGCGGTGGTACTCTCTGCGCAGGGGCGGACTGTCCGCGGCCTGGGGCCGGACGGTCCGCGGCCTGGTGCGCGGCTAGGGCTCCTGCCTGACGACCGGACGGTCCGCGCCCTGGGGCCGGACGGTCCGCGCGTACGCAGGGACGGCGGAAGATCGCCGACGGCGCCTGGATCTCGCTCCCGGGAGGGACCCCGTCGGGGAGTAGAGATCCTAGGTGGTGTCTAGGCTCGGGCTGGCCGACCTAGACTCCTCTAATCGACGTAGAGTCGAGGAGAGGCGGAGAATTTGGGGATTGGATATCTAAACCTAAACTAGACTAGAACTACTCCTAGGATAAAATGCGAAATAGAAGTTGTATTGATTCGATTGTTGATTACAAATCGGCCGTATACCTCTCTATTTATAGAGGAGGGGGGCTGGACCCTTTACAAACTAATTTCCGAGCTTATCCCATGATTTTAGCTAACAACCGTAGCACAAAACTCGGAACCCTAATCTGTTCTGCGCACGCGCGGACCGTCCGGACCGCGGACCGTCCGGCCTCAGGGCCGGACAGTCCGCCGGCCCATTTTTGGTTCGAACATATGCCCCCCTTGCCTTTTGGTGGAGCTGGGCGAACCAAAAGCAACTAACTCGATGTGATCACATCGGTTTTCTTAGGCATCTTGCCACATACTAGGATGGTACTGTTTGAGGAAACGCCCATTCAAAGCCTTAGGTAAATCCTTGCCTTGTAATGTTTGTAGTAAATAAGCGTTACCAGACATCACCTGCTTCACTTTATAAGGACCCTCCCAGCTTGGTGACCATTTCCCGAACTTTCGGTCTTTATTCCTTAGAGGTAGAATGGTCTTCCACACCAAGTCTCCTACTTGGAATGATTTTGCTTTGACCTTCTTGTTGTAGGCCCTGGCTACCATGATCTTGTCCTTTTCTATTGCTCCCAAAGCTATCATCCTCTTGTCGGTCACCTCATCAATATTATCCATCATTGAATTATAATAATCAGTAGCAGTTAGGTCATTTTGTCTGGCAAACCTGACAGCATTCAAACTTATTTCCACAGGTAACACTGCTTCCTGCCCATAGACAAGCTCAAAAGGAGATACTTTAGTAGCACTATGTTTAGATATTCTATGAGCCCATAAAGCTTCAGACAAAATCTTATGCCAATGTTTAGGATTATCAGATACCTTCTTCTTTATCAAATTAATCAACGTCCTATTACTAGACTCGGCCTGTCCATTGGCCTGAGCATAATATGGAGACGAATTAAGCAGCTTAATTCTGTATAATTCAGCAAATTCACGTACCTCCTTTGACATAAAAGAAGTACCTTGATCTGTAGTCAAGGTCTGGGGAATGCCGAATCTATGAATAATATGCTCAGTTATAAACTCAATTACCTCCTTGTGCGTCATGTTCTTTAGAGCAACGGCTTCAGTCCATTTGGTGAAATAGTCAGTGGCAACTAACACAAACCGATGCCCTTTTGATGATGAAGGATGAATTTCTCCAATAAAGTCTAATCCCCATCCTCTGAATGGCCAAGGCTTGATGATAGGATGTAATTCGGCTGCAGGGACCAACTGTAGGTCGCCGAATTTTTGACACACTTGGCACCCCTTGTAGTACTTGAAACAATCAGCTGTCATACTAGGCCAATAAAAACCAGACCTTCGCAACAACCACTTCATCTTTGGAGCTGATTGATGGGTACCACAAATTCCTTCATGTACTTCGGCCATAGCTAATATAGCATCATCTGGGCCCAAGCACTTAAGCAGGACATCATTAACCGTTCGGCGGTAAAGTTCATCACTCATCAAAACATACTTGAAAGCTATTCGCCGAATGTTCTTATCTGTCCTGATATTGGGATTTTGCAAATAATTAAGTATAGGTGTCCTCCAGTCACTTGCATCGGCTTCATTGTCAGCCGAATCGATTAAGAGAACATTTCTGATAACCTCGGACGGTCCGGCGTCATCACGCGGACGGTCCGCGACCTGGGAATTTGGCTCTGCACTGGTTATCAGATTTTCAGTTTTGTGAAATTTCCCTCTCTTTATCCGATAACCTGATGCATCTTGTGCCAAATCGTTAGCTCTATGATTCTCAACTCTAGAGATATGCCGAATACTGAATTCGTCAAAAGAATGGATTATGCTCCAACATTTCTCAAGATAACTATTTAGAGTACCATCAAGACATTGATATTCTTCTAACACTTGTTGGACAACCAGCTGAGAATCACCAAATACCTTCACATGTTTTACTCCCATACTACTTAAAAGTTCTAAACCGAATAGGAGGGCCTCATATTCAGCTTGATTATTAGTGCAATAAGGTTTCAATCGGCTAGAGAAGTCAAAGGAGACATTACTTGGTGAAACAAGCACAATGCCAATTCCTTGCCCTTCATTGCAAACCGATCCATCAAAATATAAAGTCCAAGGAGTAATAGTGAGGTATGACATGTCTAGTTCATAAATATCATTAACCCGATGTTCTACAATAAAATCCGCTACGACTTGGCCTTTCATAGATTTCAATGGTTCGTAGGCCAAGTCATATTCTATGAGTGCATAAGCCCACTTACCAATTCTACCACTCATAATTGGGTTATGCAACATGTATTTGATTACATCGGCTTGACCAGAAACAGTGCAATGACTAGACAGTAAATAACATCTACATTTGGTGCATGCATAAAACAAGCATAAGCATAACTTTTCAATAAAAGTGTACCTTGTTTCAGCATCCACCAACCTTCGGCTTAGATATGTCACCACATGCTCCTTCCCCTCAGTTTCTTGTGTCAGAACAGCCCCAATAACCTTGTCTTCAGCTGCAATGTATAATCTGAATGGTGCTCCTACTTGTGGTGCTTTTAACACGGGAGCCAAAGACAAGTATTTTTTAATGAGATCAAATGCTTCCTGCTGCTCTGCCCCCCAAGTGAATTCAGCATCATTCTTAAGCCGAAGGATAGGGGTGAAGGCATCAATCTTCCCGGCTAGGTTAGAAATAAACCTTCGTAAATAATTCACCTTGCCGAGAAACCTCTGCACTTCGACCTTACAAGTCGGAGGCCCCACATTCCGAATAGACTTGATTCGGTCAGGGTCTATTTCTATACCATGTTCATGGATGACAAATCCTAAAAACTTACCAGCCGACACTCCAAAAGCACATTTACGTGGGTTCATTTTTAAACCATACCGACGCATTTTATCAAAGGCTTTGCGCAAATCGGCTATATGAGAACTAAACTTAACCGATTTGACTACAATATCATCAATGTAGACTTCCACAGTGTTTCCTAACAACTCATGGAAGATCAGATTCATAGCCCTCTGATAAGTAGCACCAGCATTTTTAAGACCGAATGTCATGACAACCCACTCAAATAAACCAATGAAGCCTGGACATATAAAGGCCGTTTTAGACGCATCTTCTTCGGCCATGAAAATCTGATTATATCCGGCATTACCATCAAGGAAGCTAATAATTCTATTTCCTGATGCATTATTGATTAATGTGTCGGCTATGGGCATGGGATATTCATCTTTAGGAGTTGCTTTATTTAAATTACGAAAATCAATGCATACTCTAAGTTTACCTGACTCCTTCTTCTCCACCGGCACAATATTGGAGACCCACTCTGCGTATCTGCAAGGTCTAATAAAATTAGCTTCTAGTAGCCGGTGGATTTCGTCCTTGATTCGTGGGAGAAGATCTGGACGAAATGTTCTAGCTTTCTGCTTGAAAGGTCTGAAACCAGACTTAATGGGCAGCCGATGTTCGACAATCTCTCGGCTTAGTCCAGGCATTTCAGTGTAATTCCAAGCAAAACAATCTGAATATTCCTTCAATAGACCGATCATCTCATTTCTAGAATCGGTCTCCAGGGTCTTGTTTACAAAAGTTGGCCTTGGAGTTTTACCATTTCCTATGTCAATCTCCTCCAAAGGATCAGCCGATGTAAACCCCTGTCCTAGTTTATCAAGATCTCTGAATTCCTCTATCATGTCCCCCACAGAGGAATCAGATGATCTTTGTGTGATGGCAGACTTTCCGGTCTCGGGGACCGGATCATCCGTAATACTATCTTTTCGCTGTGGTAGATGTTCGACCTTAAAGTCCGAACTGTCCTGTGATAGACCAGACCATCCGGCTTTGAGGGCCGAATTGTCCGTGATCAAAGACTCATGAACTTTGTGTGTATTCATCGTTTAAACTCTATTTAGGATTCAGCCGATTCTCCATCGGCTCTAGCATTACAGGAATGAAACCTTTCTTATCTATACTTATGAACTGATAATCAGAAAAATCTACCCCTGTGAGACATGTAGCAGTCTCATAAATCCAGAGTACAGGGGCATCGGCCACAGCGATGCAGGCCGATACATCAGCATGTACTTGTTCTACCTCATCGCCTACCCATTGTATTAGCATTTGATGTAATGTAGAAGGTATACATTGATTGGCATGAATCCAATCTCTGCCTAGAATTAAACTATAATTCCCTTCTACATCAGCGACGAAGAATGCAGCAGCAAGGGTCTTAGTCCCGATGGTTAATTCAACGGACGTGACTCCCCTGGCTTTAATCGAACTATCCCCAACACCGCTGAGGGTCATGTTGGTTTTGACAAGTTCGTCATCTTGTTTACCTAATTTTCTGTATAATGAATAAGGCATTAGATTTACAGCCGCCCCTCCATCCACCAACATCTTAGCAATCGGTATTCCATCAATGTGACCGCGCACGAAGAGCGGCTTTAAATGATTTACCGATTCCTTTGGTTTAGTAAAGGCGGCTTCTTTAGGACCAAAATCAAACTGGGCAGCACCAGGTTCATCGTCGCCAATGATAGTGCAATCGGAAGAAAATATAATAATATTTACATCCATACCTGGGCGTTCTGGAGAAGCCTCGTAGTCGACCAGGTCTTCTCCTAGCAGGTCGTCCTCTTCCATGGATGTTGTCGTATTGTTGGAGGCTTCCTGATGAACGGCGGACGGTCCGCACGCGGGGGCCGGACGGTCCGCGCCTAGTGCATGTTGTCCAGAGCCTTCCTGGTGAACGGCGGACGGTCCGCACGCGGGGGCCGGACGGTCCACGCCTGGTGCAGGTTGACTTTCTATTTCTGTGGCCGTTTGTTTTTTCTCAACGGCCTTTGGTCTCCATTTCTTTTGTGGTGGCGGGTATAGTGGATGTGTGTCATTAAATGTCTTTTCCGCCTCCTTCTCCTGGCTCTCCTTTGCTCTTAGGCGCTGTAATTTTCTCTTTTGGGATCGTGTCAATCCCGCTGGGCACCATCGAGGCATGGAGTATTTTGGATCGGCTGTGTTGATGGTAGCCGTATCCTTTTCGGTTGTGTTGGCCGATTCGCCGAAAATCATCGGCCCTTTATTGTCTCCCTGTATGACAACATCCGCAGTGCCTATTTTGATGATGTCCTTTTTTGTTGTTCTTTGAATTGCCACAGGCATATGCCCCCCTGCCGGATTGGTCGGCCTAGGAGGCCGAGTAGTCCGGCAACCTTGTTGGGCCTGTGCCTGGTGACCGGATTCAGCGGTGCTCAATCGGTCTTGCACTGGCGGTGCCAACCTATCAAAAACGGATGTTTGGGGTGCCCCCCAGGCGGGGTACTGTGGCATCCCAAATGGATATGGTGGCATGCCCCACATTTGATTTGGGACATATGGTGGAGGTAAGTATGTGTATGGATATGGCATAGATGGATAAGGAGGTGGAGGGGTCCATGTCGGCATGTTGGGTCTCAATTGTACAATAGGACCTTTCATTTCTTCCGATTGGTGAGGTGGTCCAATCGGCCTGACCTGACGTTGCTCATGAATGGGTGAGCGGGGTCGCTTCGGTGGCCGGTCACTGGGGCCAGCCTTCTTTTTCACATATTTAGACAACAATTGATCGAAAGTCGGGCCAGGCTTGATCAGCCGACCAGCTGCTTTAAATGTATTTGTTTTCCACGTACCTATCTCTGGTCGTCGTGGTTTGAAGGTTCGTGGTCGCTGCGAGTCCTGAGCATGGCCGGACCGTCCGCCAGAGCTCTCCGGACCGTCCGGTGGGATCCCGGACCGTCCGCGCCTACGTGCCGGACCGTCCGGGATACGCAGCACGGGTTCCTGTATCTGTCTCCCCGTCTGCGCTTGCCCCCCAGTACTGGAGGTTGTGATGGTCACCTTTAGGGTCTCCCCTCCATCGGGAGTCTTCTCGGCTACCACTTTCCTGCAAGAAACCTTATGATCCTCATCGGCCTTTTTAGAATTGCCGATGATTGCCTCTTTGCCTTTGCCTTTATCGGCCGTGTTTGGCCGAACCAGGACTTTCTTGCCCTCAAAGTCGATCACGTTCATTGGAAAGGGCTCTGTATCTACCTGCATTTCCTGAAATTTCAATCGTCCCTCATTAATGGCCGATTGAATCTGTCGTCGGAATACATTACAATCATTAGTGGCATGAGAAAATGAGTTATGCCACTTGCAGTATGCACGACGTTTTAGCTCGTCAGCGGATGGAACAGTGTGATTTATTTTAATATTGCCATTTTTGAGTAGTTTGTCAAATATTTTATCACATTTACCAACATTAAACGTAAACTTAACCTCCTCTTGCCGTTTCTTTTGAACTGGCTGCAAGGAGGAACAAGCCGAAGATTTGGCCTGTTTTGGCCAAACCATTTCAGCAGCATACACTTCTGCTGATTCGTCATCTGAGCTACTTTGGTCGTATTCTACTATATGTACGTTGTGACGCATTGTTTTAGCAGTTTCTTTGCTCCGGCTTTCGCAAGCCAAAGCCCTCTGGTGTAACTGTGCTAGTGTAAAAAATTGGATGCCTTCTAATCTCTCTTTTAAATAATATCGTAGACCGTTAAAGGCTAATCCTACTAGCTGTTTTTCTGCTAAATGAATTTGAAAGCATCGGTTTCTTGTATCGCGGAATCTCCGGATGTAATCATTAACCGATTCGTCTTTTGTCTGTCGCAATGACACTAAATCTACCAAATCCAATTCATAATCACCGGAGAAAAAATGATCATGAAATTTTTGTTCTAGATCCCCCATGATGAAATGGAATTAGGAGGTAAAGTGGCATACCATGCAAACGCGGTTCCTGTTAGCGATAATGAAAATAAACGTACGCGAAATGCCTCTGTGTCGGCCAATTCTCCCAATTGTGCTAAGAACTGGCCTATATGTTCACGTGTGTTTTTCCCTTGATCACCCGCAAATTTTGCGAATTCGGGTATCCTGGTTCCCTGTGGGTATGGGTGGTGATCAAATCGGCTGTCATAAGGTTTCCGATATGATTGCCCCCCAGGGACCATGCTTACTCCGAGCTTATCTCGGAACGCCACGGCTATCTCTTCCCTTACTATATCAATGGCAGCCGGTGCGAGACCACCGGCTCTCTGGTCAAACATAGGTGGGGTTGGCTGGACATTAAGATGTTGTCTTTCCCCCCATTGGTTTGAGTTACGCGGTGCATTCCCATTTGCCTTATATGGCTCACAGGTTTGATCGTTTCTTTCCGGCCTTTTAGGTGGGGCCGGAAAACTTTCCTGGGCTCTGGATCCTGAATTAATGGGCTGGTGCATTGCATAATGTGATGGGAAGTGTTGCTGGGACGGGCGAGGATTCAGGTAATAATCCTCCTCAAAAGACTCATGCGCGGACTGTCCGGATATGTACCCGGACCGTCCGTGGTCATATGTGGACCGTCCGTCATTGTATGCGGACCGTCCGACTGGGTAATTTGGGTTCTGTGTCATATGTGGTGGCTCGGGCGCATATCTAGGTAACTCATTAAAAATAGGCCCAACTGCTGTTGGCCCGGACGGTCCGCGCTCACGTGCGGACGGTCCGGGCATGTGCAGATCGGCTGATTTGCTGCCGATTTGCGGTTGCTTAGGGTACGTGTCCATCGGCATCCCATAAAGGGGTTGTGACTGGTCGTGACAACCTGTAGCCGATGTGTTACGCGCGTTATCTCCTAACTCAACCTCGTGCGAAGGAAAATTTGCGGTACTAGATTTATCGAATGCACGTACTAGTCTCTTAAGATCGCTTTGCATACCCCCTATGATGTTCTGCATTTGTTCACGCTGATCTTCTACATAATTTCTAAGAGATTGCAGATCGTTAGTATTACTTACATTGGGGATATCTGGCGTGGGTTGGAGCGAAGCCGGATCCGTCGCCCGATGTCGGACGACCTTGTTGTTCCTGTCCACTTTGAAGTTGGCCAAGAACTTTGCTTTCGCCTCCTGGATCATCCGCTCCTTGTGCTCCTCAAACTGGAGCTGCTCGTCAGCCGGCAAGGTTTCCCAAGTCGGCTCTATGATGTTGCTTAGAGAAATATCAGAGCTATCCTTTGAACCGGCCATTGAGGGCCGATCTGATGAGCTTAGATGTGTTGTCCCCAGCGGAGTCGCCAAAAAGTATGTTGACGCCTTTTCGGAGCGCCAAACACTCAACAAGAACCGTGGCGGTGCCCTCTGCACAGGGGCGGACGGTCCGCGCGCGGGGCCGGACGGTCCGCGGCCTGGTGCGAGGCGCGGTGGTACTCTCTGCGCAGGGGCGGACTGTCCGCGGCCTGGGGCCGGACGGTCCGCGGCCTGGTGCGCGGCTAGGGCTCCTGCCTGACGACCGGACGGTCCGCGCCCTGGGGCCGGACGGTCCGCGCGTACGCAGGGACGGCGGAAGATCGCCGACGGCGCCTGGATCTCGCTCCCGGGAGGGACCCCGTCGGGGAGTAGAGATCCTAGGTGGTGTCTAGGCTCGGGCTGGCCGACCTAGACTCCTCTAATCGACGTAGAGTCGAGGAGAGGCGGAGAATTTGGGGATTGGATATCTAAACCTAAACTAGACTAGAACTACTCCTAGGATAAAATGCGAAATAGAAGTTGTATTGATTCGATTGTTGATTACAAATCGGCCGTATACCTCTCTATTTATAGAGGAGGGGGGCTGGACCCTTTACAAACTAATTTCCGAGCTTATCCCATGATTTTAGCTAACAACCGTAGCACAAAACTCGGAACCCTAATCTGTTCTGCGCACGCGCGGACCGTCCGGCCCACAGGCGCGGACCGTCCGGACCGCGGACCGTCCGGCCTCAGGGCCGGACAGTCCGTCGGCCCATTTTTGGTTCGAACAGGTACAAATAGATTTCCAAATTTACAACCAAAATAAAAGGTTTGCTTGTCGCTGCATTGAACAGAGCCAAATTTATTGAATCCACTGTTAGTGCCATCCTGTTCTAGGGTTCCTCACGGTTTGTTCAAGCAAACCGTAACCATCTCAGCCTAAGACCTGAGTGCTCCGCTATTTTTTCCCCAAAACAAGAGTTCCTAGCCTTCTAAAAAGAACCGGCTTTATCACTGAAACCGGGGATACTTTGTTGGTATTTTTATGCTCAAATAGAGAATTCCACAAGCACACTAGCACTTCACCAAGGGTTATTCTAACACTCCATCCATTGAAGTATTTTTATAAATTTTCGGCATGGTGTTTAAAACAAAACTTTGATCATTCACAACATTCAAAATATATCATCAATAAATACAAAAATACCATCATCGATCTTAAAGTATTTTTGTATATGGATCCAAATATATAGCATGCATGTACTAAAAATATATGTATATTGGCTAAATTGTTGGTCAAAAAAATTAAAAGGTTAACCTTTCCAAACACATGCACGCCTCAATCAATAGGGAGTATATCATTATTTAATCTAAAAAAACAATAGCTAGAAACAATAATAAATGAGAGATCTTTATATTTTTCATAACTTAGTATTAATTGATGTAGGGGATAATTAAGGTATGGCAGGAAAAACTGATGCAACAAGTTAAGATAAAGATAGCTCAAGATGATCAATAAGTTATAGCTAAATTGTAGTACAATGAGGGTAAAAAATTTCTATGATTCAAACCCTACTTCCATAATTCTATCTTTGTTATTGCACAACAACACTACGTAGTAAGAGTTACGTAGGTCGGTTGTCATGGACTTGTGTTGAACCTAGATATGAGTGGAAGTCATCATACAAGCATGTAGTCAGTTAGAGAGGTTTTATACCTGCATTCTCTTGCTACTCATCAATTGATAAATACACATATATATAAAACTAGTCGGTTATCTGTGCGTTGCGACGCCTTACAACAATACCTGTGTAAACTATCCACCAAAAAATTCAAGATTTTTTATTGATTGTCTCCGCTCTCCATATAATATTTTTTTGATTTGGCTAACTGATGTTATTGTTTACTCCATCCAATATGTATTGGTACAACACGACCAATAAAGTGAGCGATTAGAAGAGAGTTCATAACGACTGAATGAATGAACAGAGATTATAAAATGACATAATTCCACTATACAGAGACCAAATAAGAAAAAGTTTGTGAGCTCAAATTTGTAAAATAAGTCACATGAACTCAAACTTATAAAAAAGATAGATCAAAATATAGAGTGATTGCTAAAGTAAGGCATCAAAAAACTGGATGCGCTCTATATAAATTATGCTAATTTGTAGCAATTACTAACGTTTAAACCCAACAAATAACCTTTTATTTTACTGTTAGTGTGACAAATCATTGTTGCTCCATCCAATTCAGCAACCTCAAACACCATGGAGTGTATTGCGTCAATATGGTCTCAGAAACAACCTAATATTTGCAAGAGCCAAGAACGTCGTGCTGTGCTTGGGCTGTAGCCTCGGCCCATAGTGCTGGTCCGGCCCGACACGATTATATTTTTTATTTTAAAAAACGTATATACATATATACAATTTATATTTAATATTAAAAATGAAAGTCGCCTAGAGGGAGGGTGAATAGGTGGAATCTCAAATTTACAAATTTTAAGTACAACTACAAGACGAGGTTAGCATTAGAATAAAAAAACCGAGTCCGCGAGAGAGGGTGAAAAAAATCAAATCAAAGGCAAATGAAGCGGATGACACGGTAATTTGTTTTACCGAGGTTCGGTTCTTGCAAACCTACTCCTCGTTAAGGTGGTCACAAAGACCAGGTCTCTTTCAACCCTTTCCCTCTCTCAAACGGTCACTTAGACCGAGTGAGCTTTTCTCCTTAATCAAACAGGTCACTTAAACCCCCACAAGGACCACCACAACTTGGTGTCTCTTGCTTTGATTACAAGTTGCTTGAGAACAAGAATAGAGGAAGAAGAAAAGTGATCCAAGCGACAAGAACTCAAATGAATACAAATATCTCTCTCTCACAAGCCACTAAGTCTTTGGAATGAGTTTGGGACTTGGAGATGATTTGATCTTTTGTTTTGTGTTTTGGAGTGAAGTCTAGAGCTCTTGTATTGAATGCAAATTGCTGGAAACTTGGATGCCTTGAATGGTGGTGGTTAGGGTATTTATAGCTCCAACCACCAAAACAGCCGTTAGGGAGGGCTGCTTTCGATGGGCGCACCGGACGGTCCAGTGTGCCACCGAACACTGTCCGGTGCGCCAGCCACGTCACCCAACCGTTAGGGTTCTGATGGTTTCGACCGTTGGAGCTCTGACATCTTGGGGGCACCGGACAGTCCGGTGCGCCTTCTAGCACTGCTCTGACTTTGCGTGAACTGTTCGCGCATTGTTCACGCCACTGTTCATTTTTCAGACGACCGTTGGCGCAGTAGCCGTTGCTCCGCTTGGCACACCGGACAATCCGGTGTTACACTGGACAGTCCGATGAATTTTAGTGGAGTGGCGGTGGAGAAAACCCGAAGATGAGGAGTTCAGAGTTGTTCTCCCTGGTGCACCGGACACTATCCGGTGGTGCACCGGACAGTCCGGTGCGCCAGACCAGGGCAGCCTTCGGTTCCTTTTTGCTACTCTCTTTTGAACCCTAACTTGTTCTTTTTATTGGTTTGTGTTGAACCTTTGACACCTGTAGAACATATAATCTAGAGCAAACTAGTTAGTCCAATTGTTTGTGTTGGGCAATTCAACCACCAAAATCATTTAGGAAAAGGTTTGACCCTATTTCCTTTTCAATCTCCCCCTTTTTGTGATTGATGCCAACACAAACCAAAGCAAATGTATAAGTGTAGAATTGAACTAGTTTGCATAAGGTAAGTGCAAAGGTTGCTTGGAATTAAACCAACATTTTATTTCTACTAGATATGCATGGATTGCTTTCTTCTATTTTACCATTTTGGACCACGCTTGCACCACTAGTTTTGTTTTGCAAATTCTTTGGAAAATTCTTTTCAAAATCCTTTTGCAAATAGTCAATAGTCAAAGGTGTATGAATAAGATTGAAAGAAGCATTTTTCAAGATTTGAAGTTTTCTCCCCTGTTCCAAATGCTTTTCCTTTGACTAAAACAAAACTCCTGAAAGGGAAATAGGGTCAAATCTTTTCCTAAATGATTTTGGTGGTTGAATTGCCCAACACAAATAATTGGACTAACTAGTTTGCTCTAGATTATATGTTCTACAGGTGCCATAGGTTCAACACAAACCAATAAAAAGATGAAGTTAGGGTTCAAAAAGAAAGGAGCAAAAGAAACCGAAGGCTCCCCTGCTCTGGCACACCGGGCAGTGTCCGGTGCACCAGGGAGATCAACTCTGAACTCCTCAGCTTCGAGTTTTCTCCACAGCCACTCCACTAAAATTCATCAGACTGTACGGTGTAACACCGAACTATCCGGTGTGCCAAGCAGAGCAACGGCTACAACACCAACGGTTGACTGCAAAAGTGAACAGTGGCATGAACAGTACGCTGACAGTTCGCGTAGAGTCATAGCAGCACCAGAAGGCGCATGTCACACCCGGTTTTAGAAGGCAAACCGAATGCGAACCATGTACGTGCCAGGATCAGTTATTCACGTACACAGCAGTTACATAACATGGACATCATCACACAGTGCTCAAATAGTATTAAAAGGGGAAATAATAGTCGATTACATCATACGTCTGAGACGTCCATATAGTTCTTACAATAAATCAAAGTGCGAAAACGAAACGTAGATAACGCGGCCTTCACAGGTAGCCGACTGGGGGTTGCCGCTAACCCACGCCTAGAACTCGTCGTAGTCTTGGAACTCCTGGAAGTCTCCTTCCACAGCTTCATCTTCTCCTGAGCAGTGGTTGCAATGCTGACAACCTGGGGGGGGGGGGTTTGGTGTGTAGAGCAAGGGTGAGTACACATCAACATACTCAGCAAGCATCCTGTTTGGCTGTAGTGGACTAGCTTTATGTGGGGATAAGTCAAGCAGTTGCTTTTAGTTGGTCAGGTTATTACTTACTAGTAGAAAGCCAGGTTTTAACATTAACCCAAGTTATTAGCCCAATGTATCCTTTCCAAACGGAAAGAATACCACTTACCAGCACCATAATCATAATCAGAATCATCAATCTCATTGCCACCTGTACCAAAATGTCTCTGATCAATTATCACTAATCTCTGGAGCTCCCTTGGCCGCTCATAACCGCGAGCACGGCTGATATATCAGTTTCATAACACTCTGCAGAGGTTGTGCACTTTACCCACAAGCCGTGATTCCCTCTTGCCTCGGGCTGATCAAACCCTTAAACACTACCAAGGTGAATAGGCAGGGTCTCACTACGTAGCCTTTACAAAGATTCCCCGGGGCTGTAGCCACCCGTTAGGTTTCCTAAATGTACCGCACTCCTCCCCAAGGGACAAATCAACCTTGGCAGAGCGAGCCGCATACACCGAGCCCCATTGACGGCACAACGACTAAGCGAACTACACCCCGGTTCCTCTAATTATTCAGCTAAGGGCGTCCCATTCCACCCTCATGGTTGCACTGTTTTCCCGGGCGGTCATCCATTGAACAGGTCCTTACGGAGAGGCACTCGAGAAACCGCTCGAGTCCCCTTGAAGGTCACAAATATAATCATAAATAAGAAGGGAAAACAGCGTATCATAGATAATCACATCATGTTCATTGATTAGAGTTGAGCAATAGCATCAGACTAAGCAGTAATAATCCGACCCAAATAGGTAAACAAGGACATGGATAACAAAAGCTAGTCAATCCTTAGGTATAAATGTGTAATGCGGGAGGTGAATTAAAGAATGAATAGGACAGAGGTAGGTCAAAGGACACTTGCCTCCACCAACCGACTGCTGCTCAGGGGCTTCTCCTGCGAATTCCTCGGGCTCTTCGACCGGATCGTTCTCTATGCGAGTGCACACATACATACATCCATCCATTGAAATTAGGAAGCCAACAATACACCATACAAGAGAACAAGTAGATGAAACATGCATAGAATATCGCATACAGTAATGAATTTACCATGGTTAGAAAGAGGCGGGGAAAGGTCTCGCGAGAGTTAAAGCTTATGCCCAAGACGCGCTACGGGTTGGTGAATAATTAGACGCTACGTGCCTTAGTTCTACTTAATTCCAACTAGTTCTAACAAACGGATTAGCTACATGCATAATTCGAATCATGACTAACTCCAGTTGATCGACATTAGGTGAGGTAGATGATTACTTACATGAATTAACTAACGTAACCGATTTCTAATTTGGGTTCCCATTTATTGATTACATCACACGATCACTATGCACGGAATGCACGGGGGGGGGGGGGGGGGGGGGGTAGACGGGCGGCTCGGGGTAGACGATCGTGTCGCGGATTCGACAGGGCGCTATGCGTTGCGTCGCGGGCACGACGAGCCACGCAAACGCACCGTGCACCACGCGAGCACGTACGCGCAAGGCCGCGCTGACGTGTCGCGAACGAGTCGCGCACATGCCGGGGCCGAACCGCGCACGCGCTACGCAGGGGCACCACGGCCGCGCGAGCTGAAGCTGCGCCGGGCCGGGGCCGCGCTGCGCAGGGGCGGGACACGCCAATGCGGGCGGGAACGAGCCGCCATGGCCGCGAGCCGCGGGTGCGGCGAGCTCGCCGGGGGCACCGTGCGTGCACGGGCCGCGCCGGGGCGAAACGACGCCGAGGTCGGGGCCGGGGATGCCGGGCGTCGCGCCCACGCCAACCGTACACGAGGGAGAGGGGAGGGGCGAGGGAGGAGGAGGAGATGGGGCTTACCGCAGGCGGAGATCAGCGGCGGCGGCGGTTACGGGCGAGCAGCAGGGGATCGGGGTGGAGCAGGGGAGGGGAGAGGGATTTGGGCGGATAGAGAGGGTGACGGGCGGGTCCCGCATGGAAGGGGGCGGCGGCGGGCGCAACTACCGCGCGCTGCGCGCGGAGAAAGCGGGAGGGGGGGGGCTGCGCGCGGCCGGGCCGCCAGCTGGGCCCAAAGCGCGGGGGGGGGGGGGGGCAACTGGGCCGCGGCAAGGCCGGCCCACGGCGGGGAGGAAAGAAAGGGGGGGGGGGAGGGAGGCCGGCTGGGCCGGATTGGCCAGCTGGGCCGAGCGCGAGAAGGGGGGGGGGGACTGCGCGCGTGGCTGGGCCGCGCCAGCTGGGCCGCCCAGGCCGGCCGGGCTGAAAGGGGAAGAGGGGGAAGGGAGAGAGAAGGAAAGGAAAAGAAAAAGAAAAAGAAAAAGAAAGAGGTTATCTCCTTTTCGAAATTCGTTTTTCCTAGATGAATGCATCCACGTTCTCAATCAATCCAAAAGAATGCACAGTTCGGCATGGTGCATCAAACAACATAGAGTAATTTTAGGGTTTTTCTTTACACGGGAATTCCAAACCGAATCCCGCTAACTTTGGAAAAGGTCAAGGTTTAGCGAGGGGAAAAAGAAAAAGAAAAGGTAACGCCCGAATTTGGCGAGTAAAGAAAAGAAAAAATTCAACTGCAAAATTCGGGGCGTTACAGCGCACCAGACAGTGAACAGTCCTGTCCGGTGCGGCACCGAACTATCTGGTGCCCCAAGATGTCAGAGCTCCAACGGTCGAAACCGTCAGAACCCTAACGGTTGGGTGATATGGCTAGCGTAGCGGACAGTGTCCGGTGGCGCACCGGACTATCCGGTGCACCCATTGACAGCAGCCCTTCCCAACGGCTATTTTGGTAGTTGGAGCTATATATATCCCCCAACCACTATCATTCAAGGCATCCAAGTTTCCAGCAATTTGCATTCAATACAAGAGCTTTAGACTTTACTCCAAGACACAAAACAAAAGATCAAATCCTCTCCAAGTCCCAAACTCATTCCAAAGACTTAGTGGCTTGTGAGAGAGACATTTGTGTTCATTTGAGTTCTTGTCACTTGGATCGCTTTTCTTCTTCCTCTATTCTTGTTCTCAAGCAACTTGTAATCAAAGCAAGAGACACCAAGTTGTGGTGGTCCTTGTGGGGGTCTTAGTGACCCGTTTGATTAAGGAGAAAAGCTCACTCGGTCTAGGTGACCGTTTGAGAGAGGGAAGGGTTAAAAGACACCCGGTTTTTGTGACCACCTCAACGGGGAGTAGGTTTGCAAAAACCAAACCTCGATAAAACAAATCACCGTGTCATCTGCTTCATTTGCCTTTGATTTGTTTTCCACCCTTTCTCGTGGACTCGATTTTATTTCTAATGCTAACCCCGGCTTGTAGTTGTGCTTAAAGTTTGTAAATTTTAGATTCCGCCTATTCACCCCCCTCTAGGCGACTTTCAATTGGTATCAGAGCCTGGTACTTCATTAGAGCCTAACCGCTCGAAGTGATGTCAGGAGATCACGCCAATAAGGAGATCGTGACCGGCAGTGACAAGTCTACAAGCCATGGAAAGGCTCCATCGGGAGAGTTCGACAACAAGGTGAAGGGATCCCCTTCACACGCCAAGTCGCATCAAAGTGGCGAGAAGAAAAAGAAGATGAAGAAGGTGGTCTACTATGAGACCGATTCTTCGTCGCCACCTACCTCTGGCTCCGACGCGCCGTCCGTCACTTCTAAGCGCCATGAGCGCAAGAAGTTTAGTAAGATCCCCCTACGCTACCCACGCATTTCTAAACACACTCCTTTACTTTCCGTCCCACTTGGCAAACCACCGGTTTTTTATGGTGAAGATTATTGTATGTGGAGTGATAAAATGAGGCACCATCTAACCTCACTCCACGCTAGCATTTGGGACATTGTTGAGTTTGGAGCACAGGTACCATCCGTGGGGGATGAAGGCTATGATTCGGACGAAGTCGCCCAAATCAAGCACTTTGATTCCCAAGCAACTACTATACTCCTCGCCTCTCTATGTTGAGAGGAGTATAATAAGGTGCAAGGGTTGAAAAGTGCCAAGGAGATTTGGGACGTACTAAAGACCGCACACGAAGGAGATGAGGTGACCAAAATCACCAAGCGGGAGACGATCGAGGGGGAGCTCGGTCGGTTCGTCCTCAACCAAGGAGAGGAGCCACAAGCCATGTACAACCGGCTCAAGACTTTGGTGAACCAAGTGCGCAACCTCGGGAGCACAAAGTGGGATGACTGAAAGGGAAATAGGGTCTAACCTTTTCCTAATTGATTTTGGTGGTTGAATTGCCCAACACAAATAATTGGACTAACTAGTTTGCTCTAGAGTATATGTTCTACAGGTGCCAAAGGTTCAACTCAAAGCCAATACAAAGATTAAAAAGGGTTCAAGAAGAAAGGAGCAAAGGAAACCGAAGTGCTCCCTGGTCTGGGGCACCGGACTGTCCGGTGCACCAGGGAAGATCGACTTCAAACTCTTCACCTTCGGGTTTTCCAGGCGCACCTCCGCTATAATTCACCGGACTGTCCGGTGTGCCAGCGGAGCAACGGCTATCTGCGCGCAACGGTCGACTCTGCAAAGTGAACAGTGCAATTCAGATGTCAGAGCAGATGGTCAGAGGGGCACCGGACTGTCCGGTGTCGCACCGGACTGTCCGGTGCCACAAGAGGACAAAGCCTCCAACGGTCGACCAGCTCCAAGCCCTAACGGAAGGATGACGTGGCGGCGCACCGGACACTGTCCGGTGGCGCACCGGACTGTCCGGTGCGCCCTTTGCCAGCAGCCATCTCCAACGGCTACATTTTGGTTGGTGGCTATAAATACCACCCCAACCGGCCACTTCAAGTTGTGGGAGCCCAAGCAACATTCCAAGTCATCTAGTTTACATACTCAAGCCCTCCCAACCATATATATTCATTGATCCATCCTATACACAAGATTTAGACCACTACAACCAACACAAGTGCCACAAAAGATAGAGCAAGCAAGAGAGAGCTGCTCATTTGAGTTTAGCACTAGTGCCTTGTGAGATTCATTGAGAGATAGTGTGTGCTACTTTTTGTGTTCATTTACGCGTGGAGTTTTGACTCCCATTGAACTTCCTCCAAAGTTTTGGAGGCTTGTAAAGCTAGCAAGAGACACCAAAGAGTGTGGTGGTCCTTGCGGGATCTTGAGTGATCCTTGAGAAGAAGAAGAGCTCTCCGGTCTTTGGTGATCGGTGGAGAAAGAGGGAAAGGGTTGAAAGAGACCCGTCCTTAGCGGACTCCTCAACGGGGACTAGGCCTTTGAGGGCCGAACCTCGGTAAAACAAATCACCCATGTCTCGTGTGCTTATTGCTTGTGATTTGTTTGTTCTTTCCCTTTCTAAGTTTTTCTTGCACTATTCTTTGCTAATACTATTTGGTGTTGCTTTAAGTTAAATTCTCATTTAGTGAAGCAACACCTTGCAAGAAATAACTTGTGTTATTGCTCTTCTTATCTAAGCCCTCTTGCTTTATTCTCATAGACCTATTAATTGTATTGATTTATCAATTCCGCACTATTTGAAAGCAATACTCTTTTCAAGCAAGGACTTAGTTTTTATACTCCGATAATTGTATATCTTGTTCTAACCACTAATCAAGGGATCTAGTTGGGGGATAAAGTTTTAATTTTCAGGTTTTGCCTATTCACCCCCCTCTAGGCGACTTTCAATTGGTATCAGAGCTAGACACTTCATATTGAGTCTTACAACTCGAAGTGATGGCTCGAAGAAGATCCCAAAAGAACAAGAAGTCCAAGGAGAACAAGGAGGTAACTCTTGAGATATTACTTCCCGATTGTTCTAATTATGATTCGTGGTCTACTAGGGTGATAAATGCTTTTAGAACGGTAGATCCACAATTAGAATAAATTTTAGACAAGAGTATTATTCCTCCTAGTTATGATAGGAAAAATGCTTCTGAGGAAGATCAAAGATGTATACGCTTAAACTACCTAGCTTATGACATCTTAAGTAATTCTCTTAGCAAAGAAGATTATCATGCCTTCATAATGAATTATAATGAATCTATTCGTGATGCGCATGATATTTGGACTAGAATTAAAAGCAAATTTGATGAGTCCAAACATGATAGTTCATTTTATGCTCCTACTTCCTTTGGTCTTTGTGATACTAACCCTTGCAAGGAAGAAGAAGAAAATGAACGATGGAGACCAAACGATGAGTCCACCTCTCCAAGAGGTTTGTCTTCCCATTTCGATTCCCACATATGTTGTGTGGCTAATGAAAATGATAGCGGAAGCACAAATGAGGATGAGGAGGAAGAAAGAAGCTTCATGCAACTCTACGCTCGCCTAAGCCAAGAAGATAAGGCGATCATGCTCAAACTTCTAGAAAGAGCGAGAGAGCAAAGCGAAGCTCGTCAAAGGCTAGAAAATATTCTCTCCATGAAAATGCAATGCTTTGACGAGTTGACTAAAGAACATGAGGAGCTAAAGTGCTCTCATGTTGATTTGGTCCAAAGGTATGAAACTATTTCAATTGAGCAAGATAACGCTTTACATTGTATCGCTCAATTAGTAAATAGGAATGCCTTGCTTAAGGACCAAGTAGAAAAGCTAAA
This sequence comes from Zea luxurians, assembly GCA_029449295.1. Lineage (NCBI taxonomy): Eukaryota > Viridiplantae > Streptophyta > Magnoliopsida > Poales > Poaceae > Zea > Zea luxurians. Next base: position 176,532,389 of record JAOPSE010000005.1, on the reverse strand, counting down.
AGATGAAAAATCTAGCTTTTCAAGAAAAATATGATATGCTTCTATGTTCTCATGAAAATCTTATGGATGATCATATCATATTGAATTTGACTCATGAGGTTGTGATAGAAAACTTAAAATCTCAACAACCTCACTCATGCACATGTATTCAAATTGAAACTACATTGTCATGTGCTAATGTTTGTTGTGCGTCGACAAGCAAATCTTCCTTTGAGCTAGAATTTGCAGGAACAAATGATGATACATATCAAAAGCTCAAAGAAGAAATTGTGAGGCTAAAAATGAGCTTGACACAACTAAAAGGGAAGTGCATTGCTCAACCTTCTCAAGATAACCGTGATCACATGGTGAAGAAGCTTGAGACGGGAACAACCGTGGCATGCACTAAATATGTGAAGAAAATGTCAAGGACTTGAGGATTGCCAAGAGGAAGGAACAAAAGACAAAAATCAATGCCTCCTCCAAAAGCCTCAACCACGCCTCCATAAAAGGTAACATCCAAGGTAATAATCAAGCCACACTTCACACTAGGAGAAGTAAGAACTGTAGTGAATGCTTTGAAAAGAGACACTCGATTAGGTCATGTCCCTACATTAAAAATGACTTGATTATTAACAAGGATGATAAACTTTGTTTTAAATACTCAAAGAAGGGACACTTAATTAGATCTTGTCCCTATTTAAAACAAAAGGCATAATGTTAGAAAAGAAAATATTCACTAACCATGTAGCAAGCAAGAAACAAGGAAGGAAGAAATCTTCAAGGCTTGAAGATCGCCTGTACTACATATGCCGAAAGAAGGGACATCAATGCAAAGATTGTCCCAATGGTAACAATCCCACTCCTAGCTTATCAATTATTTCTCATATAAAATTACAACTTGTGCTAGAAAGGTAATGAGTTTACCTAGCGCTAACACAAAGGACGTTTGGGTTCCTAGATCTTTGTTGACTAACCTTGATGGACCCATCAAGAGATGGGTACCAAAATATGCTTGACAAGCTTTGCAGGAGAAGGAGATGATATGAAGCTTTGGGGTGCTTGAGAAAGTTAATTCAATTTAACTCAAGCTATCAATCTTCAATGATCTATATATCTAAGATTGACCCAAAGTTATTTCAAATTGTTATGTCTAAAACTCATATCATCTTAGGGGAAGATATTGATGTTGTAGGAAATAAAGAATTATCTTGTGCGGAAAAATCAAGGCCTACAACATGGAGGAAAGCCGAAGGATGGTAACATTTTTTTAAGTGCAAGTATCTTAAAATATGATTTCTCATGTGCCTTGTGTAGTCACATAGAAAAAGAAGCACTTCAAATGTCTTTAAATTTATATTACCATTCTTTGAAGAATTTCCTCTCATATGGTAGATTGCATACTCACCATTTCCATTCTATGGCAATCTACATGCTTTAATTTGTTGCAAGTATCTCATGGCATGTTTTTTCACTAATTATCTTATTATTGCCATGATTCTAGATATAGAGAGATATTCCAAGTTCTTAAAGGAATAAGGTGTCATGTGAAGAATTCAAATCCTTAGGACACCTATAAAAGGAAAACTCTCTCTACAACTAGAATAGTGAGACTAATGATTTTATCTAAGTAACCCAAGTAGCCTCACTTGTAGAGAATAAGTTTCTCTTTGAAGATGCGTAATCTAACATGAAAAGAAAAATCAATCCAATGATTTATGATGTATTTCTTCTTGCGTAAATTGGATATGATTCTTTTACATTTATTGCTCTCCTTGTCATGAATTAGATTTATTCCCATAATCTTAAATGATTATTTATGCTTGTTTTATGAGTTAAATTTGAGCATAACACCATCTAGGGATAATCTAGTTCATGCTATGAAGTTTTCATGTTTTAGTAATTTATCTTTTCATTCCTTATCAAAAATGATTACAAAAATGGAAACTAGTGCTTGTGTTACTAACGACGAATCTCTCGAGCTTACTTATGAATATCTACAAAAGAGAAAGTGCACAAGCCTCAAGAGTTGCTCTTCACCCAAAGGAAGATAGGTAAAAGCAAAGGTATGGGAACTCATCTTCTTAATCAAATATAGTTCCCTTCAATGGTTATTTGCTCTAAATTATCATATTCTATCTATGTGAAGAATAGATTCTTTATTGGACTTAATTTTTGCTAGGTGCGCATTCAATCTCATTCTCATAAATGCACATGTCCATTAGAATCTAATTCATGCCTTTGCAATATATATATATATATATATATATATATATGTTATCATATTGATTTACTTCCAAATAATGATTACTAAATTCAATATGAAGAAGTAAAATTCCAATGATTGATCAAAATATTTAAAAGGTGCATATTCCTCTTTTCTAATAATGTGCACTAACGTTGAGGATTTTACTTCATGTCTATGTGATTTATGAATGATGAATGGTTTTTACCTCCTATCTAAAAGAATCATCTTTCATCATATGCTCCCTTGTGCCATTAACATCTTTCTTGAGTATATTCAATAAGTTTGAAAGGAAAAAGAAACAACTACAAAGGGAGGACTCTCAAATGAAAGAGGAGGACATCAAGAACAACAACACC